>QYAJ01000003.1:600000-1151817 GCA_003988865.1 Phialocephala sp. D728 | reverse complement strand
TTTATAAAAAATTAAATAAATATTAATTTTAGTTATTATATAAAAAACGAGTAAAATAAATTATATAATTATATTTAAAAATAATTAAAATAATTTTTAGAAAAAAATATAAAGAAAATTTATTTAATATATAAATGTAAAAGTTTTAAAAGAAATTAGTATTGCTTTCTTTAAGCTTGCAGAACAAAGCATGGAAGGCACTAGTCCTAATTTGGCAATTCTAATTCTTTGTATATTTTGGTAATCGATATTCGTTATAATTAATTCGTAATAATTTTTATTAATTAAATCGCAAAAAAAAAGAATTACGAATTTAATTTATATAATAGCGCAAAAATAATTAAGATTTTTTGAGCTTTCTATAATTAAACCTATCACGTGAACATTCCTTACCAAAATAATATTTATATTATATTAAATAATTATTAAAATAAAATATAATATTTTTAATAATTTAAAATATAAATTATAATTCATTATAATAATAAAAAATAATTCTATTTTTATTTTATTTTTATTTCGTTTATTTACGAAAATAATTAAAATATCGTTTAATATAAATTCTTTTATTATTACTAATATATAATTTAGTACTAATAAAAAAATAATTATAAAAAAAGAAGTAACTTTTAAGCTTCCTATTATAAAACTAGCTAGAAGTAAATAGGAATAATTATTTCTTTTGTAATTAATATTTTAAATTATATATTCGTCGAGAACTTCTTTATAATATAATGCCCTTATTCCATAAACCACTTCCGTCTAAAACTAGTTATACTAATAGCTTACCATATCTCAATCGAACTGCTTTTGTACTTATCTATAACGTAGACGAGCCCTTTCAACACCTCGTGGTATCTGGAGAGGATATCGCTTAAGTGAGATTGAATTGGTTCCGGAATGGCATCGCTGCTAGCCCCGCCCTACCTATGAAGCAGGTTGAGTAGCACCTCTAGCTAATTGATTTGGCATGAGATTAAAGCTAGGTTCTGCTAGGCTTTGTACGTTTGGCATGAAAGAGGAGATCGTGCTTGAAGTATTGCTAACGGTGCTGATGATAGAAACGAGGCTTATAGTAAATACAAGGAGAGTGTGATTAAGTTTCAATGAAGATTCAAGCATAAGAGAGACGCGATAGATAGACACTGTGTCTTCGGAAAGGTCCTCGGGCTTTCATTTGGCAGAAGAAAGGACAGGTCTTATTCATGCTCAGCTCAAGAGGGAGGAAGAGCGGCACATTTTACAGATACAACAGAGCATTGGACTGACACAGCAAACAAAAGAGAGGCTTCAGCAATTGAGATATTTGAAATGTTGTGTTGTTTTAGTTGTTCATGGGTCTCACATCAACAACTAAATCTAGCAATGCCTAAAGACCTAAAGGGTGATCGAGACTAAGAATGGAAGAGAGTATATTTTGCAGGGCAGGTACGACAGAAGCTCGCCCGTTGAGGCTATCTAAAGTTCTAAGGTGCTCCCTCTAAAACTATCAAGCGGTGGGTCAATCTAGTCAGGCTTTATTCTTAAAGAACTGACATGTAGTTGCACTTTCGCATTGCGACCTACCAGGAAAAACTAGGCGGCAGGGAGGATACCCCATCTTTACTGACTCCAACAGGAACGCCTTGGATGGCCCTTCTCTACAACACACGAAGCGATATTTTGCCTAACGAGAAGGAGTTAAGACCACCTCCTTCAATAACGTCTGCCAGTCACAGTATGCTTTTGAAGTAGTATCATTTTGCCTGGTATTAGCTTCGTATCTCTAGACCTTTCTCGGGAGCAACTGCTTCGAAGATGTCCACTGCGAATACGAAGACAAGACAACGAGATCGGAGCGAGAGTCCTCCATTACTCGTCAAAGATAAAATATACAAGTGAGCTTGCCTCAGCCCTGGACCGCACGATCATGACTTCTCCTGTCTAACCAAGACGATGGACAACGGCGAGAGCATATTACCTACACCAGCACCCGCCAAGGGCCCCCTTCTTGCCGAGATCGAAGAGTAGAGAATCGAGCTTGAAGGACGATGGGAAACTGTAAACCGAGAGGTCGAGGAAGCAAGGCAACGGCTTGACTTGGCGAAGGAGGAACTCGAGAGAAGGACAGTTGAGCAACAAAGGATCTCTCAAGAATGCTTGATTTGGCGAGAAACGAGGAAAGGATCAAAGGCTAAAGCCGATGCAAAACCCCTCCATTAGGTGACAGTGGGGTGGCTACTGTTATCTTGCCTCGTGTATTGACCATAAATTTGTTAGCACGTCTAGATAAGGAGAAAGATATGTCGAGAAAACCCGCTTTGAATGTGTAGAAGCTGGCTTTGCTTACTAACCAGCTTGAAAATGAAGGCCGTTGGGATTGGAACCCCTTTCCGCTGGGTGTGAGAGAAGAGCATGAGATTTTCCACTCCCGCATGGGTGAAATCTGGTTGGCGATCTCGTAGTTGAAACCCACCTCGCATTTGTCCATGGTGTCCGTGACTGTCTCCCCTGCTGAAATTCCAAAGCCTGCATACAGATGTGTTGACACTGCGGACTAGAGTTTCGCTCCACCTCTGCTCGATGATACAGAGGCCACAATGTGTAAGCCCACCATAAGCCAAGATCTCGTTGCTCCGCCGTGCACCCGAAAGTGAAAGTAGGAGATTTACTTCGGACGACCGGTAGACAGTCGAGAGTCGTACATGATACGAGTAAGTCCAAGGAGTGCTGAGAGCCGACCTGCAAATAGATTTATAGTGAGGATCTCCTCCAGAGCAAGACCCCGCAAATAGATGGGGCAATATCTGATGTGGATGCGGTGTTGTGGACCAGAGCCATGTCTGCACTTTCACATGCCTCCCTCAACATGTACACGAAGCGTACTCCAGCTATGACTGTTTGCCGCTCGCAGTATTTCACGGCCTCAAGTAGACCAAGAACAAGATATGAAATCGGCGGCAAGAGGGGGAAATGTTCAAATGCCTCAATGCTCAATGACTGCCCATGCCATGATAGGTTGCAAGCAACCCCGACTTGGTGGGTCTCGGATCTGTCCCGGCAGCACAAAGGCTTCTCGACTTGTGGTTTCGTGCAGGAACAGAGCCACAGAATCATCCCAAGGAAGAGCATGTCACAAATACTCGCAAGGGAGAAAATATGACAGAAAGAGAGGCGCGCATGCGGGCCATTTCTCGATGCTGGGGAACACGGCTCTTGGCCAGCCGTGTCGGCTTCGATCTCGGCATCACGGTCTGCCGTTGCGTGCCGAGAAGCCATGTGCAAGCGCACACGCCGATGGAATGCCAGAGCGCCTTTCGGACGAGGCTGGTGGGTTGACCAGACCCAGACCACGAACGTGGTGAGGGATTCGTCTAGAATACGTAAGGCTCCGATGACGGTTGCTTGGAAAGCAGATATAGATATGCAGATATGCAGATATGCAGCACGACTCGGCACCTGCCTGTGGTTGTGGTTGTGACTTGCGCACACCGAGCACAGAACGATGCTCGTCAACCAGCTCGCAGCCACCACTCTCACCTTCTCCCTCTTTATGCTCGATGTCATCGAGTCATCGAGTCGTCAAGTCATCAAGCCACGTTCTGACCTGTCAGAACCCGGCTATTCGATAACAGGGGCAGGGTGCCAGTGCATACAGTACCCATTGCTCATGCGTATGCGTGTGCTGGCCACGACCCCGGTTGCTGGAGCGGCGATCCGGATTCGCTTGTGCGATCCAAGATCCTTCTCGCCGTGTGGCCTGAACTTCCATCTTGCCGTTAGAGAGGGGAGAGGGGAGCCATATTGCAGCTAACCAAGCCCAACCGCCGAAAATATAACGTGAAATCGAGATACCCAAGATTGGTCCACGTCCATGGCCATGATGGCTGGCTAGCATGCAGTTGCAATCGCGATTGACGAAAGAGGAAGAGTACAGGAACTCCGCATTGGAACTGCACATCTGCGGCGTCTGGTGGACTGAACATGCCTGCGGTCCAGCCGCGGTGGAAGGGGAAGGGGAAGGGGAAGGGGAAGGGGAAGCACGCGCAGAGTGGTGGTTGTGCAAAGGAAGAGGAAGTAGGAGGCGGGCAGCAGAAACGGTTGGCTCAGCCGATCGAATTCTCCGATGTCTCAACCGGGCCTGCGCGACCGTTAAAAGGTCTGAGAGAACGAGGATCGATCATCACGGCAACCGGTAACTGAAGCACCACGGGCCTGTCATCGGCACCGCTCTCACCCTCACCCGTCGAAACCTCAACGTTGTAGGATCGGGTTCAGGTGGGTGCAATAAGGAAGGCATCCAGCATCCAGCATCCAGCATCCAGCATCCAGTATCCAGCGCTCGCAGCCGTGACCCGAGGCGAGCAGGCAGGGGGAGAAAGAGGGTGTGTAGCGTGCGTCAGAGGGCGTCCAGGATATCAATAGCCGGGAAAAGCGACAGATAAGCGGCCAACCTTCGGACTCTTTCACCTTCTCAGGCCTTAAAGCGCGACTTCTCTCTTGATCTCTTATCTTGCAAACAGCCTGTGAGTGCCATGCCTCTCGCCTTGCAATTGCCATGTATCAATTACCATATTGCCCTTAGATAACTACTATGCGGCAGTATGTGGTTGTGGAACTGTCAAATAAGACAGCGATTGGCGAGAGCCTTGCCTATTTGCCTGTGTAGAAAGTCCCGAACTTGACATAAGGTTGCTGAATATGTCGCAGTGGTGATACCTCATGGTTCGTGGTTCGTGGTTCGTGGTTGCGCCGAGGAAGAAAGACGAGACGGGACGAGACGACAGACGGGGATGTTCCTCGTGTGGCTGCGTCGAGGAAATTCCCCATTGGCGAGCCTATGCGTCGACCACATCCACTATCTTCTCCATTTTCACCGTCTTCACCATCTTCCGGCGTGCTCCTTCACCGCCGAGGCGCCATTGTTTCCAGTATCGACTGAGCAAGCTGCTAATGTTGGAGGGAGTAGCTCTCGACGCTTCGACGCAGTGATGGTGCGACGAGCTACGCGCTATGCAGACGACGATGCAGTCGAGGCGCACCTTCCTTGAAACGCGATCAGAACAGGTTTATTCCGAGCCAGCATGCAATGCGTTTGTGTGATTGCTCAATTCGCATCACGACACACCCCACGCCGTGGGATCTCTGGTGTGGCTGGAAGGCTCAGATACCTGTCAATCCCACCCCAAGTCCTCCGGAGCGAGAAGTATCGAAATATCAAAATGCCATGCTTGACATCCCGGTCCACAGAACGATTGTGATGCGGGTCGGATAGGCCGTGAAGACGAGGCGAGCCCCAATGTAAGTGGCAGCACTTTCCAACTCTGCCGGGCCATGATTTCAAGGTTGCTCAGTTCTCTACCCAAAAGCAGCACATACTGTCGGCTGTCTTCAGGTGTATGTAGTATGTGTATGGGATGAAGACCTTGCTGCAACGCCACACGGCCATTAGTAACCAGTTAATTATGCACGCCTCTGAACGAAGGCCTTTTCCCGCCAATCTACAAAACAAAGGCCAATATCGATATTCCAATCCATGAAGCTCAGTGCGCTTTGCAGCTACTCCCTACCTAAAACTACCATTGGTGCTTACCTTCTTAATACCATCGCTATGCCTAATAAAAGTGGGTGGCTCCAAGGATTTCAAAAAGTGCTTTCGCAACGCAACTGGCGCCCGCACATTTGCAAACCTGTGCGACATCTCTTCTATGCCCACTTTTATCCACTGGCGGAAACCCTGCAGGGCCATATCTTGACCAATGATTCAGGTGAGATAAGCTTCGAATGAGGATGTAGACCACACCAGCTTGGCCGTTTTGTAGGTTAGGAAGGAGGACCAACAATTGTTCAATTTCAACCATAAACTGGAAGTCATGATTGGGACCACGGCTATTGAACTGTTGATGTTGGAAGCCTGACAATTCCCATCTATCTAGTGTGAGGTAATGCGCAGTTGAAATGGCATACAACTCGGTGCATTGGAAGTCCAGAACGAGAACGTTCTGTACAATGAAGCTGGAGTGCAAGAGTCGTGGAGGGCTTGGACCCCATGCGTGCGCTGAGATAGGAACGTGTGCGGCCATTCTGAACGATGTGCAAGGCTGGGCAAGGCAAGGCTCCTCCAGACCGCTTGCTACACAGCCTTGAGGATCAAGGATGGTCGTGTCCAAGTGCCTGGTGTCTTGCCCGAAACCATCCACGGACCTCAGCCCTTGGGGGGGGGGGGGTCAGAGGCTCTATGCTACGATCCGATTATTTGTGCGAGATCCATCTAAAGCGGCTCTCAGTCTCAAGCGGCCAATAAGCTGCATAACAAGGGCGTGGAATAGACTGTCTAGCAAAAGAAAACGACTCCTTTCGCATAGATGCCGATCTCCCGCCACGTACTCCTCATCCCGATCCATTTTCGAGACTAATTAGTAGCAATGGAGCTATACTACAAGCGGAAATTCACGGATGGGAGAAGCGCAGAGTCTGGTGGCAGGCTGAAATATCAGTAGATCCTCTACTACAAATAAGAAAAGATATAGCATTTAATTCGAGATTCAACAGCAACAGAGACTAGAAGAGGCTTCGTCAAAGAAGTGGCCTATCGTATCTTCAGTCATGGAGAGAGGAACGAAAGAGACTCGAGCATAATCAAGACCCTTGGCTTGGCCTAGAAGACTTTTAAATCATTCATCATACTCGCAGATCTACAAACAGACCCTTATCGCCATCCACTTTGAGGCTAGTTTCTAAAGGACATTCCACTAACAAGTCTTTCGACAGTCGTCGACTCCAGTCCCGTCTAGTTCCAGACTAGAACACGATTGGCAGTCTGATAGAACGTGTTGCGGCGTCAGCAATGTCGAGACTTGCTTCGAGAGTTTCCGTCGTGCAGAACGGTTTGTCCTCAGCGACAAAAATGTTCCGGTACTACTACTCGTAGTAGTAGTAGTAGTACCCAGAGTGACTTGACTTCCCACGATTGGTTGGTGGTAGCTCGTTCAATCTCTCGCCAATTTCGTCACCGAGGTAAAGAATTACGTCCCAAGGAAAGTTTACGCTCGAAGGTGCTGGCGCTGCTGAACGGTAAAAGTCCAGTCGATCCAGCCTATTCCAGCATCCGCACCACCGTGGTCCGTCTCTTGACCATAACTTTGTGCGGTGATGGAATGGTAACGAGGATGGGTCGAGGTCAACATTGTAGTCGCGTTTGTTGAGAATTTGAGGCCCCCACAGTGGCCCCGGATCCTGATGAACCTTGGTGGCGTCTGAGACTGCTCTTGTGGAGAGATGAGTGGCCGGCGAAGAATGGGGGTCGGCATTATGCAAACTCTCCTCCCCACGTTCGGCTACACGGGTGAGATCGTGGAAGCCACAAATGGCCAGACCGTCACTGGGATTATTTCTGGTGCAAGGCCAGGCCGGGGGCGCTGCGGGCGACAGCTTTTGTGGATAAGGTTCCAGGGAGGCGTCGTTTCGGTGAGTGAAGGGCCTGTGAAGGGCTTGCGAAAGGATTCGCTTGCACTCCGCAGGTCTGGAATCAATGATCGATCCGCTGCGTGGTCTACGGCACTGCAAGTCGACGGCCTGCGGTGGTCGATGCTGGGAAGCTGTCGGAAGAGCTATTCGACAAACTGGTAGCTTCATGCGCGCTGCAACTGTTCTGCAGGCGCGCAGCAGCAATGAACGGCGACCCATGGAGACCTCGTAATAGTACTTTTGAATTTCCCTCGACCGCATCGCAGTGGAGTCGATGCCGTACACGCCAGACGCCGCCACTGCCATGGCGAAATACACCTGGGTCTATTCGTGTGTCAACCGTATGCACAGTGTGATTTCGCGCAGGGAGCGGGCACCCCAACAACATTTCCTGCTGTCTGCAGGCTCTTCTCCGTCGTCTCGTCTCGTTTGCGTCTTCAAATCAAACCACAGTCTTGGCTTGCACTTTCTCCGCACTTTTGGCAGTGAGTGAGTGAGTGGCCGTGGCCGCGGCTGCGGCATGCCGTCGTCGAGACCGTGCAAAGAGTCGGGACCGGGACCGATATGGTAGCTCGCACAGCAATGGACGACGTGGAGCCACTGCTAGAAATATCAAGGAAAACTCAGGAAGCGCAATATCATGGGTGGAGTGTTCGGGTTCGGGGGCAGACGTCGGCGCAGGCGTGGGAGTAGACGTAGGTGTAGGCGTCGGTCATGGTGCCGAAGATTGCCCACCAAAACTAGAACGCGAATACCGTCCAGTGCATCCAGAGGTACGGTACCTAGGTAAGGAGCGAAGGTATGGACGAGCCCTCCGCAGCAGTGCTCCTGGTGCTCCTGGTGCTCCTGCGGCTGCGATGCGTCTCTGAGTTTGGGATCTGGGATCTGGGAGCCGTCCGGTCGTGTCGTCGGCAGCGGCGTTCTCCTGGGCAGCGCGACCGTGACCGTGGTCGTGACCGTGGCCGTGGCCGTGGCTGTGAGCGTGAGCGTGAGCGTGAGCGTTATTATGTATTATGTATTATGTATTATGAATATGAAATCTCGAAATCTGGGTTCCGGGTCACGGCGCAGGGAGAAAAAAAACTCAGATTGCTCGCAGCGGCTTGCCTCGCCTGCCTTGCCCCAGGCCGTCCGTCGTTCTGTCTCGCGCTCGTTAAAGACTAGCCTGCACGCCTGGACGCCTGCAGATTGCCAGTGCCCTATCCTTCCCCCCTCCGTACTTACCCCAACAGCCCTCCCTCTAGCCACTAGCCGTTGACCGTACTCCCAACTCCACCTCCTCTCTTCCGACCTTCCTCCAACCTCCAACCTCCTATCTCCAGATCCACAACACCAGGCTCTCCTTCCTCGACACCCTCATCGCCGCGACTCGGGGTCCTCGATTCCGCCGCATCACCGTCCATTGCCAGACGTGAAGACATTGCACTGACGGCGCCTTCGTCGTCACCGCCCCCTTCCCCGTTCCTCTCGATTCCTTACGGCAGCGTCACCCACCATTGTCTTGATGATACAGCAGATACGGCGACTTGATTGCTGGGAGGCAGGAAGAGGGAAAGCCCGAACCACATCTTGCGTCCCTCTGATATAGAGAGAAAGACCCCACCCTCTTTCGACTCTTGGTCCCAGGACCTTAAATCACCTGTCACTTCTTCATTATCCTTGCAGGATGGCCGTAGTGCTCAATTCTGAAGAGAATAGCTATTTCTCCTCGAGCTCGCTCCGTCGTTCACATTCACAGCCGAAGTTCGTAACGCAACCGTCGTATACGAAATCTCCGTCCAGATCAAAAAGCAGTAGTGGATTTAATACTATAATTTCTCCTACCAATTCTGCATCCTCTTCGACACCATCGTCACCAAGAACCTTAACAGCCGACTCCACAGCTCCTTCATACTCTTCGACTCCGGCAAGCAGTTTATCTCTCGACGCTCATTGTGACGATCAAGGCGACGAGGATCAAATCGTGTTCCCTTCATATGACGACGTAGGATATTACGATCAAGTCGAAGATCTGGAACCGCCGGCGAGCCCTCGTACTGGTGATTCTTACACCGTCTCAACAACTTCTAATAGTACGTCGACTAATGTATCGCGGCCAGTGTCACCGGATCCCGTGGAACACGCGGAGGACGACACGGCAGTTCGGACGCATCCTTCAAGGCATGTAGACTACCTGTCTCACAATTGGAAAGAGGAGGATATCTGGTCGTCATGGAAGCACATTGTTTCCAAGCGGAAATCGTATAATAATAGCGCGAGACTGGAAAACGCGTCGTGGCGAACATGGACGAAGTCAAAGAACAAGTTAAAAACTGTATCCCCCGAAACGCTCAATTGGTAAGTGGATTACCGGAATAGAGTCATCGGATCGAAGTGGATCACATTTTTCTAATAATTTGACAGGCTCAAAGACTGTGATGTAACTTGGCTTTATGGGCCGTTGCAAACTGGTTCAGAAAAGTCTTTACACCTGCCTTCCACATCACCCGCAGGGAGCAGCCGGATCTCGAAATCAAATTCGTTTCTGAACAAGAAGCCAATTCTGAAGAAGAGGAGTATGTCGGAGATCATGCTTCAAAGGTCACTATCTTCGTCATCACTTTTAAAACAAGCAGCTGCAGCAGTTCAAGCGCAACAATCTGGCGGGCTAGGACGCCCAACAATCACTCGCGGCACTTCTGACTACACCATCCCATTTTCCTCGAGACGCTTGAGTCGAGAGAATACTAGTATGCTTTCGTCTATCTCCTCTTCCGGTCTTGCGTCCCCAGGCACCGGAGAGAGGAAACACATCCATTTCAATGAACAAGTCGAGCAATGTATAGCGTTAGAGATGAAGGGGGATGATGATGAAGAGCCTGAAGCCTATGCTATACATGACTACGACGATAGCGATTCTGATGACGGAGGCATCATGATGAAGAGGAGTAACTCTAAGCGAAAGTTGCCTCCTCTTCACAGTAGGAGGACAACACCAAGACAAAGTTTCAGTGCTGAGAGCAAGACGATTGCGATGTTGCCTTCCACGACGCTAAAATACAGAGCTGACACGCCAGAACCTCCAGAAACGGCAATGAAGCACAGCAATGGGTTTTGGAATGGATCGAAACTGTCACCCTCTCCATCCCAGGAAACACTGAGACCCTCGAAACCATCGACGAGGATGCTCCTCGGGGATGATGAGGAAGACGACGATGAAGACATGAATTGGCAACCCCCGAATGCCTTTGCCAATCGCAAAGACAGTGTGTCGGCAACTCAGGAACGGTCTCAAAACCTTCATACATCCGGATCATCCTCTAGTCTTACTAGCGAGCCGTCGGGTATGAGACGGACTCCATCAGGAATGTTCATGCCTTACGAAGAAGATGAGGACGACGTAGTTTCTGAAGGCCTCTTCGGAAAGGTCGTGGATACCGTAAATACCGCGAAGGATATCGCACACGTAATATGGAATGTGGGTTGGAGGCGGTGATCGCTATGAAGAACTTGAGACCTCTTCGCGCGATCACCCCGTGGAATCGATGGTCACCATGGTGGAATCAAGTGGACAGCCTTGGTCACATAATAATTGCATATACAGACGGCGTACATAGCGGGCTCTTGCATATTGCCACGAGTACACAATGCAGTGGTATGGTTGGGGCTGGTTGGCGTTGGTTGGCGTTAGAAATTTGGTCTGTGGGCTCATTTGGCCACCAGCTGTAATTTTGCAAACAGGGTATTTCAAGGTTTGGTTATGGGACTGGAATCTTGGATATGGGGACTCTATGATATCGTGCAATGCTCTATGTCTAGGATGACAGAGCTCGACGATTTTACGGCTGGCAAGCCATCAGCAATGGTTGATGGACGATGGCACAGGCTGGGTGCCTTGTGGTTGATTATACCTACCATCTGAGCCCGAGCAGATATAAAAAGCACATAGGTGGAATGCTAGACAATGTCTCTTAAGATCGGTATACCTCACGTACCAGAACCGTTTACATTTCTCAACGCCATCATAACCACAATATCCTTGCCAATAAGGTTTTTGTGGACCGCTCATGGCCTCGTGGCCTCGTTCCCTAATCATCTCATCGCGAGTACACTTCTCTTCTCTCCCTCATCACTCACCCGCAACCTCACAACCACACAACCACATGATCCCTACACTACCCCGCGACTGGGCTTACTTGTCATACCTAGCACAACACTATCTGACACTGCACACCTCCCAATGTTTCGTGACAGTCCGAGAGTGTGTAGCACAAGGCTGCTTACCTGCAGCATCGTCCACTGCCAAGCCTTGTGGGAGGAAGCCTCAGGATTACTGAATTAGGACGAGCATTCAGGCTCACATTCACGCCACCTCTTCCCCTCTTTATGTACATGCCGCATGAGGATAGAATATTGGCACAGGGAAGCAGAGCAGAGGTGCAGGATCAACAGTCAAGGTATACGTGCCGCAACGGAATGCTTCCAATTAAGAAGATGTAGAGGTACTTCCGGTACACTCCTAGGCTGGTCACGATGCGTCGCGATGCACGTTGAGCTGTTCCCGCGAGCCGGGGATCTGTGACGTATCCCAACGTTGAAAAGTGAGGGTGAGGGTGAGGGTGTTGGTGTTGGTGTTGGTGTTGGTGTCGCGCATGGCCGTGCGAATCTCGGCGGGGAGGGGAGCCAGAGGGGGCCACCAGGAACCGAGATTCCCCGAGATTTTCAACGTTTCGAGAGCTCAATCACCTCAACCGTCCAAATCCCAAGGATAAACATGTGGGTTAAGGGGGATCGCGATCATACTCCCACTCGATTCTTGTGATTGTACCATCAGGTACTGTACTTCGAATCTTCGATGTATCGCTACCGCGCGGTACGCTCCCCGATACCTAGAGAATTTCGGCATCCGTGCAACAGTGTTTGCGTTTGGCAGCCAACGGACCGAGATGATGAGATAAGTAGACTTTGGGTTTGAGTGTGAGTGTGAGTTTGAGTTTGAGTCTGAGTTTGAGTCTGCTTAGGTAAAGTTATCTGAACGCCGAGGATCGCCACATCCCTTGCATCATTGGATTGAGCCCACCAGGTCCCTCGATTCTAGCTACGCTGGAGCGGGTGGCGGCGGAGAGGCTGAACGTTTCAACGCTTGACCTCGACTCTTGCCACATGTCTCTTCATTCGGGAGCCAGCGGCCAAGACACGAGGACTGTCTTGCTTCGAGGAGTCTCGAGCGAACAGAGTTTGCGCTGTCTGCATATATTCCGTAGTTTGGTGGTGTTAGTGCTGAGCTAGGTTTGCGGAGACGGGAAAATGCGGAGACAGATAGGATCGCGCTCTCTCTCTCTCCTTGCGTGGGGGAGAGAGACTTCGGCCGAGCACCCTTTGCGAAGTGAGAGGGAGGAACGGCCATCTCCGACGTCAACGACTCGAAACGATGCCACGAGTCATTGGCTGGAGCTTGCAGTTGCAGTTGCAGGAGGCAGGTCGGCTTCTGTTGATTGAGATTTCCAACAGGGATGCAGGATCGAGAGGGTCGAGAGTGTGCGGAGACTCCCTCGGCTGTTCGATGTTGTGCTCGAAGCCCGGATCGTGTACACGCGGGAGCATGTTTAAAGTTCTGGATATCTGTGGGAAGTGCTTCATTAGGGCGGTAGATATGTGAGAAGGGTCGGCGTCGACTTCGATTCGGGGTGAGGGCGGGGTGAGGGCAGGGTGAGAGCAGGGTAGCTTCAGAGCGGAGCTTGCTCAGAGTCGGGAACGGGGAGGCGGGCGGAACAGGAACATGCAGGTTGCCTAGGAGGATACGATGACCGACCTCCATGTTGTTTTATCTTTTTGTATCTTTGTGTCTTTGTGTCTTTGTGTCTTTGTGTCTTTGTGTCTTTTTGCGTCTTTTTATTGTATATCAAGATGTCGATTGATCTGTTTGTCTGATGTCCAGCTCCCGGGAGGATGTGAAAGTTCCCATAGACATGATGATTCGGCAATGGTACGAGTACACCCCGCAGAGTTCGCTACAATTGTTGCAGCTGTAGGGGGGCTTTGATACCCTGCGCCTGTAGATCTTGGCTCGATCTTGAGCCGCCACCATGCGCGTCTGGTCGAGTGCTGGACGGCGGGGCATATGATAGACTTGGATGCATTTTCACGTGCTTCCCGACACATATGGGTGAGGCGGGGAATATCCACGACACAGATCGGCTGATGGATTTCCTTATGTCGGGTTGATTATCGGAATCGGCTCCATCTGACGCCCGCAGGCCAAAGAAACGTGCAATCGCAACTTGCTGTGCAATATCCCGTATCTCATGCCTCGATGTGAACCTGCCGGCCCGAAGGCTACTTCTCAGCATTGTGACATTACTTGTTGAGTAGGCAGATATTGCAAGATTGTACATTCTCGAAAGAATCAACTGGTAGCACGCGCTTAAGGCCATCGATGTTCGGGATGCAGCTCAACGTCGCATTCGAGTAGTTATCAGATCTTTGCAAGTTTGAGCATCGTTCATAAGAAAGGATTCTATCCATGCGGTGATTTCCTGCGTTTGCTGGAGTGAATAAGGCCCCCGATAACGCAAGTGCCCCGATACCAAGACATTCTTTGGCGAAAACTCAAATATTAAAATGTTAGCCATGCTGTTCACAAATTTCTATGAAGACGTTTATCCGGCCTCGTACCTCGTCGGAACGAGATATCAATCCCGCTCTTGCCTAGAACTCCAACAGAGTAAGCCGACGGTTGAGTTATGCCATAACAACGGGAAAGTCTCTTGGCAGGTATTTTAGAAATCCTTTCTTCGATTGGACAGAAAATACGCCGTCAGCATCCAGTCGTTTGAACAGAGTTTGAATTACACTACTACCCTGTAAGCTGCTGTTGATTGTGCCGGGCCGTAATTCCGGCTTGATACCCCTCTCACCTACGCACGATGGCAACCCTGCAGGATAGACGAGAAAGCAACGCATTCGGAATCAAGTGGTTCTAGTCTTGGGCTGCATTTCGTAACTCGGGGTCCTAAGTCTAGACCTGCCTGTTTGAACCCAACTCGTTCGTGTTTCTTGGACAGGTGTCCATCCCGGCCATGCACCTCCTTGAAATTATGTGTCCAGCTTTTAACATTTAGGATGATGGCCTTGATGTCTAGAATGGTATGAAAAACAAGCCTACAGAACAGTATACTGGGCATGTGGTTCACTCTGGTCAGCTAGGAAGAGGGATTTCCCAGCCGCCGAAGGGACTTTCATCGATCCTCTCCTAAGAAAGGGAATCATGGATGCTTTTAAAGTATGCCGAGCCATCGGTTTGACCATTTGTATGACTACCTGTTCTTGTTTGTAACCGCTCATTATACCAAATATTGCATCTTGTATGGCCAGTTGTCTTTCTACCACTCGTTGGCCATCATTTCGTGCCCGGCATCAAGGCTCGTCAAATAATTAGAAACCTATCTTTCCCATCATTCTGCTCTTGTTGTTCCCAACTCCTCACTTGATTCATAATAATTCTATCTTTCTCGGACAGAGATATCCCGGTCAGAACCAAGTCTCCACCACCACCCACAATCAGCATCCCTCGCTCTTGCTTCCCACCCTTCCCTGCATATGCCTATCCTGGTTGCCGGTACGATCACTCATCATGACCCGCGCTTATGTGCTACCATTTCTCTCAATAACGTTAAGATATCCGAAATCGTGAATCGGGATTCAAGAACTGCCGGAAGCTGACAATTGTCGAATTCACAAATAGCAATTGGCGCAAGCTGACGTGGAAGCGCTCACTCCATGGTCCGGAATCAGCGTGCTGACAGTTGGCTGTGGCCCTGCGCGTTTCCGCAGCCGGAACCAGCGAAGCTTAGTGACGTCGAGCATTGAGCTGGACCCTCGACACGGTGATGCTGATTTAAAGACATTTTTGGTATGCATGTAAATTCTCACGATGCCGCTTTGACAAGGAAGAGCATGCGTATCCACACCCAAGGCTGGGGTGAATACTGTCAATAACACGTCGAAAATATCTCTTTATACCCGAAGGACGGGGCGCAGAATCGGCCTCGGAGGAAGGAACTGGATGTAGAAAGCTAGATTACCTTCGAAGTCAAAGCTTAATCTACCTCGAACAATGTTCGTTGTAGGGAAAATAAATTATTTGATGTCTAGAATAGTACTTTTCGATTATCTGAAGGCAGGTATCCTTTTCAGAGGAGCCAAAGCAATGTATGCGAGAACGATTATCAGTGAGGTTGCTATCAGCACATCTGCAAAGAAACAGACAATCCCGTGGCGAGAGTGACCAACGTTTGAATAAGCATGGCATTGAACCACAAGACACCAACATAGAAGAAAACCTTGCCAACAATCCCAATAGCTGTCGTCTTAGATTGTAATACCTAACAAGGATCCACATCCACACGAAGAGAATAACAGGTTTCTGCTCTTCCAAAAAAGTCTCATCTAATTAATGACTAAAGCATGACGGTAACACTTGCCACATAATAAAATTATGTTATTCCATAACAGAGACAACCCTTTCGCCCATCTATAACGAGATCTCGTTTGTAGTCCGTAAAGAATAGCGGCAAAAAAAGGCATGCGATGATATCACAAGATATTACTATTGACAGAACTAATTTCTGCTCATATATAACCACATCTCGTCCGGCAATATCTCCAATATAAGAGCAAGATATATTTGACAACGCCCTCCCAGCTCGCAGAACAAAATAGGGAGCTATTACCCGAGCCCGTAAAGACACGAAAGAACATGGCTAGTTTAAACAAACAGTAGAATAGTAATGAGCCATCTGCTCCATGAAAAGTCGAATAATACTCCATGCATTGGTAATATGTTTGGGAGGAAAGTGTATTGGTGGTCTTCGAAATGGGGAGGTATATATACCTTGTGCCGGTTCAAGATTATTTGTAGGTGGAGTCTGGTCAGACATGAGTTTGCATCATAGGACTGAGAATGTCCTCGACAAGGCGGCACATTGTAAAGTTGTAATGTAAAGAGAGGAAGAAGGTAAGTAAAGGTAGATATTCCCCTGAAAACCAAGCGAGAACTTGGTCCCTTCATAACGCGAACAAAGACAATCTGGATTAGCCCCTGGATAGGCGATGAGACTTCTATGATAGATAGACAAGGGTCGGGCTAAGAAACAGGTGTCTCAAATGTCAAAATAGTGGGACATAGATGGGCAGAACAGTTCTAACAGTTTCTGGAAGCAAAAGCACTAGGCTAACCCACCTACTCACCTAGTCCAACTTCGCGGATAGAGACCGAAGCATCACCTTCGATGAAGGCCTGGATGATGGCTGTCCAAGGCCGGGTCACCAAGCGAACAAGCAAAGGCAAATGAGGTACAAATCTTGGTCATTCTCAATCTGTCATTGCAATCTCCACAGAAGCAGCTACGTCGCTCAGTAGCAGAAAATATGATACAGGATCTTTCCTATTCATTTCATCCTATCCTCGGTATATCATACCTTCAGTAGTATGCCAGCCACACAAAACAAGACACGAACAGAATGAAAGCCATAATCATAAGATCCAGTCCAGGTACCCGCGCCAACCCGCAATGAGCAGCGTCAAGCGTGCCGTTCTGTGTTTTTTTTTTGATCCGGTGACGGATATGTGCCAAATTTCTAATCTCCGTCCGTCCATCATACCTGTCCAGCTAATACCAAGCCCAAGCTGCGCAATCCATCGCGTTCCCGATCCCGACTCTCGCGAGCCGAGAGAGAGGCCACGGGTGAATTGACAGTGAAGAAGAGAATTATCAACATCGCTAAAGGAAACGCAAAGACAAAAGGGGGTATTCTAGTTCTCTAGCGAGCGACTATGAGAAGAAATGTGTACGAGCAAAACGAGTGTCCTGTAAAACCACCGACCGTCCATATGCAGCCCATCCCGTCCCTCGCCCAAGGTATGCCACCGACCCAGTCCCAAAAACTCAAGAGAACTCCATCCACGGTTCCCCAGTGTTGAGATGTTTCTTCGTACCCAAGAGGGAAAGTCCGATGCGAAAGCAAAGCCCCGGCTTGCTGATGAAGTAAATTCGAGGTAATCAACGCAAAAAGCAACGCTGTCATAACATCATAAAACAAAAGGATCGACAAAGGAAACGGGTTGGGAAAATGGAAGCTCTAGAGTTCTCGAAGCTCATCCATCATCTTCCGCATCATCGTCATCATCATCCTCGTCCTCCGCACTACTTCGACGACCCACTGGTGGCGCATTTGGTTTTGCCTTCTTGCTGGGCGTCGCATTATCCGAGTCTGCTTTTCGTTTTGTGCCTGATCCTCCACCACTACCTGAGACGCCCTTCGCTGGTGTCTCGAGAGATCCCTTATCGCCTTCCTCACCACCTTCACCCTTCGTCCTCTCGATCTCCGCAACTTCATCAGCGGTCAAGAATCGTCCACCTGGTCCTCGAGGTCTCCTCATTGCATGATTGTGCCTACTTTCATGCAAATAAGGTTTCCTTCCTTTCGAGGTCAGTCGCAAAGCCTCCTCAAGTCTTTGCCTCGCCACACGGCGCTTCAGTATCCGATGGAACTGCTTCGCGTTGACATATAGGGGCGACTCCTCAACAGCGCCAGACACAAGCTCTGGGGATTGTGGGTGTGGTTGGCCCTGAGGCATAGGCGGCACAGATGGTCGTGGAGCGTGGTTCATAATCGGCTGTGAATTAGGTACGGCTGGGCTGGCGACTTGATTGCTCATTCTCCGAGCTTGTTGAACTTGTCCGTGCCCCATCTGGTTGTTCATCTGCTTTGGTGACCGACGCCCAGCCTCCTGCTTCACAGAAACTCCACCACCCAGTCTCGGCGACGTTTGAGGTAGCGCACCATCTGGGAGCGTGTATGGATATCCAGTGCCAGAAGCAGCGGCCGTTGCGGCCATGGCTGCAGCTTGGGGTGTGATTTGGCTCATGCCATAATGCATGCCAGGTTGTTGGACGCCGTACGCAGGCTGGTAGTTCATCTGCTGATGTATGGCATGCCCTTGACCAGCTTGCTGTGGTTGAGAAGAGAGTATCGGGGATGCTTGAGTATGGACGGCATGTTGCGAATGAATTGGCTGAGATGGAGATGTGATCGATGCTCCGGCGCCTGGATGTTGACCAGAATTTGCATATCCACCCTGAATGTGCCCTTGGCTATGTCCATGCTGGCCTTGCGGCGGTTGCTGGTATTGCGCGTACTCCATCATTTGTACTGTGTGTTCCTAGATGTATCCCTAGGAGAGGATCGGATATGCTCGAGTCGCAAAGGCTCGATAGGTCAGGCGCGTCGATGGAAATGCCTACCTAGTCGCAGATCGCTGACAGGCAGAAGTCGCGGTTTTTCTGGTAGATGTTGGTATGTATGGAGCGCTTATTGACCGGTATGGGTCATAAGACTGGGCCTCGAGAATGGAGTTGAAAGTCGAAGATGCGCCGACTTGTGCGAACGCGTCTCTGACTCTTGACAAGAGTATCCAGGTGGCTGTCCTCCGGCTAGTGAATAAGCCTTCTCGTCAATTCGTTATGCGTGGATGTGCTGGCAGGCGATCTGGGTAGGTGTACACCGCAATTGGCCGCAGCACAGCATATGCAAGCTGATGTAGTCCTAGTGGTCAGGCAGGGCTTGCGGGATCAGGCTCGTCCTGGAGCGCCCACGTGAGAAGATGAGGCGGAGTTCGCGCTTGAGGCTGTTGAGACAATCCGCTGAATAGCTTCACGGGCCCGGTTTTCTCACGAGCCACAGGAGCTCTGAGAGGTTTTCCGTAATGATCGCAACGGCTTCAGCGTCACTATCCAACCACAAGTATTAGTTACGATGTTTGGTCAAGGCTTCAGCAAGCTTCGAGAGCGATTGGGGAGGGGCAGTTTTGGGGGGACGTTGTTTTTCGCCTTTGACCAGTTGATGCGCTGGCATGCATAAACTAGGCTTACCTTGTCAATCAGCTTCACCCGCGAATTCCTATTCTTGTCGACGGTGGCGTGAGACAGAGCCCGTAATCCGAAAGCAGTCTGATCCTGGCAGATGATGATGCGGCTGTGATTCTGAGCTTCGTGACGCGTTTGTGTGGGTTTGCGATATTGACGATTGTGAATGAGCTGGGGAAATCGCGACCCAGCAGCACTACTACTAGCTCGGAGGAACTTGAAAATCTGCGATCGCAAGTAACCTCAACACGCTCGAACACCTACTATCAGCCCAGTCAGTCGACGATCTCTCTGCAGGCTGGGCAGCGGCTCTCGGTGCGACGCGCAACTATCGCGATGGCAGGAACGGTAGCTCTGCGAGCATTAATTCTCCGTTGCGCCCAGGGAAGGACTCACCTCCAATCGACGACGTCAAGAGTATCCTCCAGGCTCCGATGGATCAGAACAATGATCCTGACCGCAGCGACTTTCAATCACGGGATTGCGATCCAGGCCAATTGTCGTCGCGATGAAGCTTTTCGCGATGGTGATAGGGCTCTGGTGGTGATGAATGAGGTCGATGCTGGAGCGGATAATTGGCTAGGTTTGGCAGGCTTCTTCGGCGTCCAGACGATACAAGGTTGCCTGGGCTGGGACCAGTAAATGCTGCGCGTTGCAGGTAGACTGCGTACTATCGGTATTTTCGCGAGAGACGTTCGTTATCGAGGATGGATTGGCGATGGGCCCTTTTCTGAGTCGTTCTGGAAGGTGATTTGATGTGAGTTGATGGCGGTAATGATTGGTTCTATATGTTGATGGAAGGAGGAGAGGAGATCCTGAGTGGCCGGGAGTGAAAAATGGAACGTCTGACGCGAGATGACTCGCTCGTTTAATCAGCTGGAAAACCAGGGAAGATGAAACTGGGCAGCCCGAGGAGGGTGTGCGGAGGGGGGTGTGGCACTAGCCGACCCAGGTGGGAGGCGGGTACGGGCGGAGGGCGGAGGTCAACGGCCGAGGGAGGAGGAGGGGGTGTGCGACTAGACGCAGGTGGTGAGCGACGGCCGTGAAGGTGGGGAGGGGCGAGCGAGCACGATGGAGAGAGGGAAGGCTAAGGCCGCGGAATGGAAGGGAGGAAGGAGGGCTGGCAGGAGATAGGAGGATGGATGGAGGTGTGGTGTTGATGAGGACCAGGAGAGCCGGCGCGCGCGCGAGGTGACCGAGAGATGAGGAGTGCTGGTATGGGACGGTACAGTACTGAAGGTATACCGGTTATGCGCGGGCTGTGGAGAGATGGACCAGAGAGAGATGAGGGTGGGAGCGCAGAGGGGGAGGAGTGCAGCTATGGTCAGGTGAGGTGTACCGATAGAGTCCGACCGACCCAAGGGAGTACTCGCAGGCGAGGCGTGATGATACTGTACGTCCTGTCGACAGACGGAGCAGGTATATGCGGGCGGGAGGTGTGTCGAGAGCGCGAAGCTGGGTGCGGGCAGGCGGGAGGGGAGGTGTGTTTAGAGACGTTCAGTGCTGACCAACACGACGAAGACGGACCCAGCAATGCGGAAGGGTGGCACTCTCGAGCGACCCGGGACTCCCACGGCTACAGCGCAAGTGCCTGGTAGACGAGGACAGTATTGTACTGTACGGTACGGTACGGTGCTGTACCTAGGTAGGTGTGAGCGTTTGGGGTGGTTGGTGCGTGATGCTGGGTGCGGTCGAGATGAAGCGTTCAACTGCTCCGGTGAGCGATCGAGTGAGTGAGTGGTCTTCGTTGGTTGTGGCGCGCTCGTGCAGACTCGCGGTGGGTGGTGGATGGTGGATGGTGGCCCGCTCCAAAGAGGCAATTCCTGGAAATGGTTCGCTCCGGGGCGTCTCTGCTGGTCCGCCCAGTGCCCCGACCGCTCGACTCGCCGACCAGCCCGGTGATTGGAAAACAAAAGTCCTCAACGCTCTCGCGATCGCGGCGATCCCCCAAGCTGCAGCACTCCAGTCCAGTGACGGCGCTGCGTGGGTGCGTGTGCGTCTGCGTGTGCGTGTCGTGACTCGTGATCGGCGCCGCTGCAGTCTCGTGCACCGCTCGTGATGTGGTATCGTCGAGGTATTCGCGATACCACCGTGTTGCACTGCGGCAGATTTGGGGAAGAGGCAGAATAGCAAGAAAGGATCTCGAAGGACGGGGCGGATGGCTGGGATTCGTGGCAGCTTATGAGATGATGACGATGACTGGCTTTCCCGCACTCGTCCTGGTCCTCGTCCTGGTCCTCGTCCTCGCCCTGGCCCTCGCACGCTTTTGCACGGGAACACAAAAGCGGTGTACACGTCCAGATGGGGAGCTCGTGCTGCTGCTCACCCACGTCCAGTCCAGGCCCAGGTCCGGGTCTGCGAGGTCGAAAATGCTGCTGTCGGTCTGTCGGTCTGCCTGCCTGCCTGTCTGTCTGTCTGTCTGTCTATCTGTTTATCTGTTTATCTGTCGGGCCAGCACAGCGCACACCTTCGGGGAGGCGGGAACGATCCGGGCTGCCGGTTCTGGAGGGCAGGAGGGTGGGTGAGGGTGAGCCGTGAGGGTGAGGGTGAGGTGAGGCGCGATACTTTCTTCGTAGTGCTGGTGCTGGTGCTGGTACTGGTGCTGGTGGTGGAGGGCAGCCGGCAGGCAGAAAACGCTGCGAATGCGCGATGCTCAGGTATGGGGTGGTATGGGATGGTATGGGGTCGTCGAGGTCGTGTGGTTGGGCGAGACGAGATAATGTCCAAATGCAGCAGTCCGCAGACAAAAAGGATGGGCAACAAATTCTGCTACTGGTGGGCTCGCTGGTATTATAGAAATGCCGGCACTGCCAATGATGCCGCCCAATTTGGGACCCAGCACGTGCGGGGTGCCGCTGCCCTCGCGATTCTGCGTGGAGCCTGGCAAGCCGAGGAAGCGTCGCAGTGTTCGCAGCTTCCCAGCCTCATTTGTTTGGGAATGCGACCTTCCCGCTGCTGGTCTAACCGCCCCTGCGCACACCAGCCAGCCCAGCCCCAGCATCCGACTGCAGACGGCCAGAAACGAAGCTTCGATGGGATGGCATGGCATGGCATGGCATGGGATGGGCCATCTCGTTGTCCCTCGTCCTTCGTCCCTGGTCCGTCAGCACCACCACCACCACGCCTGCGACGGCTGCCGTCGACGAGCGGCGCCAGGGAGGGGAGGGGGGAGGGGGAGGGGGATGTGCCATGGGCTCTTCATGGCCGTGGCCTTCACGAAAGCTCTGCAAGCAGATGCCACCAGGCTCCCAGCTCCCATCTCCCAGCTCCCAACTCCTCACTCCCAAGCAGGAACCTTCCGCGATCGTCTTCCGGCCAGTCCGACGACACGTCCAACCTAATCTCTTGGTGTATTGAGCCTGTTTTCGTTCAAGAGCACTTTGCGTCAGACTCGAATCGACTTCCGAATCTCTTATTCCTGCCGGCATGATCAACCTGACGTTGTATTTTCGTTCTGCTATGACTATTATATGCCTCGTGCGCCGCATCCCCAGCTGCCTCGAGGCAATATCTCCCGCATTATCATACCTTTTGATATTACTGTACTGTATGATGAATTGCGGAAGCTTGGGGCTTTAGAAACGATTACGAATCCAGCTGCTGCGCAGCGCAGTGCAGTCAGTGCACTGCGGAGTATCATCAACCCCGATCTCATCGCATTGTATAGCCGCCACGATCCTTCTTCGGAGCCTCTGCAGTCTGGTTATAGTCAGCGAGGGATGCTTCTTTCACCCATGTTTCGTTTTCTATCTGCACCGTCTTGTCTCCTGTAAATGCAGGCCCCTTGCGGTCGGGTTGCCACTGGAGCAGCACCAGGCGTGCAGATGCGGCCAGCGCCCTCCGTCCCTACGCTGCACTGTCGTCCACGCTGCCGTTGAAACCGAAAAGGAGCCCGCCGGCAAGCTCGATCAAGTGTTGACATGTCTATCATTCCCCCTCCCATCGTCATCTCGAATGTCCTGAAACACATATCCCGCCGTCCAGCACTCCCAGTGGTTGTCGCTTGCGCCAATGGGAGCGTCGAGTCACTACTTCTGCGCTCTCATAGGCGCTTATTTGGCTTCTGACTACGGTGGCTACGCGCTGCAGTGGGTGTGATGAATCATGCTGACAATGGATGGGTTTCGTGTTCCTGGCGCTTATTCCATATGGTTGTCCGGACGGTTGCTTTGCGCATTCTTCTTGTTGTTGTTGTTGGGTTGGGTGGACTGATGTCATGGCCGCGAGCAGGCAGGAGCCGTGGCCGTGGCCTTCCAGCCACCGTTCATCTCACCACCCCAGTTTCTGAT
The DNA here is from genome assembly GCA_003988865.1 of Phialocephala sp. D728. Classification (NCBI taxonomy): domain Eukaryota; kingdom Fungi; phylum Ascomycota; class Leotiomycetes; order Helotiales; family Mollisiaceae; genus Phialocephala; species Phialocephala sp. D728. Next base: position 1,128,176 of record QYAJ01000003.1, on the reverse strand, counting down.
CACGAGGTCGAGCGAGGCTGAGATCACCCTCCCTCTTTCAGCAATCATCACGACCGAAACGGGAATCAATGTTGCTGTGGCCCGAGGCTGATACCAATCGGAAAGTCACGTCTCTCTGATTTGTTCCTGTTCATGTGATAAGGTCCCGAGCATGTCGCCGACTGGTTATCACTTCATTATTTGGTTGCATATATCCGTACCTGGACCTTGGAAGGACCTCGAAAGGAGTATCGAGGGCGTTTCTGCTCATCTCAAGACACGAGTCACCTGGTCTGATCTACCATCTGTGTGCGCCAGGATCGGATGGTGCATTATCAGAATGTCGGCCTTTCTTTTCTTCAAGACAATGCCGCTGTACAAGAACAAGGACCAGGACACGAGAGTCAGACAATATGGAGACAATTTCTCCTGGTAAGCCAGAGGAGAGTAGATGTCTTACTATTTTCGAGCATTCTGATCCTACCGTTGCTATTTTCAACAGTTCGAACCTCCGGACACTAATTGATGCCTCCTTCTTTGCCATCGCCCTCCATCCAATGTCGAGCTGTTGTGCAACGCGTTCTAATCCAAGATGCATGGGACGCTGCGGAGATAGCTCTCAATTACTCATTCTCGGGTATCCACTGTGTAGGTCAAGAAATGAACAACGAGCCTCCTCGTCCTGTCGCGGCTGCCGCTGGCAGCTTGAGCCTCGAGAACTACCGGCGGCATATGCACCACCTCCCAACCTCGCTCTGTCCCGAGACACGGCATTTCGCCAGAAACTAGATGGCCAGAGATCGGAGCTGTAGGGGAAATCCCCTGCGGTTGGTGAATCAGTTAAATATCACTTTCCGGTTTCGGTCTCTTGACTATCAGCTTCAAGCTACCTTGTCATGGCACTCATGCTGTAAGTCCTAGGCGACAAATGAGATCATGAGGTGCTGTAACGGGCCCTGCTGCTCACCACAGCAACATTGCGATTGCACAGCAAGGATTAGGACCGGAGACAACGAGACGTGGCGTGGTGTGGTGAACATGCTGCTGTTCGAACATGCTTGCGCTGACTGTGGGGTTGCCACTCCGGCCCGACCTTCATTCTTTTGGTGCCTGAGAACTCATTGGGCCTGGAGAGAAATTGAAGCAAGAACCATGCCCTTCGATATCACTGTTTTAGAACGGGTACAGTGTCTCGAGTGATAATCTTGGAGACAACCCAAGACAAGCTCAAACATGGTTTTAACAGACCCCACGAACCTTGGTGCTGAAGGTTGGGCATACCGATAGCGCGAAACAAACACTGAGATTGTGAGTTGTACTGTAGAGAGACGTGACATGATTGTGCTGAGACCAATGTATTGTATTGCTATTCGATTCGTGGAGTGTCCTTTGGTTAGAAGATCGGTCACCGAATTACTTCGAGGCTGCTAGGCCTCCTAAGCTTCAGCAGCATGAGAGCTATGATGAGAAGATGCTTCTAGTTGGTCCAGCACAGAGCAAGACTCTCAACAGGATTGGTATCAGCGCTCGCGATCTCTACCTCTGGTCGGGATGATCCTCCACTGCCTTAGTAGTTCAGAAATCCAACACATGACCAAATGCTCTTCCATTTGAGTGCTTCATCTCTCTCATTATCCCATTAGCTTAAAGGTCTAACTTCCGCATGCGAAGGACCCTCATATTCACAGTGCTGGTGAAATTGATCTTGTAGAAGCTGTGCCAAGGAAGCAGATTTCAGTGTAGGTAGAGGTGAGGATGGTGGATAATACGACTGTGTATCTACGTCTACAGAAAGTGCCATTTCTCTCTCCTCGCGCCGGACCTCCTCAAACCCGATAGAACACCTACTCCTACATCAAGAAGAACTTCGGGTCTTCCTCTCGAAGTATGCCTCCATCTGCGCTCTTTTCCTTTCGCCTTTCTGGTGTCCTTCTTGCTACCTTCAACACTTCCTGGCTTTTACAGCTTCGCTGTATTACAGAGAACCCGACTTTCGTTACACCTACTCAGCAGATTCAGAGCAGATTCAGTAAGGCCACGCTCGCTTTAGAACGACGATAGGATCGTCCGCAGAAGTCTCACTCTCTCGTTGGTTCCCAGATCGACACTCACCCGCTACACCTCGTGCAATATGGATTCAGCAAGAGAGGCACACACCCGATCGACGACGATTCTTGCATCCATCACATGCTATACTATCTCAGTATAGTGGAATACAATAGTAGACTGTATCGATTCACGAGCACGAGGCGAGAGGCATGATATGCAAAGCATAATAGCAGCAATGACACTTTGGTTTCGGAATCCATCAAAGACTACTCAACGAGGCTATTGCAGATGGTGGGATTGGGTAAGGAGCACTTCGATTGCTCTCGTGTCGCACAACTAATACGTGCTTCTAGAACAGCTTATAAACATATTCGCCGAGACCAAACATACCATCAACAGATTCACCTCGCAGCATTCAAGGCTCACGGTCGAAGAGCTGAAGTTAAGTGCGACAGATTCATGCAGGCCTGTCTCAGGTTTCAGAGAACAATCATTCCCTACAGACTATATTCTTGCCCATCTTTAACATCGAGCCAGCTATAACCAAGCCCATTTCCTACAATTAGCCGCGCAGACAGAAAGAACTTTGTCCTAACAGTAGCCTTCTATCTTGCTAGGGATACAATCCTGACTATACCCAATGACCATGATCACGGTACGATGTCTAGGACCCGAGAAGGATCTGATGCGTTTCGATCTCGTGGTGCTATATCACCACTCCACCGTCCAGCTCCCGAATATGGGCAATATGGTCGTCATCCTATCTGCCCTTAAAAGCAACCTCTCTTGGAATCCTAAAACTCGCACAAAACATCCTTTTATTTGGCGCAACATCCCTCACCTCCCTGACTAGCACTTCGCCCTCCTCTAAGTTCAACTTCTCCCAATCCTCGAGATTGACATTCCTACCCTGTCCGATTCTTGGATGCACTTTATAGCCTAGTTTTTCAGTAATCCTTTGGCAGATCTCCTGGCTTTCTGCAACATTGTCGTCGGATTTGGTAGAAAAGCAGTGTACGTGGATCATGGACAATCTGTGTCCCTCTTCTTGAAATAAGGCTTCGTGTCCAGAATAAAGGCCGTTGAAGGAGCCGAGGAAGTCGATAGCGGTAGCAGGAAGGTTCATAACGAAATGCGAGATAGTTGGTGGGATGGTGAGGACTGTTGGTTTTGGTGGAGGTTCGGTCCGGGACTTGGAGCGATATACTTTGGAGGTGATAGAGGTAGTGTTTTCACCGGTTGACGCGAGTGAGAGGAGGTGGTCTGCTGCAGAACGAATGAACGTATGTCCGTCTTCGCAGTGTGGTCGGACGAAGCGGTGGACCTGTTCGCGTTAGTTCTCTTCAAAATACGTGATGTATAAAGCACTGTGTGGAGAAAATAAATTATTGGATTAAAGCGCCCTGTCAGGGGTAATATCATCAAAACCAACTTGTGGCTACGTTGACTGTCGTGGTTATTGAAATCATCATTATAAAAAGAGTTTGAAATAGTCGCTGCACCGATTAGAAAACTAACCTTGTTCCTCTTGATAGCATCCTTCATAGCCTCATAGCTATCTGGATTAAGATCATTTGCCCAAACAAAAACTCCTTTCTTCCCAGCAGGTATAGCAAAGGGTCCCACGCCGGCCATAACATCGCAAACCACTTCTCCAGGACTGAAAGAATCGACCAGCCTCTTATGCTCGGTCTGGAGACGACTGTTCCAGTAAACTTTCGAATAGTTGAATTGGAATATACAGTCTCCCTCGCTGATTTCGACATCCATGTCGTCTGGTCCGGCAAGCACCTCGTAACTGAAGGTTCGGAACTCTGAGTGTGTTCCCACATCGTCTATCTTGTTGATAACCGTACGGATGCCCGGGTTCTTGTCCATAAGGACTTCTGCAATCAGCTTTCTGTATGGCAGGTACTCGTCTCGTAGATTCAAATGTGCTAGGTTTAGTCAGTAGGCCTTCTCCAATGGAGTTAGAGGACGTACCGACATGCCCAACTATTGCAAAGCCAACAGGTATTTCTTCTTGAGCATCATCTGGTAGGATGGACTTCATGATATCATCTTATATGGTCAATGGGTGTTCAATATGATCTTCTGCTACTCCAACGTACGTACGATAGGTCCAGTACTTGTAGTCCAGCTTTAAGTCATATGGTACGACCTTAACTTCCTCCGTCTTGACACCTTCTTTCAAAATAGTGCTCCATGTGCTTTGATCTTCAGGCTTCACGTCAGGGCTTAGCAATAGGCATTTTGTGCCCTTCGAAGCCAGAGTTGGATCTGGATCCGGTTGGACGTTGGTGATTCTTTCCAGCCGCAGCAATTCCCGACTCTTCTCTAATTGTGACCGGTACTCCGAGATCTTCTTCAGATTTGTGATTCTCGCGGCAGTGATGGGAAACGTCTTCGAGAAGAGTGAGCGCTCTAGTATTGCTCCCGCCGAGCGAACAATAGGAGGGCTGAGAAAAGACATCGCATCAAAGGCAGAGACTAGCTTTTCTTCCTGAAATATTCATATTAGAATCAAATCACCGCAACATTCCGATGCACAAACCTCCATGACTTCATATCTCTACAACAATCATCTGTTGTTGCCACCTTGAAGGTCTGCAATTTGCGAGTCACAAAATTTATAATTTGTTCAGCACAAGGCTGAACGCTAATGCAAGGCTCAGTATCCCAACATAGTATCGAAAAAATCGTGATGTCATTGGTTAACGAGGCTATACCCTTACGCTTTTTGAATAGCCTCATTCGTCCAATCTGAGTCCCAAGATGTCGATGTCTACAAAGAAGCGTACTTTGGACGCTTTTTTTAAGCAGCCCGCGAAGAAGGCGAAGGTATCAGAGGATTCCAACGCCGAGAAACTAGCTGGCAACTCATCGTCGCCAGATGATGTGAGTTTCTCCATATCCAGTCTCACTATTTAGTATCTTATGACAAAAGAAATTGGATTTTTCTCAGCATCCAACATATCCATTCCCTATTCCGGCCTTTCCAGCTGCCATAACTTCGGAATTAACCTCCCTCCCGCCCACAATCGGCAGGGAAATTAAAGACCAAGCCGACCTCGATTTGCTGTACTTTGAACCTTATATTCCTAAATATCTCGAGTGTCAAGTATTTCAATTTGTCCGATCGGAATTACCGTTCTACAGGGTAGAATACAAGATTAAAAGGGGCGGTGTAGAAACACAGGTCCAAACTCCAAGGTGAGCTCATTGTTCAGTATTAGCTCAAACATTGTAAACTAATCCGAGTAGATACACTACAGTTTTTGGCTTAGATGAAACCTCGAGATTCGGCAAGAATGGAGAAGTGCTCGACGCGAAGACTGGAGAAAATATAGGGAACGATAAATTCTACTTGAAGTATGCACCACGACCAATACCGAAATGTCTCGATGACCTCAGACTGTCCACTGAAGCAGCAACTGGATGCAAGTTCAACATTTGTCTTGTTAACTACTACGCTTCTGGCTCGGATAGCATCTCGTATCATAGTGATGATGAGAGATTTCTCGGGATCTTACCAGCTATCGCATCATTCTCTCTAGGAGCCAGGAGAGATTTTCTCATGAAGCACAAGGTTGTGCCACCGAATGACAATGCGCCACCTCCCCCAGAAACAAAGCCAATTAAGGTAGCACTAGCAAGCGGGGATATGATTCTCATGAAAGGAACAACACAAGCCAACTGGCTCCATTCAATACCGAAGAGAACAGGAAAGAATGCAGATGACGGCGGAAGGATCAACATCACATTCCGGCGAGCAATGGTGAAAGGAGGCACGGAAAATTACTACAACTATAATGTAGGAATAGGTGGTGTGTTCAAGTGGGATGTTGGCTTGAGGGAGATGAAGCCGTGGAGAGCTTGATGTTAATTGAATGTACCTATCGACCAAATCTCATTTGAGCATTGGCGTAGTTGTATAAAGCTCTCAAAAACACTTGATACCCGACTCCTTGGTTATCTTGCACGTGAAAGATCTCCGTGAGTCGTACCTGCCAAGGTGGATAACTCGACAGCTCAACGAAGGGTCCGAATAATACCAGGAGATCTGGCTCTCCCATAACACTCTCCGAGATCTCGGCATCGACTAAGTCCACGTTAATGTCGTTTGGCGAGAGCTTTGATCGTTGTGACATCTCTGTTAAAGTCTTCGTCAGATCAACTAACGAGTCTCTTCCATCTTCCGCCGAGAGCAAAAGAACATATAGGTGTTGGACGCCTGATCTCGGGCTTTCAGATGGCGATGTTCTTGAGGACTCCATGGATGGTATATGGGGTGCTCGTAATGATAGAGCAGGTTGCTGGGGTCCAAAGTACGAAGAAAGCTTCCTAGAAACAGCTCGATGCGTAGCAGGAACGTAACTTTTCAAAATACCTAAATAGATGATTTAGCATTGTGTTGCAATCGGTTTCGTGCTACCCACCAGTTTTCTCGTATACTGAAAGCATTGGAATCCCGACGCAAGCACACCAGGCTGATATTTCTGCAACCTCATCTACGAGAGCTTCTAGCCCAGCACCACCTCTACCTCCGTCTTCTAGCTTCAGTATTACACTAAGATGGTTCGGCAGTCGGCTGAGTCCCTTGACATCTTTTTGGATGAGCTCCGGTGTTCGATGGTGGTAATAAAGGATAGCCAGTATCCTGTCCTTGACAGCATGATATGCCAGTCGTATTCGTATATAAATAGAGAAAATAGTGTGGACAATGGCATAGAGAAGGGCATGAAGTTGGTTTCGGAAGAACTTCCGAACACCTAGTCTTGATTTGGGCTGCTCAATTCGAATGCTTGGGGTATTTCCATTCTTGCCGCGCTTTGATCCTGATATTTTAGGTGGAGTTGGAAGGTATGGCTGTGCATTGCATTAGAAGTTGTGGATGTGTTCTGCTAGAGGTTGCGCACCTGTATGAGCTTCTCGCGCTCTGCTGGGGTGAGCAGGTTATGATTGAGTTTGGCATCCCGCCTATAAATCTCTGTTTCCTTCCTGGCACGGGGCATTGTTAGAAGGAGAGCTTTCCAGCTGGGCTGGGCGAGCTTGAATGGTAGCGAAGGTGTTTGTGGTTGGGAAGTCGAAAGGTGGTGAGATCCCAAAATTCATGGAGAGGCTGGCAAGTGAGGCGCAAGGCCACAACAAGCGAAACGTGGTTGAGGCTGTCGCAGGGAAGCTACAGACCCCGAGTCAGTTACACCTGACATACGCAAACCCCACGAACCGCTGAGCAGCCGAGGAAGTGATGAACGACGGACAATCGCAAGTTCGAATGTAGGACTGAGCCCCTCGCGGCTCTTCTACCGTATCAATGGCTTCTTTAAATAGTGGTGGAGGTGGGAGCGGGAGATCGATCTTTCCAAAAGGGCCCAGCTTTACCTTGGAGAACTTCTCGAACAAGGACTTTATTGTGAGAGATTTTGTTGAGGAACTTGCGGAGAGTGCAGTGCCCATCAATCGACGATCTGGTCCGGCGCATCAGGCCTTCGACCCGAAGCCGTTGATCAGGACGTTTGAGAGTATACTACAATATTTCCCGCGTGCTACCGTACGAGCTTGCTAATAGAACTCAGATGCCCTTTCACAACTTGCCATACTTTCAGATGAGTTAGGGGAACGAGAGACTGATCTTCTGACATCTGTACGGCGTGCCGAAATACAACACGACCAGACCTTAGAAACCCTGGGGAGGAAGCTGGACCAGTCAATAGACTCTTTTGAAACGCTCGATATCTCTCTCAATCATCCTAATGGCGTCAACGGCAATGACAGGAATGGCCGCTCGGACGGAGGCGGTATGGTGGCTGTACAAATTGGGGAGAGACTCGAGGACTTAGACAAGCAGAGGCGGAGAGCGCTGGACGCCAACTTTTTGATTCAATGCTGGCTTGAAGTCAGTGAAGCCGGGCAACTCACATCGCTGGAAGACATGATCCGACGACAGGCCAGTGGAGAGAACAAGGTGCGATGTGCCATCATAGCCAGGCAGCTTATGAGAATGAGCCAAAGGCTCGATCCTCAATCTTGGTCACAAACCAATGGAAAGAAAGTTAATGGTACCACGAATGGCGTGGATGGCTATAAGAATAATAACACGAGAGAATTGATAGAGAAGTTCTCTGAGACATTGGAGAAGGATCTATTGAAGCAGTTTGACGACAGTTATCGAAGGCAGAACTTCGATGATATGTTAGAATGTGCGAAAGTCCTTCACGATTTCAACGGTGGAGCGAGTGTCGTTGCACTCTTTGTCAACCAACATCAATTTTTCATTGATCGAAGTCAGTTGATCACTGATGAGGTAACGACAGACAATGAGACTTGGGAAAGACTTGCAGACCCATATTCGGATCCTCCAGGAGTTGAACCAAGTCTGCAGTCGTTGATTGACGAGATACGAGTTGTCATGCAAGACGAGTCTTTCATCATCAAGCGCGCTTTTCCCTACTATGAGGTCGTTTTGACTAAGTTCATCCAGAGAATCTTTCAGCAGTCGATACAGCAACGGCTAGAAATGGTTCTGGAAAAGGCTGATACTATCTCTTCGCTTGCTTTTCTACGATCATTGCATGCTTCAAGAAGTTATATTAATAATTTGATAGAGGATCTGAAGGCACACGGCTTGACCGAGCATCCAGAACCATGCTCAGCTCAGACTGCTCTGAGTCTTGACCAGCAATTGGACGAATTGTTTGTTCCATACCTGGTCGGAAACTCTTACATCGACAGAGAGCGGAAAAGTCTAGAAGAGTTGTATTCTTCCTTGCTTTTCAAGTATACCATCTATCACTCGCGACGGAAGAAGGTGCCGACAGGATTCATGGCCTCTCTAGCCCAACAAGGCACACAACTCTTAGCTACTGCAAAGGATGCCTATATTGACCGCTTGGACTCTTCCGAGCTAACTCCAACTCAGAAGGCTATGATGTTAAGGGTTGCTGGACTCCGCGACACAGACCCTAGCAAGAACAAGAACGAGATCGAGGTTACTGATGAGGATGGTGTCCTCAGTGTCCCGAATGCAAAACGAATGCTCCAGTGGTTGGCAGAAGGTGTCAGGCGAGCGCTGGAACTAGGAAGTGGCAGTGACACTCCCAAAGACGTTTCAGCTCTTCTCAACCTGTTGTTGACGAATATGGGTCAAGTCTACATCGAGACATCACTGGACGCTGCAACAGACTTGGCTGCTGTCCAGGAGACTTTGAAAGTAGAGCCTGACCTCGCATATTTACCATCATTGCAACCGGCAATCACAATAACCAATATCATGTCACGTTTCGTTAACACAGTTTTGATTCGTTTAGCAGAGTCAAATACTACTGTCCGACGAGCAATGGAGTTGCAGACTAAGCAAGGGGTTGATAGAATCGAGTCGAAGACGAACAACATCATCCGAAGCACATTGTCTGTCGTGCTCAACTGGGTTACAAAGCTATTAGCCGGCCAAAAAAGGGTCGACTTCCGACCAAAGGACAGTGATCTGGATGGTGGTGGTTATCTCGAGACTTTACAGACGACAACATGTCTCTCCATCTGTACATTCCTCAACCGAGTTGCCAGTCTTTCTTCCCAGGCTATCGATGGCCAGAATCTTGAAATACTGAGCTCTGAGCTTGCGATGAACATTCGAGATCTTTTATTTGAGCATTTCAAGAAGTTTAATGTCAACGCTACGGGAGGCTTGATGGTCACAAAGGACATCTCCAAATATGTCTCAACCTTGAAAGATTGGCCGCTGACGAAGGAAGCTGAAGCCAGCGTAGAGGTATTGAGTGAGATTGGGAATTTATTCATCATAGGACCAGAAGCTCTTCGCGAAAGATCACGCAATATCCAGCCTGGTGGCGGAGGGAGGAAACTACAAAAGGCCGACTTTAGAGCGTTTGTCTTGAAGCGTGATGATTCTGGGAGTGTGGGTGTCCAAAGCGTCCTTGCAGGACTATGATACTATTTTGGTCGGCGCATATATCAAAATTGAATGGCGACCGAAAGGCCCGAACATTTCCGAGGTTCAGTGTATCTAAATGTACGAGTGGAATTCGGGCAAAATACCAACACAAAGTCGATATTTTTCTACAATTATATCGGTGACGTATTGTATATGATCGTGAGACCTTCAATTGTATTCGGAGTTGCGATGCCTCTACTCCGTATCCAATGCTCTCCAAAAGCAGAATTCCCAATGCGCCTCAGCAATGCAACGCCCTCATGCCCAATTGTAGTGTACAACATCTGTTTACTGCCATTATACATCGTGGATGGCCTTGAGTTATGGGAGACTAAATCCAAAGCCTGCCATACAACTCTTGTACTTGTCGATTGTAGAGGCGCAATCCTTCTGGGGTTCTTTAGAGTTGCTGAAGAGCATACACTCGTCTCGTGAGGCTTTCTCTTTATTGCATACACAGCATGGCTATCGATCGTCAATTTTGATGTCTTCTTCAAGATTGTAGTGGTTTTACCTTGACTTTCACGCAAGCTTCGCCCTCGGCCTTAAGGTCTTGGCCCATGTTCGCACCGGTAGCGGTAGCTACAGTTTGTGAGCTAGGTCTGCAACAAGTGGCGTAGAGACTGACGCATTGAAATTGATTTTGAGGCCATTGTATGTTCAATGTCCGAGATTTGGAGATTTTGGTAATAGTACATGCAAATTGGAGGTATGCCAGCGTTCAGATGTGGATTGGTAATTAGGAATCAGAATATCTCGCGAGCATGAAATCACCGGAAACGGAACAATGCTTCGCCGTGCCAAGACAACTTTATCCTTAGCCTTATTGCCCCGCCAAAACAACAGACTCAGAATCAACAAAGAAATTTGAAAGCAACTGTAAATAAATTTTAACAGACTGAACGACTTACTTCCACGATAGATTTTGCAAATATGGCGCCGACTACAAAAGTCTTCTCACTTGAGGGAAAGGGTCTGAAGCTTGATACTGCGGCAGATGTTGAGGCGCATATCAAGCCGCTGGTGGAGATGCAGGATGTCGAGGAGATTCGACTGCTAGGTAACACTTTGGGTGTTGAAGCCTGCAAGCGGCTAGGAGAAGTACTCGAAACGAAGAAGACTCTACAGGTACAGTCTCATTCTCCTCGGATTTAGGCCTCCTCGCAGAACCGGGGGCACTGACACAATACTAGATTGCAAACCTAGCAGATATATTCACAGGTCGACTCCTCAACGAAATTCCTCAAGCTCTGTCCTCCCTCCTGACTGCTCTCCTGAAGCTGCCGAATCTTCACACTATCAACCTGAATGACAATGCTTTTGGCTTAAACACTCAAGCTCCTCTTGTTGATTTCATCTCTTCGCATGTGCCTCTTCAACACCTTATCCTCAACAATAACGGTCTTGGTCCTCATGCCGGAATTCTGATTGCTGATGCGCTTACTACTCTGCATGCCAGGAAGGAAGAAGCCCGAAAAGCAGGCAAGGAAATTCCTGACCTCGAGACGATCATCTGTGGGCGTAACCGACTCGAGAATGGAAGCATGACAGCCTGGGCAAAGGCATATAGCTTGCACACTGGTGTCAAGGAGGTCAAGATGGTACAGAACGGTATTCGGCAAGAGGGCATCTCGCATCTTCTAACAGACGGGCTGCGACATGCTCGGGATATCAAGGTACTCGATCTACAGGATAATACTTTTACGATCATGGGTGCCAAGGCTCTTGCCACTGTTGTGCCTGGCTGGACTAAAATTCAAGAGCTCGGTGTTGGGGACTCTCTCTTGAGCGCCAAGGGTGGCGTTCTCGTTGCTAATGCGCTGGGCAAGGGACAGAATAAGGAGCTTGAGATCTTGAGACTTCAATACAACGATATCACTTCGAAGGGTGTAGAGGCATTCGTGAAAGCAGCTAAGGATTATTTGCCGGCGCTCAAGAAGATCGAGCTAAATGGCAATAAGTTCTCTGAGGAAGACCAACACATCATGCAGCTGAGGGAGCTTTTAGATGAGCGCAAGGAGAAGCTAGCTGGCGATGTCATCATGGAAGATGATTGGGGTATAGACAATCTCAGTGATCTCGAGGATGAGAGTGACGAGGAAGACGAGGAGGAGGAAGAGGAAGAAGAGGCCGAGGATTTGAGAGAGAAGCTTCTCGATGAAGCCGAGGAAGCCCAAGAAGAGCCCACCGTGCAGGTTGAAGACAAGGAGGTTGATGAGCTTGCATCCAAGCTTGGTAAGACCGAGATCTGAGCTCTCTTTCATGTGGAACCGAGTGACGAGAGGCATTTTGAGCACTAGCTTGGCGTCCTTAGCGAGCATATACCCAGCGGACTATTCGTGCAGAGGTGTTTTTTTTGAGCATTGAAAATAAGATATGTATGCAAGGGCAGAAGGAAATGATGCACATAGAATCATAGAACCAATGATACTCTCAAGCGTTGTTTACTGACTTAAATGAGGGAGATGACTACTTTCTTCAAATGTTTAAAGCATCAGCGCTCGACTAATTAATCCTATTCAAGAGTTAACTCTAGTATAGGCATAGATCTAAACCAACTAGGGTTTAGTAGTCTAGCAAGATATTTTACTACTGGCTCCGCTAGGAGTAAACTTGACGTGGTAAACGTGACGAAAACGTATTGAAGTATCTTATGTTAGCTCACGGAGTCTTAGATCTATAATTAATTCTGTGATTTTGATGGAAGGTCTTATTCATTGTCACCTAGTGTATGAAGTACTTTTAATGCTCCTTTTTGTGTGTGTTGTTGCGCTTCGTGAACCTTGTGTCACTTGGTGTAAGGCACCCCCTTTCTCAAGCGAGGTTGGCACGGGACTTATCTACAATGACCTTCCAAAAATCTTTTGTTAGGCTGATTAATTTATTTGGCTATAAACATCAACCAAAGTGCTGCAAATGTGCCGCCGGTTTCCACTTCCTTGAGGTAGGCGACCCAGTAGGAGAAATATACTCCAATCCCTTACAAAGATCCCAAAACGCAGCACAGTGCACCTCCGGAAACCAGAGCATGCCCTTCAACTGTGTCTCTAATTGTCCCAATGTATTCCAACCCATCAACGAACCCTCCCGTTGAACTTCCTCTGCATACCATTCTCTTAGTTCTCCTTCGGCTTCCATGCCACCCATCGCTAAACACCATATTCTCATCAGACCAAGATCTTCCCAGTCGCCAGTGCTGGATTTGAGGTAGTGTTGGAGCTTCTGCGTTTGCAAGGTGGATATCAAACCATTGATGCCGAAGAGGCGACGGATTACAGCGAGATAGAGTGCGCAGCCTATTCGACACGCCTGCAGGACACTGAGATCGTGAGGGGGCGCAACAATGGCGTTGCCTGCTAGGCTCTGGACTCGGTGGAAGAGTGGAAAGGCATATCCGGTGCCGAATCTAGATAATTTGAGAGATAAGCATAGTCCGTCTGATATATTCGATAATTTACAAATATATTTATGGGAGTCAAGTGGCACTTACTCTCCATTACTTAGAATACGTCTGTCTGTGCGCTCGACTTCATGTATGAGGTGGTTGTTGAATCTCAGCAAGTCGCCTTGTTGAGTCAGTATCTTTCCCATGCAATATGCCTGCCACCATAGTTTGTTCTAAAATTATGACGCGTGCTTGACTCTTGAGGCAAGCCCGAGGATCTGGTAGATCAAGAAACAAGGAGAGAGCAATGCTTATGCGACGCACTCAAACTCACCCATGACTATCAATAAGTCTGTGTGATTTGGAAACCTATATGACCAGGCAGCGAGAATATCATCGGATTGACTAGTAATTGCCTGACATGGTAGGAGAGTTTCGATTTCTGGGAGAAGTTTGTCCGGCAAAGGAAATCGTGGTTGCGAGTCCTCTATTGATGCCCCACCCACATCGGCCCTGGGATAAAGTTACGATTAGCGAGCTGTCTGCATGGAGAGCAGTCCCGAGATGCACGACAACGTTCGAGATTCTATTAGCATATGCATTGCCCTGGAGCGGCATATAACAAAATGTTGCAACTCACCAGCCAAGGAGGGTCCTAACAAATCTGTTCGAATCGAGAGTTTCTACTCCGCCTCGGAGACGTATAAGCTCTTCTAAGCCCTTTAAGTGAGCGTGACATGCGGCCAAATTGCCAGTATAGGACTGCTGAAGAGTTAAGTTTAGGGACTTGCAATTGATACAAAGACAAAGAGCACGGACATGATAGCAGATGAATCCTACCACTGCTCCTATGAATCCGTCCGAGGTTGCAACTTTGACCTTGTGTATCCGCCCGTTGATCGAACTTATAGCCAGCGCATGATGCCTCATTGCATCATAAGTCTCCATTTGTGCGCCAGTGGTACGACGGCAGGAGATATTGAGCAGCGCATTTGACAGTACTTGATGGAATGCGGCCTCGTCCATCATTCCCACAGGTAGACACGCATCTCTAAAAGGACCTATATTGATGTATCGGTCGTCAAAAGCTTCGCAACGTAAGGATTAGAACATGCCAAAATACACGCTTTCCACATAGTGTATCATACCAAGATCAATGAGCTCTCGAGTTCTGTCATTCAATTCTCTGCAGATTGAAGATTAGCTTAGTAGCATCTTCATAAGTCGTTAAATGAGTCCGGGGAGAAAGGAAATCCATCCCAGCTACGAAGAAGCGCTAGTGCAGTGCTCGAAAATGGAATACTTACATAGGAAACTTCACAAATGGGTCGATCCGGCCTGTCCATACTCTATCGATAGTGGCCGATCGTTCACATGCTAGCACCTGGTTCTCATATTGTGGCTGCAGACATTGTGGGTGAGGACACGAAACCCTTGTTGAGGGTGCGGGGCTAGACTCGGGTGGACGTCCTTGTTTCGTAACGGGGAGAACTTCGTCCTCTGGTGATGCGTTACGATGCAGTGTGAGCTGCCCCGGAGCTGCAGATGATCGTCCCGGTAAAACAGAGTCCCTAGTGTTTTCCGGAACTTCGAGGAAAATCTGGGGATATCTGCGTTGTTTCCGTCTCGATTTGCCGATGTCTCTCATAACATGCTTCCTTATCAAAGTGGAAGCCTCTTTGCTTTTCTTTACTGAGGCTACTGATGTAATAAAAACTAGTTTAGGCGAAGGTTGCCCGTTGCTAATGACATGTACCCGTTAGATAGATGTGGAACTGTCTTCGCTCGGGATGAAGCATCGTCTGCCTCACCAAGATTTCGAACAATCTCACGAGAGAGTTTGGTCACTCACTGGGTGATATCCATGGCGCCTGAGAATGGGACAGCGAGACAGCGAATACGTGGTGGGCACTCGTAACTGGACGAAAATGACGAGCAGAGGCAAGATTATCTCGGGCTGGCAATATAGGTAATAAGTGAAGGAAAGAGGTCGCGTCGCCCCTGCCAGATGCCGGCTACCTGCAAGCTACTAGGGACCAATGCCCCAAAGCAGTCTGGTCACTTGAGGCTGAAAGCAAAAGGACGTGCAGCTTACACGCCAAGCTTGCTGGACGGGGGGACGGGGAGGTACGATCAGGAGACGGCGCATGTCGAAGGGCGCCACAAACGGATGTCCATCCAACTTCCTACCGGCCGACGAGTAATCAGGAGATATGAGGCACCAGGCGCCCATAGGGCTGCAGGCAGGTCAGGTACTGTACTGTACTGTACCTATATTACAAAACTCGTACGAAGTTCGGGTTTCGGTGTGAAGGTTTCTGGCGAAGTCTAGCAGGAGTGAAAGGTAAAACCACCTGCCCTGCATAAAACGGTGAGGCGGTAAGAAGTGGCGGAAAATTAAGGTTAAGCAATAGAATTGAGCTATAGTAGCCTAACCCTTGCCTTCGCCTCTACTTGCTTGCCTCGGCTTTTCTCGTTGTCCTTCCCACCCACACTCATCCCCAGTCCGCGCCATCTCCTTCAACGAATTCTAAAATCTCGTCGAGCCATCGCAGCTCTGCCCACGGAGGGATTTACGAAGGTATACAAGCATCCCTCTGTCGTTTATGTAAACTGCTCGCTTCCAAAGTCTCCCTTTAGACCGACAGAGAGCTTTCCCTGCTGGACGATCTCATCCCGTCTCGCAACTAGGTCATCAACAGACCAGTTCGATTCTATATACTTCCCACTCAGAAATGACGCCTTTTCCGTTGAAAGCCAGACGCCTAATCCGCCGACTAACTCCGGAGTGTCCTTTGCAAATGGCTTGAAGTAATCCAGCGTCATGTCGGTCATAACGATACCAGGATGCAAAGCTACTGCTGAAATGTTCGGATGCTCGGCTGCGATGAAAGCTTGTAGTTGAAGTGATGCAAGCTTGCTCAGGGAGTAGCTAGACATCCCTGGAAATACCATGACAGCCGCGGCAGAGGTCAAGTTGACGATATTGCCTTTCGTCTCCTTGCCAAGCAATGTTGCGAAACCCTGAGCAAGGAGAAACGCCGCTCGAACATTTGTCTCCTACATTAATTAGTACCGACATTGCAAAGGACGTCATGAAACTCACGAAGTCAACCCACCACTTCTCAACGGGCAGATCAGCCATCGCTCCGGATTGGAGACTTCCGGCATTGTTAACCAAAACATCTGCATGGCCATATGCCTCTTTCACCTTTGCCCACATGGATCCGATTGATTCAGCATTCAATAGGTCTGTTGGTGCGACCATTACTTCAATATCTTTATTGATGGCATGGATCTCGTCACGCACTTCTTCAAGATCGTTAAGTGAGCGAGCTACTATCACCATCGCCTTCGGATCTGATTTGGCAAATGAAGGGACAAAGGCCTGAGAGAGTCAGCTTGAGGACTGTGTCGATCTAGAATGCGTACCTTTCTTCCGAGACCTTTACTCGCGCCTGTAATGACGACCACTTTCCCGGCCTGGCTGTTGGAAGGTTCCTTGGGGTCAATGGCGGGATAGACATCGCGGTACACGGTCCTAGTGAACTGACAAAGATAAGCAGCGTCCATTTACTTCTTGTCGGTCTCTAACTTGTTGCTTCTTCACAAAGAGGTCATCAGGAGGGTTCTCCATAGTTTCGGTTTCTTTGGAATTATACGTAACAATTGATCGATAGACCCGACTTGAGTAATAGTGAGGAGCACCTCCCGCTAAGCTTGCAGTTGAGATAGAGAGAATACTTTGGTGTATGACTGCCACCGAGCTTTGACACGAGACAAGCGTTGATACGTAGTAAGTAAATATCTAGTTAAGTGACAATCTAGAGTCTTGGAACCTGTGCATAATTTGGCTGCTTGAGAGACGACGACGCTGGTGTGCAAGTGCTGACAGGTCCCTGCCCTTTCTTCGGATATTGCTTGCTCTCCCATCAGCCAACGGTAGAGAGCTTTACTCGCTTCGGCTCTGAACAGGGTTCGGCCGACAAGCGGGGTTAATATACTCAAGTCCGACTACCTCTGCGATACCTCGTTCGTACTAAGTGTCCGAGAAAGCGAAATCATATCGAATGTTTGTCAGCTACTGTTTTCTGTTGTTAGTTAACTGACTTTGCTACTCTATGTCACTTACATCTGAGTCATATCGTCGTTCATGAATGTCCGAAAGTGCGAGCTGCGTTTCATGGGTCAAGTAAATATCACTGCTGCTTAGAAATCAATTTTGTAATGCCTTCAATATGTCCTGAAGGCCTCATGATTCAATGCACGGTGATGGATGCACCTTGAGTTGGACTGGCCAGCTATGATGGAAGTGAAACAATAATGTCCTCAAGCATCTATAAAGTGGACGGGCTGGAATGTAGGACTTAGTGGTACCAACATCTTCATTCCCTTTTTCGAAATCAACAGTTCCAATCTTATTCTTACACTCTTGGTAACCATGGCGTTCCAGAAGATTGCTATCGCTGGAGCTTCAGGTTTCCTTGGTCGGAAAATTCTTGAACATCTCCTCACCCTACCAGGCATCATCCAAATCACTGTTTTGAGCCGATCAATACAATCTGACGAAGCTGTCGCTAGTCCTATAGTGTCTTTTGCATCAGTTTCAACCTACGAAGATAAAAAGAGTCTCGTCGATGTTCTTCGAGGACATGATCTTCTGGTGTCTGCTATCGCTGGCGTTGCAGCTGGCCCTGTGGACGCGCTCTTGGTTGATGCAGCAGTTATTGCAGGTGTGCGGCGCTTCATGCCATCCGAGTATACTGTCGACGTGGTGCACCCACATTCAGTCGCATTTGCCGGGTCAACGATCCTAGCTGCGAAACTCGCCAACGCAAAGAACATAGAATTGCTCGCCCAAGGCGGCAAAATAGAGTACACAACTTTAGTCACCGGAGCTTTTCTGGACTTTTGGTTTTCAGGAGCGGTGAAGGGTGTTGTGGATCCTGAAAAACAATGTGTGATGTTGTATGACGGCGGGGAAAACCAAGTGACAGGCTGCACAACAAACTTCATTGTTCGATGCGTGGGTAATGTTGTTGCCATGCCTGAAGAAATTACGAAGAACCAGCGAATCAGGATTGCCGAGACACAGTTCAGTGGGAAGCAGTTGTTGAATACCTTCGAGGAAGTTACCCACAAAGATTGGACTGGGGTTTATAAAAGTACAGATTCTCTAGTAGGCGAGTCGTTCAAAGCGTTGAAAGAAGGCGACATGAGAGGATTCTATCTTGGACAAATCCTCAAGCTTGGTTTCGATGGGGACGGTTCGTGCTACTTCAAAGAAGGCATGGTGTATGGAGGTACTGCGATCAAGAGACTGGCTTTGAAGGACATCGTAGCGAGTAGCCTCGCCACGAATTGAGGGGAAGCTCCTTCTCTCTCCCTCTCGAAGTTCCAGCAAGCATCACTCTGCGATGTATTTCAAGATGAACACTCTATCACTCACAAGTTTCGCTAATCTTTCTCTAAATCAAATACTTGGTATATATACTCATTGTATGCTTTTACAAATACAGACTTAGATGTCTATTGACTGGATCGTCTTCATACAACGGCTATCTTACGCTAGTGCCCGTTCATCTAGCTTTGAATACTCATTTCTCGTGATGGCATAGGTTGAATACTATCCCAGCTTCGTAACATGTCTTCCGCTTTCGTTATTGCTGTCTTGAACAGCCTCGATCTTGTTATTACCCCTTGCTAGTAATTGTTCCTCATGGTCTCGAAAAAGAAACAAAAGTTTATTGGCTATCTTTTCGAAGATGCCAGCCTTGCGGGGTCGGATTCCGAAGGGCTGCAGCCATGAAACCTGCAAGGCACCCCTGAGAACCGGAAACCATGCACGGACCACGTCCAAAGAAGAATCTTCAGCTACAAAGACTGGCGTACTGAATCCTTCCCTCTCCTTTATCAACTAACTGATCGGTGTCTGCGGTATTGATCTCCCATCAAGTCAAACACGAGCGCTTTCTAAAGTCGAAAGCAGCTTCGATATCAACGAGTAAGACATTCAGGCAAGCCGGCGAATTCCTTTCCGAGCCCTCTCCAAAATGAATTTCCACCAGGCAAGAGCTCTTTATCCGGGCTCCTGGGTTTGGATGTGGTGGTTTACCCCGCCAATTGCAAAACCGCTCTGCAGTCTCGAGACGCAGTCCAGACATAGACGCTAAAATCTGTGTCCAGCACGCGGGCAAGCCGTGTCTCATGCAGGAGATCCGATTTCATCCAAGATGCAAAATGTCTGATCCTTTTGGCGTTTGGCTTGCATCTTGCCAGATGCATTGCTTGACCCCTATGCATGCTGGAGGGGTTGCGCATCGTGTCTTGCCAGGTCAAGACCTGATATCAATTGCGACTGATGTCCGAAGACTGAGCAGCTGTCAATGTTTGTCTCCACATGCCTGATCCATCGCGAACATGCGGCGAATATATCTATCATGGCTTCTCTCTCTTCTCATGTTCGAGCAGGCTCTTGGGCAAGCCCTCCTGTCGATACTTCAATCAACACCTGCTACTCTCAGCACGTTAAATTCCTTCATCAATTCATCAACGACCTTGAAAACCCTGCTCTCCACGGCGAACAATTTCACATTCGTCGCACCGAACAATGATGCTTTCAAAAAATGGCTTGCTGAACAAGGTTCCACGCCGCCGAGTCAAGATCTCATAGATGCGACCATAACGTATCATTTGCTCAACGGCGGATTTCCCACCGTCTTGTTTTCTTCGACGCCTCGATTTGTTCCCTCCAATCTGAAAGACCCCAAATTTGCAAATGTAACCACGGGTCAGGCAGTCGAGCTGTTATCCGCTGGGAAGGCATCAGAATTCATCTCAGGCTCGAAGGCGATCTCCACAATCACTTCACCGGTACGCTTTGCCATCAACGGCGATTGATCCGTTATCGCTGACTTTATAGGATATTGTATGTACTGGAGGCCTGATTCATGTCATTGACACCGTCCTGAATATCCCGCAAGGGCTAGTGTCGGTCATCACTCAAGCAAACCTCACATTTCTCATCGGTAAGTTCACCACCTTTCATTTACCATTCAACGGTCCTTGACGACCCGACACTGACGTCGCCAGGAATTCTCAACCAAGGGGGCTATCTGAATGCTGTGGACCAACCACTCGTCCTCCCCGTCCTCAATGCTCCCAATGTCACTTTCTTCCTACCCAACACCGCTTCTGCGCTCGCTGCATTCGCCTCGACTGTAGCGAACGCGTCTCAATCTGAGCTGGGCGACTCATTCAACTATCATGTAGTACCAAATTTCCTCGGGTATAGCTCCGACTTAAAAAATGGCATGGTTTTGAAGACGGCTCAAGGAAGGAACGTGACAATCACGATACAAGGAAACGAGACCTTTGTTAATCAAGCGAAAATCATCAGTAGTGACTTACTTGTTGCAAATGGAGTGATACATACGATTGATAGGTATGTAGAAAGAACTTATACTAGGTTGGTACTATGCTGATACGACGGTGTTAGTCTGCTCGACCAGAATAACGTAACAACGCCTCCGCCTCCGCCTCCAGCACAAACCCAAGGAACGACGACTCCAGGAAACAGCCCTGCCAGTACACTCAAGACAACGACCAAAATAGGAATAGCCGTAGCAGGCGGTGTTGGGCTCGTACTTATTGCCTCCTTGGCTGCCTTCTACATCCGCTGGCTTCAGAAGAAGCGAGCGGCAGATGGCCCGCGGGTTATTTCGGGACCTTATGTCCAAGAGCTTGAGGGAGGAGGGCGTAACTACCATGGGTATAAAGAAGAGGAACTTGTCGATAGTGGGACAAATGGGAACAAGAACAGCAGTTATGAGGATAAGAGGTTGGAATTTATTGCGTCTGCGGTGGAGTTGGACGGGAGGGAGAGGAGTCGCAGTAGGAACAGAGGCAGGCCCGAGAGAGTTGCTAAGACGTTCTTTTGAAGGACTCGTTACATTGCGAAGTGAAGGCTCTAGGGTTTACGACTTTGATGAAGCACGCTGAATACCCCGGGTCACGATATAACAAGTTATTGCATGTAAACGCATTTTAAAGACCAAGTCTCATTGAAACGACTTGTCTTCCGTCTTCGGCTATTGGTACTCACTACGTCCCCCTTTTTTCCTCGCGTCAGTCCAACAATATTTACCGGAAACTTCTTGTGGGGTCCTCGACTCTAACCATATGGTGAGATATTCCAGGCTTGCTTTTAGCAAGACTCTGACACTGGCTTCAAATGCTTATCACCACATATTTGTTGCTCCTTAACCTGCTGATGAAACCTCATTTTTTATTTACCGCCGTACGGTCCTGAACCAAGACCTCACAATCAATGTTCCGAAGCTTCTTCTGTTGATGCTAATTTTATGCCTTCGATCGATAAGAAATTCATTGTAAATGTCTTCTCAAGTGGAGCCCAATTTTGTTTTTTTTAAGAACATCGACGCCCATACACCAGTGTCCATGAAATGCAATCTTAATGTTCTAAAGCTCGTCACGCACTCCTGCCGTCTTCATTCGTTCTTCAAGTGCTTTTACCAAATTCTCGTCTTCCGTTCCCCAACTTCATAGTGCTAATGCTGCAAAGCGTTGATCACACCTAGGTTAACGTTACCAATAGCAGTGGAAAGCTTTTAGCATGATTGGAAGCAAAATTTCGGCCTGCGCAGCGACAGAGGGAAGAATAGAAGTTCGGCTAGACCATCTGTATGGGTGAGTCGGCTACCCAAGTTTACCAGCCACAGGAGATCTCCTAGCAGGTTTAGATGAAATGGCGAACGACGAATCGCTAGCTAGAACATTAAGTAGTTAATATTTTCCGATTTAGGGTAGAACGAAGGAGTAGAGTATAGGAAAGGGAGAAGCCTGAGTTTTCGAATTAGAGCACTTGTGCGCCTCAGAAGGTCTGTCTCCATGCCGAAGATCATCAGGCGCTAAATCGAAAACACGATGTCGGAATGGTTAATTTCATGCTATTCCACTTCTAATATTAGAATAATTTTAGATATCGAGACTAGATTTTCTGGCGGCACAAATAGGCATCGAAGCATTTAAGAAACCCATGCATCCTAATTGATTGCCAGCAAGACTAGATTAGGTCTTCCGGGACCGTAGAAGACTATTGAATGTCAAGACGAGGGCCTGTAGATCCATCTTCCTTAGCCGGCCCTAGAAGCCATTTTCTGGGTTGAGTCGGTCGTTTAGAGAAGATAAACTTCAAAGACCGATGGGTAGTTGGGCTTTGGAGCCTTTTGAATCCCTGAATGAGGTCGGTGTGGTTTTGGTGAAGAATAATATTGTTTTTTGGTCATTTGATGGTGCTGCTAGAGGAAAGTGTGGGGTAGCGGGACAGTCCCGATTAGGAAAGGCGTTAGGTACCATCCCGAACAAGACTGCCTAGGTTTTAGAGAATAAACGCACGCATATCGGACGACCAGGGCAGAGTGGTCTTAAGATAACCAGTAAGAAGTATAGTGAGTATGATTATTCAGTGACTGAAATGACTTGGCTGTGCCAAACATCGATCACAGAATGGAAAATGGGTAGGTGTATAGCGTTTCATTTTACGTAGGTCATAGGTTGTAAAGCCGAGACTCTATTCGTTAGACAGTGTTAAGACAATTAAGACACCGGGACGACTTTGGGCACAATCCACCAGTCATGATAGCCTTTGCCAGACGAAGGTATCTCAGCCTTGATCTTAGGCTTGCCATCCTTGCCCGCTGCTTCCACGGCTTTCTTGACGGATGCAATCGTAATGCTGGTAAATATACATGCTTTTAAGCAAGCTTTGATATTGTTTAACCAGCTGTCGTGAGAGCCCTGACAAAGAGCGTCTTTTTCGCTCAGCTTGCTTAGCACCTCGAACCCCTTCTTCGCCCCCATCGCAGACTCGGCTGCAAACTTGAGGAGATCGAGAGTCGATTCTTCGGGCTGCATGACTGCTTGAGCTAACTCTTCAAATGGAATGAGTTCTGGTAGGCCGATGGTATGGAAAGGCTTCATTCGTACTTCGTACCGCATGCTATCGTCGCTGTAAGGTCTAGGTGACGACTTGATGAGAGACAGCCGAGCGAGAGCGGTGAATAGGCATGAAAGTGCGTCCGCCAATCCATAGGTAGCAGCAGCTTCCATGCTTGAAAAATTGATAAATGTCAGGGCCTTCGCATACTCTGACACCTTTTGACTGGTAGCCTCTGGGTCTTTGCGAGCTCTAGCGAAGCTGCGCATGTCGAAACCTCTGATTCTCTCAAGATGTCGACAGCGGGTCTTGGCCAAGTATTGGAGGTACCAGTACATTCTCGCCAACTCATCTGGCTGATAGGTCTCAAGTTCAAAACCCATCTGGACTATCCATTCCATCTGCTTTAGTTTGTAAAAGTATGCCCACGACGATAATGGAAATGAGTAGATAGGTTCTTTGGAGACCTCGCGGTCGACTATTGGTTCTTCTTTGGTGAATACTCGAAGGTCAACATCGAGTTCTTCGGCATCAAGTTGAAGATTGTCCCAATCCGTAATCGTGTAGCACAAGCCTCGTCGAATTCGACATCTATTTTGGCAAATGGTACGAAGGATATCAAGGTATGATCCTGCCGCTCGGGCACGGAAGGTCTCCATACGGGTTGCCATTTGATGTCGAGGGTCGTGTGGGACTTCGATATCGTCGTTGCTACGGTCTAGAAGCTTGTCATTTGGCAAAACGGTAGTAGCGAAATCGTCGTCAAGGATGTGACGAATGGACTTGGTCCCGAGGATCACCATATCTGCAAATATGTAATGTTGCAGTACTGTGCGTACATAAACCGAAGGTTGGGGCTTGCGAGCTTGGAATAGGACTACAAAGGTCTATGCATCAACTTAGCTTAGCAATAAAAGGTTTCCTGCGCGGACATACCATAAGACTATGACTGTCGTAATAATTGAGCACTTCCACTGCCACAGCCGCATCTTTGCATAGTCTATCTAAGTGGTCAAAAGCTGCTTCTTGGCCGACTTGCACAATTGGCCGCGGTGGAACAGTGCTTGCCAATTTTCGTTGGATCTTGACACTGAACGAAGAGGGTACAGCCTTAGCGAGCTTACTCGAAGATTTGAGATACGGTAAGAAGGCTCCTAGAGTCGTCCACTGCTTCATGATGCGATCAGATGTCCTTGAGTCAGCTAGTGCCACAGTCTCGAGGAACTGTGCACGAAATCGAAGGCGGCAGTCTAGAGCTCTTTTGGCATCTGGTGATACAGTCTTAGAGTCAGCTAGCAGTTTCGTTGTTTCTTCAATAAACTGGAAGATATCATCATGCTCGATACCGTCGAGTAGACTTCTGTTGAAAGTGTGGGTGACAAAATCTTCTTCCTGGTAATTGTTGTGAGCAGAATATCGATCTTCATATAGTTTATTCATTCCTACCTCATAGAAGTGCTCTGCTTTCACACGATTGTTGACATAGAAGCAGGTCTTGATCAGACCCAGACAATACGCCCTGAGGACTCGAAGCGTTACAGGTTCACCACTGACAGAATTCCGATGCTTGTCAACGTATGTTTGTTGAATGCTTTGAGGGCTGGGCGACAATAATCTGTCAATATAAAGGCTTGTGAAGATTGTCTGTGCAAGTGGATGACCCATGTGCCACGCCATCTGAAAAGGTTAACAAGCGCGCCTCTTCTCGATCCAATAATGAAAGGTCGTACCTCATGGCAGAGCAGCTGATCAATAATGCCAATAATCTCCTCAGGAAGCAGCGTTTGACCGAACTCGTATTCATCTTCCATTGTTTCTCCAGGTTCGAGGCAACCGCTATCCATTTTTCGGTCCATGATCTATAAACATCAAATAAGTATAAGAGAAAGTTGATACTAAGTCAGCCGCTAACCTCTAATGCACCAACTGATTCGAATAGAGTGAAGTAAGGGTCTTTGATCAACTGCCCAACATCGAGCTCTGTGACCGATTAACACGTGATCTCTCTCTCCTGTACAAGGGGATAGAACGTACGCCGGGTAGCGCTGGCAAATTGCTCCGTAATAGCCATGGCTATTACTCCCTTGCTTTTCAATTTTGGAGCAGCTGGAGGCGCCGAATCATACATGGCAAACGGGCCTCTTGCGCCATCGTTGATGTCCAAGTTTGCTACGTCTGCGAATGAAGTAAGCTTGGGCATCTCTATGTGTTTGAAAGCTTCTTGCCCTGCGAGATGGCACCAAAGTCATTGCTACTCATTGTTGTGCAGCTTCCTCTCCTTCAAGGGGCAATATGCGAGTTCTAGTTGAAGTCTAAAACAATTTTCGAGGTCGCAATCTTCAAAGGCTACGGTTCGGAATATCTCGCTTCGGTCACAGGGCTCCATCCAAGATCTCTCACGAGTGCGAATATTATTACATATTATTCTATACAAAAAGGAATGAAAGAAATCTTCATGGTGACTCTTGTTTAAGAGTGATCGATATCTCTGAGTATTATAGAGTTTGGAATAGATGATGGACTTGGCACCATTTAGAGCTTCATGCTTGCCGACGTATACAAGTGCCTATAAACACCATGCTCCTGGCATTCATCGAAGCTCTATTTACGTCTTATTGCAAATGAGTATTACTGGATTGAAATGTGATCTTGATTATTACGAGAAGACCATTGACGGGTAGAACGCTGGCCACCGGAAGTGCTCATAGCTAGATTGTGGTTCTGAAATAGTCCATCATCATATTCAAAGGCTCCAGGATATATCGGAAGTTGTAAAGGCTCTTTGATTTTTGGGGCGTTCGTCCTCAGATAATACACATGTACAATTCTGCCTTAAAGGTCCTCACTCAACCATCCCACAGCTGCCGTCCATCCATCTGCCCTTCCTCCATGCCAATGTCGCGAACCTAGGATGAGGGAGAAGCGGCCTCCGTTGCAGCTGCAGCATTCGCCTCCGCAACGTTCTTGACGTCGCCTTGTTTGCCGTGCTGTAATGAAGTCTATCGTTAGCTGGCTGTCTTAAAGAATCCTCAACCTCAAGATGGACTCACGTTCCACTTGGCGAATCTTAGCTCCATCTCTCCTCTCCGTTCAGCTGCTAATCGCTTGTCATCCTTCAAGCTTCGTCGAACGACTCGTGCGGCGACGGATAGGTATTTGTTGTAGCTGTCAAAGTTTGATCAGTCTAAGCTGGCTGGGCAGTCGTGGCGAGTCCAATTGAAGCTTATCCGAACTTGAGATTGGTGTAAACATACGTAAGACCTGATGCTTTCCACGCGAATGCCATTGTGTATGATTGTAGTTTGTGGGATGAGGCGTAGCGTTTCGATAACTTCGCTGCAGTAGACGTTGAGCTCAGATTTGCATCCGGAAATCAGGGAGCGGTATATGCCGAAAGCACGTGATGCAACATAAGAAGCACAACTTGGAATGCCTTCTGTAGACTACTGGAGACTACTGTAGCTGCAGTCTGGTCACTCGAAAGAGTCGAATGAAAGAGTATGGGGTCGAGTTTACAGGTCGCGCACAACGTTTAGCTTTCAATGAGATTGCAGCGTTCTACCTGAGCTTTATAAGCTCCACGACATGCGCAACTTCGGAGTAGAGTGCTGGCGACCCGGCGATGTACCATTTTTGATTAATGCTCCCTCCGTTGAGATGATTTGCATGGTTGGCAGGAACAATTTGGATATAATAAAATTGTGCTTATATCTACAATACACTCTAAGAGCTGTTGATACAACCCCTTCCCCGACTTGGAAAAAGCTCCCAACCATCTATATCTTGAGACCAAGTTCTTCCGCATATGGGAGGACGTACAGGTCACCAACGGCTGATACTGTTGCCTTCCCATCCAAGAGACTCTTGGCAGCCTGTATATTGAGTTAATGTTTGAAAAAGGAATATGCACTGGGTGGGAATATACCGATTTCAGCTTGTCAGCAGTCACTGATTCCACACTCTTGCCAACCTCATCGATCTGGAATGGCTTGCCCCCGTGAATAAGACCAGATCCTGTTGCAACAATGCCGGACTCAATATTCTGACCTTCCTCAAGGGCACGGTATTTCGCGAGAGCGACAGCCTTGGTGAAGTCCTCCTTGCTAATTGAACCTTCTGAGATGCTCTTGAGAGCCTTGACAGCCTCAGCTGAAGCGTCGCGGATGGCTTGGGCTGAACCACTGAATTGGATAGTTAACAGACCAGCATCTGAGTAAGCAAAGTGAGTCGTCGAGGCACTGGCTCCAGGGAAAGATGATACAGCCTTTGCGAGCAGCGAGAAACCCGAAGACCATTTGATGCTTGACTTGCCACCAAGGAGAGCTGCAAGAACGGCGATCTCGGGCTTGTAAGATCCGCCAGATGTGAACGAGCTTGAACCCGGGAAAGCAATGACCAAAGAGTTTCCAGAATCGTGGGCAATTCGTTCCTCACCACCATGGTATTTTGAAGCCTCACTCGTTAATGCGGCAGCAGAGCTTGGTGTTTCCTTGAAGAATTCGCCAACCCACTTAGCCAAGTCAGCTTGACTAGCTCCATTTGCAACCACTGCAATGTTTGGTTTAGAATAGGCGCTGGCGGAGAATTTTGCAATCGTTTCTTCGTTGAGATACTTCGTCAATGGGGACGAAGAAGATGGGTACAGAGGCGTGCCTAGACCTCGGTGGAATGCTAGACCATGAGCCGAGTTGATTGCAAGTTCGGAGACATCCGCAAGGAGCTTCTTCTGAGAAAGCTTGATGATTGGCTCAACCTCCTCGTGGTATTCATGCGCTGGTATCATGTCAGCTGCTTTTCATGCAGCAACTAGTCTGTCTTACCGGTAAATTTGGTTTGTGAGATGACTTCGCCGAGCAATTCTGTGAAGTATGGCAAATCCTCTCGGAGGAACTTAGCTTCGACAACCAGCGCCTCTCGTGTGTGGTATGCGTTCAATTGACCGCCCAGAAGCTCGGACTCCCTAGTAATTCGCAAAGCAGATCGTTTGTAGGTGTTCTGCAAGCAAAAATGGATCAGCTCTTGCTTAATTCGAGCATCAATGGCGTAGGGAAGTCAGCCCACCTTGAAAGCGAATTGCTCCAGGCCGGACGTCAAACCTGGTGCAGACTGGTACCTGGTACCGGCCTTTGCAATCACAGCAAGCTTCGTCGTAGGTCCTGCTACATCTCTGCTGGCCACCTTCACGCCGCCGACATCCTCGCTCTCATAATTGAACGAGGTTGATCCAGACACTGCTGCAGCAAGGCCTCGACGGTTGCTCGGCTTCGCACAGCATTGCCTGCGAAGGGCAAGCTGTGCACTTCGTCCAGTCGCCGACCGTGAGATCATTCTTTGGAGGAGATTGGTGGTTGTGGAAGGACAATGGCTTTGCGAACCCGGGTGAGGTCGTCTCGGTCGTGAAGCTCTGGGCTGATCGAGAATTTCCGGTTGCTGCCTTAGGTAATTAAGTAACTTAGCGTGAAAACGCCTGACCTAAATCGTCAATTCGGCGGGGATCAAAAATGAGCTGCTCTCGTTCCCCACCACGAAAATAAATAATTCTTCAGAATCCTTCCACAATTTTGAGCCTCAGCATCGTCAATGAAGCACCGGTAGTACTTGTGGAAGCTCTAGAGATTGGGATAGTCTCTAGCAGCAACAAAATGTCTCCAGTAAGTTTACCCTGTTACATGAAGAGGCAGTGCTCGACAAGACCGCTTGCCTACAGCCCGGTCTGTGACTGACTCCAATGCAGGCAAAGAACGCTGTAGAGCTTTGCGCTCTGCTCGTTGATGAAACATATGGCGAATTAACCTCCGTATGTTTATCACTTTCCGCATATGAAAATTCTTCTCCGTATTGAACACGCTGAGTAAATCACTTCGATTCTGTTAAGTCTGACATTGCTCACAGCGGATTTTCACGATCCTACTTCGAAGAGGTAGACTTCCAATACGACTCTTATCCAAACATACTCTTCTTAATCCTCGTCAGCTACGACATGGCCTTGCGGTCCTCATTCAGCAGGGTCTTGTCTACCACAATCTCGATACCGATACTGGCACTACCTTCTACGAAGCAAATCATAATGCTGCCTATGGATTGGCACGGGCTGGGAAGATCATCGATATGGCAGAGACTAGATTTGGGCCTGCTGCTATGTCTGTAGTGCAGAAATTATTCCTGCTCGGCTATACGAGTGTGTCTGATCTAGCAGCGGCCTACGAGTCAACGCACAAGCAACATATTAATGGCAACGCCGAGGTCTCTCTTGTGGTCGCAAACGGTGTGAATAGGCAAAGTATCTCCTCTATAAGTTCCACCGGCCATTTACATTCAGTATTGAACCGATTGCTGGATGCTGGTTTCCTTGAGCCTGTAGTTCAGAGCATGTTTCTCAGCCCGGCGGACACGTACAACACGGTTGAGAAAGAAATTCTTCAAGAGAGTTTCGGTGGCAGTACGAAAGGCGCGAAGCAGAAGGATGACTTGAAGCTCAAAGTTAAGCATCGACTACAAGCTATTAGGTCTGAGCGAGAATGGAAAGGCAAAGGCAAGAAGAGACCATTGAATGGAGAGCACATCAATGGTGTAAATGGCATGAACAAACGAAGACGGCTTTCTAATGGCAGCAGTACTGTCAGCGGTGATCATTTTTACGAAGATGACGGCACAAGACTTGACGTGGGTTACTCCAGCTTCTAGAAGCAGGAATAGATCTGATGCTAATCTCAATTGAAGCCGACATTGATTATCCACATCAACTACGAGAAATGTACAGTTGCGCTTCGAAATGAGGCCCTTGTGGCATTTGCTAAAGAGCGAATTGGTGAAACTACGTCACTCATCTACGCCCAGGGTCTGAGGTTATTAGAAGAGAAGATCCCGAGATGCCAGCAAGATCCGGCGATAGATAATGTTATCGATCTTGCCGACGGCCCTATGTTTACGACCAAAGATCTTACTGCGGCACTGAACAAATCCGTCAATGTTGGCGCTGGAATTGGAAAGGCTCCTAGTGACAAGGTCAATACTCGACTTTTGGAGAAAACATTGGAAGCTCGCAAACCCCAGCCAGAACAGGCCGAGGTTGATGGAGATATCAGCATGGAGGAGGGCGGGTTAGACGAAGAACTCAGAGTCAACGGCCTTTGCAAAGTTCCAGACGTCGGTGACGAAGACGACCTATTCGATGATAGGCCCAACCCGGCAAAACGTCCCAGGGTCACTTTTCAGGATAGACTACCGATATCAGAGACTTCTGAGGATCGAGAAAATCGCGTGGAACTTGTCAAGAAGCATCTATTACTTTTGGCTGCGGACGAGTCCAAATTCCTTCGCAAATGTGGCAACAACGGCTTTGGCGAATGGACTTGTGATTTTGAAAACATCATTCAAAAAATGCAGGAGGCTGAAGTCGACACGATGCTCTTGGAAAACTTCGGTACCTCAGGCCACCGCCTCGCAAGAATGCTGAGGAAACTGGGAAAGCTTGACGAGAAACTTTTGTCGGAGGCAGGAAAGCTAAAGCAGAAGGATGTTCGTACCAAATTGGCCGAGATGCAAATGGCCGGCGTGATCGATATTCAGGAGGTGCCAAGGGACAGCAATCGAACGACAAACCGTACTATCTTCCTGTGGTTCTTTGACAATGATCGTGTTGCCACCATGGTTGTAGAAAACACGTACAAGGCCATGTCGAGAAGCTTGCAACGCCTAGATATCGAGAGACGGCGAGCGCATGATGTTTTGGCTTTGACTGAGAGATCTGATGTTAGAGATTTCGATCCGGAAGTCTATTTGGATGCACATCAGCTAAACGACTTTCGAGCAATTGATGGGAAGATTGACAGCCTTCTGTGCCAGATTTCAAGACTCGATGGATTGATTGGCCTTTTCCGAGATTTCTAGCGTTGCATTTTCGGAGAGAGCTTTGACAACATGTTATTGATGTGAAATTATGCATTGGGCAGGCGTCATTTGCAGCATTTGGATGGCGTTATGAGTCAAGCAGCAAGGAGCTCTTAGGACTTTATGATACTCTACATTTGCTTGTGAGCTCACCGAGCTGTGAGATAGGCAAAATACATACCAACTCATATGGTTCATGAAACTTTATGTGAGAATTGAGCTAATGTGAAGGGCCTGACTATTTGATTGAGCGTTGTTTGCCGGGTTTTCTTCTCCCTCCAAATAGCATCCTTCTACTAACCTACCCCTGTTGAAGCTACTTTCAATCACTGCAGCTTCGAGTAAGAAGCAGCCAGAGCCAGTCTCGTCTCGTTGGCCATCGTATTTCGTTTCTCCAGGGCTGCCAATATATCTCTTACCTGGCCTTGCCGTTCCACATCAAGCGATTCCTTATTGTCTTTTCTATTCGTTCGCCGCACTCCCCTCACCACCTTGCCAGCTTTTGTAGAACGGTAGCGCTGCTACAACGCTCATTCCGCCGAACAAGGCCAATTGAAGAATGTTGTTCGATTGACATGCTATTATTCATTATTCCATAGCAGGGCTAGACCTCTTTCTTGTTGGAACATCTTCATGTAGCTCTTGATTGGCCAATAATGCTTACAATGGCATGACTCCTGGTAGTGTTATGCGCCTTGAGTGCGCCCGCAAGAACCAACCCATACTAGTCTGTACCGCCAATGCGAAGAGCAAGCCAGTCCATATGATGGATGTACACTGACAAAGTGAAACACCGAGAATGAAGTGCCACTAGTCTAAGAAGAGTAAGTATCTGGTAGCGGAACAAATCGCAGTATGAAGCATTTTAAATAGAGGCATTGAGCGACGAGGGAGAGGTCAATAGCTGCGAGATGCTCTTGCAGATTCGGTCTTTATGATAATATGTACTTGCTATCAGGTAGTCGAGACATAGAGTAACGAACGCGTCAAAGGCTCTCTTAAGCTTATAAAATACCTACTCGTTGGCTTTCGGATGATCCCAGAGTCACCATACAGGAGAGAAGATGCAGGTCAAGCTCCCGGAGAAACTGAACCCAGAAAGTAACGTTCTGCGTGAAGCCGTTAAATGGATTGTCGAGACACTTTAGGAGGGGGGATGCAGTGAGGAGGGGAAAGAGCTCGCTAATAATCCCAAGGCCTAGGGTCAATTTTAGGCCGAAGCTCCGACCCCTGCCCTGTTCGCATCTGCAGGTATCACGCACGCGCATAAAAAAAAGTTGATCAGAGAGAAGAATTCTGCATCGACTTTTCTCCATATACTTTCACGCCCGAGAAGCTCGTCCAGGTCCAGGGAGAAGCTGTCTACTGGATTCTCATTCCTTCTCCACACAATTAGGCCTCAATTGAAACACAGCGTCGTCAAAATGTCCCCAATTGCTACAGCAGGAGCCTCGACGGACTACAAGAAGGAGTCGACCTTGGCAAGGTTACTAGGATCAGGTATGCTTTGGGTTGAAGTTGGTACATCTTCGAGCAATCTGCTAACATGTGTAGGGTCTGCTGGAATTGCTGAACTTGCTGTCTTCCACCCTGTATGCTCGAACAACAATTCACGGAGATAAGGAGCATACTAATAGCTACAGGTCGATACCATTGCGAAGCGGTTAATGAGCAATCATGGCAAGGTACGGAATGTTCCAGGCATTGCACTGAATTATGCTGACATTTGCAAAGATTACCTCCGCCTCGCAATTAAACTCAGTCATCTTCAAGGATAAGGCTGGTGCGCCAGTTGGCAAGAAGTTCTTCTCTCTGTTTCCAGGTCTCGGATATGCTGCAGGCTACAAAGTTAGTAGTATATGATTCTTATCAGTAGTATATATGCTCATTCGATGATAGGTACTGCAACGAGTGTACAAGTATGGTGGGCAGCCCTTTGTCCGAGACTATCTGGCAAAAAACCACGGGACTTTCTTCGACAGCACATTTGGCCCAAAGACCGGGAAGGCGATGATGCATTCATTCGCAGGAAGGTTAGTTTCCGTGTATCTCCGCCGTTTCAACATTGAAAACTTACACATTGAAGCTTGATCGGTATTGGTGAAATTGTCCTCCTTCCCTTGGACGTTCTTAAGATCAAGCGACAAACAAACCCGGAAGCATTCCGAGGGCGAGGTGTAGTCAGAATTGTGAGAGACGAAGGACTTGGATTATATAGGGGCTGGGGGTGGACTGCTGCTAGAAATGCGCCTGGATCATTCGCTGTTGGTTCCCCAAGTTATCTCTCCTTGTTTCAAAACTAACTTCGGAATAGCTGTTTGGTGGATCAGCTTTCACTAAAGGATACTTCTTTGGCCTGTCGGACTATAACAAAGCCACCTGGTTTCAAAACTTCATCGCTTCGATTGCAGGTGCATCAGCGTCACTGATAGTATCCGCACCTCTAGATGTTATCAAGACTCGTATCCAAAACCGAAACTTTGACAATCCGGAGAGTGGCTTCAGAATCGTTGGAAGCATGGTCAAGAATGAAGGTCTCACAAGTTTCTTCAAGGGCTTAGTACCTAAGGTATGGCACTGTAAATCGAGGTTACTGGCCAGCTGACTGACGTACATACAGCTCCTAATGACGGGCCCAAAACTAGTGTTCTCATTTTGGCTTGCTCAAACTTTAATTCCGGCTTTCGACATTGCACTCTCTAAGAAATAAAACGCGACTACGGACATTTAGGTGTACAAAATGGATAGAATAGGTACTGGGTTCGGGAAATGGCGTTTGTGAGCTAGCAGGATACATGTCCAACTTCCTGTACATACGTAATTGTCAGACATTAAAACAAAAGATGCTCGACTCCAAATTGACCTAGCTAATCGTCAGTTTCACTTATACTAACTGTAATCGCGTGCTAGTCACAGTCAGTGAAAACGAGTTGGTACGGAAAGCAAGTTAGTCAGCAGCCAAAATTATCGAGTTTTTAAGTAAAAATCGGATTTAAACTTAGATATTTCTACATATTTAAATGCAGCCTTAATATAAAGCTTATAATCGATTATATATATATTATATATATACAATTTTTAAATTTTATAAAATTCCTTTAAGAAATATATGTGATGCGTAATAAAAACGTATAAAACTGGAGTCTTTTCATCTAAATTTAGGTGCGATTTTGGTGAGGAAAATCGAGTTCTTAGATTTTGGTGTGTTTCTACCGCCAAAATCTCGCTTTCACTGACTGTGACTGGCACGCGATTATACTTTGGTGTTTGGGTGAATAAGTGCACCCTTGAGGGTTATAGAGCACAGACAGAACAAGGGTTATAGGCCAATACCTGAGCTGCTTGCACTGAATTTGTATGTGGAAAGTGCTAGAAGTATAAACCCTCAGGGGTGCATTTATTCATCCTAGGTATCAAGTAGTCAGTATAAGCGAGACCAACGATTACAAGGTTGTTTTTAAAGCCTTGTATCTATGCTTTTGATCATGTGATGCAATGTATGATTAGTTAGAGTCCAATTTAATCTTGCGGGAAACATCCGCACCTCTTAGAACACAATTACTTCTTCCCGTAAAGCTTTTCTCGAAGAAGGTGACCTGAAATTGCACAATGCCGGCTCCAGCTCATTTGATCTCCAAGTTTGGCGACCCAATCTTCGCTGTTTTCATTGGCCTCTCTGCAGCTGCAACGCGCATCAATCGTGAAGAGAAAAACCTTGGACATTCTACGCAGCAGACAATTGATGCCGGGTTAAGGTGCGATTTAGAGCTATCCCCTCGATACATTTGGACTAATGTGTTTCTAGGAGGATAGGTCTGCGAAAACAGGAAACAGTACCTACGAAGGATAATTAAGCCTAGAGGAATGCCTCCCGCTTATGAAGATATCCACCGAGGAGGAAGGAACGTGCTGTCCACAGAAAAGACCTATCATGGAAAGGACGAAATGCCACAAGTGCCTATTTAAGATTGTTTACAGGAGCATCCAGAGGATGCAAGAGCAACGCTGATTCAATTTTGGGCAACCTTCGCTGTATTCGAGTACGTGGGATATCAATACCAAAATCAATCATTGAATATCATCGGTATCCATACCTCCACAGTACCTACCAAACATCGTTCCTCTAACTGACATTCGAATGAGAGCCTTATGATGGCGTCCCTCAACATCTTCAATGACGACCGAAGCGCTACCCCCGATTTCTTCTGCAAGCAAATACCAGCTCTAGTGAAGATCCTAGAACCCGCTGAAGAGATAATGGCGTCTGCAAACATCAAGCATATCGTGGATCACGATCTCGACAATTACCGAAAAGGTCTGTGGTCACTTGAGACGAGTGAGACGGCGTCTGGCCTGGAGTATGGGTTGTATCGGAAGCCTGATGCTGCTCCTCGCCTTGTTCCATCATGCTTAAGCAGTTCATTTTGTTGCAGCTTTCCAACGTCACCAGCAGGAATGAGGTCAGATGTCAACGTTTCAGTTGCGGAGAAGAATGGCACATTGTCTGCTACGAGACCTGTCTTGGAACGATGGCATCGTGACCACAAAGCGGACTGCACGCACGAAAAGATATTTCGTAGCCGAGAAATGCGTATCAACGAAGCACCGTCTGAAGAACAGGTGTATGATGGCTACAAGGTCTGGTTTATAAGTACTAACCAGCAGCAAGTCCGCTCTGTAGACCTCACTTCATGTTTCGATAGCGATCAGAATTACCTTGAAGTAAAGTTCCACGAATCTATCTCTCCCAGCTGTGCCTCGCTAAAGCCGATCGTCGAAATACCTAGTCCCACAAGAAATCCCAAGGAACGCGCGTTAACACTACCAGTGACGCCAATCATTGCTCCTCGGTCTCGGGAGAAGAGCTTTTCAAGCATTTCAAGCATTTCAAGCATTTCAGAGGACGAAAAGATATCGGAAGACCATCGACGAGATGTTGCGTGCAAACAGTATTACGATCGTGGTGGTATACTCTGGGACTGTGCTGCACAATTGCTTGAGGTGAGTCGTATACGCGGCGCTGAATCAAACACCACTTACGAGATTATGACACTGATGATTTTCAAGCCGTTCTCCCTTCATCCTACGAACCTGACTGTATATGAATTCACAAAGCTTGTCTGTATTCAAGGACGCGAAGTCTTTTCCTGGATCCAATCGAATTGCGAATACCTCGTTGATCGTGCGGCGAGGCAGTGGTATGCTGCGAATGCTCTACTCAAAAACAACGCAGATCTCAATGGCCTGAATGCTAACTTTATGGATGATTTCCTGTGGATGGAGCCTCAGGACCAAGTGTTCTTCATCAGATCGTACAAACGGTTGCAGTTGGAGGCTATGGCTCTCAGAGAGGGCGTTAAACTTCCCAAGACGGAGCTTGATTCACTTTGCATGATGCATGACGAGGAGAAGATTGCCATCATCCACCGATACAGGGAAGACGCGATCAAGACATTGATTAAGCAAGCAACTTGTATAGATGACAACGAACACCGAAAATGCAGCGAGGACCAGGAAGCTAAACCGGTCAAAGTAGATAATTTGTACCTCCACTTTCTACACTTTGGCCTTGGCCAGGAGAAGCCTATTCAAGATCTAATCGGCATCAACACGAAAGCGGTCCTTAGTAAGACTGAGTCTAGGTTTGAACTTGACCAAGAGAAGCATCAGTTTTTCGAAAATGTGGCGAAAACGAACCCCAATACACATCTTGTTAAACATATCGAAGCTGAATCCAATATTGATCAAGGGCGGTGTGAATTCCTCCAAGACTTGATCAAGACCGCAAAAGGGCTGCTTGCTGAAGAGACTGAATCGAGATCTCTTAATGATGCAGGTGAAGATATGGGCGAAATTCAAAATGCTAATTACGCTCGACCAAGGATTTCTTGGGATCCTAACCTCTCGAGAAGACACCTCGGAAGTTCAAATAGCAGTTCAGACAAGTCAGAGCGGAGTCATTCGATGTCTGGTGCTCTTGACCCCAAGGTTTTCTCGGTGTCTACTACAACATCTGATCATACGGACGTCGAAAACAAGGTAGAGGATCTGCCGCCGCTCGGGTGCCACAATGTCTCATACAGTGATCTCAAGTGCTCGTCTTCCAGCAGCCAAGTCGATGGTCAAGATTGCGACGAGGGCTCCGATTGGGACTTTACTCCGCCTAGATCATTGAGGAAGAAGGCGAGCAAGCTTTTAGATGTTTTCAAGAAGCCCTTCACTTTTTCGAGCAGAAGGAGAGGTCGAATTAGTGTTAAAGGTTACTTTTAGGGTGATCGCCGCATTGTTCCAAGAGGAGTTTCGAGAATGAACGAGGGCAGTAGAAATCGTTCATGACTCATGCACTCTGCAGCGTGGAGTATGCAGTAATTCACACTTCGTTATTGGAACTTTTTGTAGTGATTACCAGATCGGACCTAGGTCTTGCAAAATCGAATGAATGAAGCATACTTTACCAAGTCACATCACCAAGAAAACATGTATATGCTTATTTGTGGTAGAAAGTATCGTATTGTACTTATCCCCAAGCCCTAGAGATTGAAAGCAGTCTTGCCGTTCACTCCCCTTTCCTCGATCCTAGCCCAACCAATACCCTGCTCTACCCTACTCTGGCCTTACGCCACCCCACACCGTTCACGCTCTCATACTGAAGGGGAATAAAGGAAAAACTGCCATTTGGGGGCTGTTGCACAAATTGTTGGGAAGCATGGTGAGGTGACCCTGCCCTGCTAGTCCCTCGTGATTGCCGCCGTAGTCCAAAAACGCCGAGAGATTGGTTACCAAGAGGAAGCTGAGAAGCGGGAAGGGGAACTGGGAGGAGGGGGCTTAGGCGGCATATTCCTCGCCGAAGGTGTTCTCGCCGGAATAGGAGATGTACAGGAAACTATGGGGGTTTGTTAGCCGTCTAATTTCTCAAATCGTGTCTGAGCAACAAAAAATCTCGGTGGCCGTGGGTGTTATTTTCAAGGCACAAGAACAAAGGACCTATAGGCCCCAAGCTCCCGCACGAAACCCCAACCCCAGACCCCACTCTCGGTAATGAGATCAAAGAACAAAGCGACCTACCCATCCTCATCCTTGTGTTCCTCATAGATAGAGCTCATCAACGCAGCAGTAGGTGGCAGGACCTCATCGACAAAGATGAAGATGGCCTTCTCGGGGGAGAGCTTGATGCGCTTGCGGATTACGTAGACGAACTGACCGACGGTGAGGTCAGCGGGTACTAAATACTTTTTTTTGTCGATGGTTGCGATATCCGACTTTTCGACTTTTTCGCAGATGACGGGGATACGATCGGAGTATTTTTGTCGCTGTGGGAAGAGCAAATGTTAGATGATGATCGATATGAGGAGGTTGGTGGGGATATAGCGGAGTAGGAAGTACTTACGATGCGTTCGGCCTCAGCCTTGCGCTTCTCGAAGGGGTGTTCGTCCTTAAACTTGCTGCGCATGGTGAATATTGTTTTATGATGGTTTGTTTGGGTTGTTGAGGTTGAGGTTGTGGTTCTTTGTACGAGGTTGGGTTGTGTCGAGATGTCTTTATGAAGGAAGCTTTGTGACTTGCGTGGATGGTCGAAGATGGCGCGGGGATGACTGCCTATCTTTAGCGGTTGCGGTAGCGGTGAATCAGGCACCCTTAGTGAAATATCACGTGAAGCAAGAAAGTGCGGGATGATCAAGGAACGTGGTCTTAAAAAGGGGCGTGATCAATAATATGACAGAAGAGTCGAGTCGATGCTTGCAAATCCTGCGGCGAATGATTCCTCGTCGGTCTGAGGCTGTGTTAATGCTTTGTGCCCTGAGCTCAAAGCCAATGATGGTCAGCAAGATTGCTGCCTTATGGTTCTGCATCTGTTGCCTCAGTCATCAAAGGGCCATCCGTTGTGCCCTAGTCCACCGTCACCTAACACCAAGGTGGTCAATGCCGAACGATAATCCCTGCTCTCGAATGAGCCTGCAAGCCGGAGTCGTATCATGACTTTCGAAGTATCGACTCGAACTGTCATAAACGTGCCACCTTCCAGTCTCTTCCCCAATTTTGGTCCACCGGCTGAATCCATTCACTCGCGATTCTCCTCACTTGTGGTCTTATGTTTCTTGTACGATAGCCACTCACATCGCTGCAGGCGCAGCTCTTTTCATACATAATGTCGTCAGTTCGACCTTGTCTGCGGCCCTTGAGCGTCTGCAGAGGTAGACCTGGATTTTCACAGTTTCGCTCTCTCAGACCTGCCCCAGGAATCTCAAGGGGATATACTACACCATCGAAGCCGAGGAGTAGTGATCCTAAAGGTGTTTGGGCTCCAAGAACCAGGATCGCTGTTGGCATTGTGTTCATTGGAGCTATAATCTACTCAATGGTAGCCTCCACCCCACTCGGACCGAAAGTATACAACTTGGACTGACAACTGTCAGGCTACAGAAGAACCAACAAAGCTCGATGCGCCATCAATTGCTGAGCGGGATGCTCTCCAAAAACGGGAATCTGGAGTCACCGAGAACTCACCCATGCGATTACGAATGGAAGAGTTCATAAAAGAACAACAGAAGGAGATAGTACGGGAGCTAGAGAAGGTCGATGGAAAGAAATTTCGAATCGATACCTGGACACGCGAGAATGGCGGAGGCGGAATCTCAAGTGTCTTACAAGATGGAAACGTCTTCGAAAAGGCTGGTGTGAACATCAGCATTGTCTACGGCACCCTGCCACGACCCGCTATCGAGAAGATGCGAGTGAACCACAAGGCTATCGACCCGAATGTCAACTCCCTTGACTTCTTCGCCGCTGGCTTGAGTATGGTACTGCACCCAAACAACCCAATGGCACCAACTGTCCACCTTAATTACCGATACTTCGAAACGGCAAATCCGGATGGCACGTCGAATGCGTGGTGGTTTGGTGGTGGAACGGATCTTACGCCTAGCTACCTCTTTGACGAAGATGCTATCCATTTTCACAGGACCATAAAGGAGGCATGCGACAAGCACGACAAAGCATACTATCCCCGGTTCAAGAAGTGGTGTGACAACTACTTCGTCAACAAGCACCGAGGGGAAGCTCGAGGTATTGGAGGAATCTTCTTCGACGACTTGGATGAACATGAGAAGGATCAGGAAAACACATTTGCATTTGCGCAGACCTGTCTGAAAGCTTTCCTGCCTTCATATATTCCGATCATCAAGAAAAGAAAAGATATGCAATTCACGGAAAGGGAGAAGCAATGGCAGCAAATCCGCAGAGGAAGATATGTGGAGTTCAACTTAGTACATGATAGAGGGACTGCGTTCGGATTGAACACTCCCAGTGCAAGAGTTGAGAGCATATTGATGAGCTTACCTTTGACAGCCAGTTGGAGATACATGTTCGAGCCCGAAAAGGGCAGCAGAGAACAGAGATTAGTGGATGTCCTGAAGGAGCCTAGAGAATGGGTGTAGGTTATGATAGATAGAGCTTAAGAGCAAATGTAAAATATAAATCGTACCTCAGCATCTAGCAGTGTAAAGTTTCAAAATATTATTAAGTTTTATGACGATATAAAGGAACCAAACTCACTTGATATAATCTTCTTACCTTCATTACTTATCAACTATAAATGAAAAGCTGCCTCTCTACTACAATTCGTATTCCTACCTCTTATTAATTGGCATTATACATCTTGGAGCATAGGTTAACTAGAGATCCTTCATATCAAGAATTTTGATTCACCTAGAACTCATCTAGCTAGTAGAGTAGCGCCTTCTCGAGAAGATAGCGATGCCCGTAAATCTGCGGTACGGCTTTCCCGACAGATCCCTCCATGTCTCGCTCAGTGAGTCATTTATTGGGGCCAGATGCTGTTAGGCAGATGATTGATCACACCTTTTTGCTTGCCGAAAAGGTGGAGGAGGAGCTGGAGGAGGAGCTGGAGGGTGGAAGGTGGTTAGTGGGTCGAGTATAGGCATTGTCTGTCATGAAGGTATGTAAGAGAGGATTGAAGAGGTGTGGGATGAGTGGAATGCGGGTTGAGAAGTTGTACTAGCAATAAACAGGCTGCAGCTTGAGACGAACATAGATATCAGAACAGTGACTAAAACTTACGCTACTCATCCAGAAATAAGTCAACTTACTGGAGCAATATTCCCTTTCGCTTGTCGTTTTTCGAGCGTTTAGGAATGGAGTCACTCCACATGTGTGTGCGTCTCACTAATCCCAGGACATACAGCTCTACTCTCAGACTTTCCCAAAGAGACGCATTAACTCCCAGACTTTGATCAAATGGCGGTCGAGAGATGAAGGAGATTGTGAAGCCACTTATTAAGTATGAGAGAGCTGGTAGCGAAAACGTGATGGGGTTTCGAAATTTTGAACGCAATATGAAAGGTGGAGATACATAACATATAAAGATTAAAAAAAAAATTGGATCTATGAGAAGCCGTTCATATTGTTGCTTAGCCTTTCATTGTATAGAGTGGTGCGGGTCAACGACCC
This sequence comes from Phialocephala sp. D728, assembly GCA_003988865.1. Lineage (NCBI taxonomy): Eukaryota > Fungi > Ascomycota > Leotiomycetes > Helotiales > Mollisiaceae > Phialocephala > Phialocephala sp. D728. The sequence goes on along the minus strand of QYAJ01000003.1, from coordinate 1,086,494 downwards.
TCTCCCCTCAATTTCTAAGCGAGCGTTGAGAACCCTATTCCTCTCGCAGTATCTTCCATCATTCACCCTTAACAAGCAACACAACGCTTCCAACCCACCACAACCAAATTATGCCGCCGAGGAATGGCCGCCTAAGAATGTTCAACCCATTTATCACATCATCTCACAGCTACAAACTTATCTCAAAATGAGCTCCCTCCCAACACCTCGAGCGTTCATGACATCCATCATCAACGCTCTCCCCTCACTAGTACCAGCATCAACAAAACCACCAATTAACGAACCATACTCTGGTCCCAGCAACCCATTGAAGTCCCTTCCCTCTTCCTATAAAGCACTCCTCACAACACTGCATGTGCTCTTTCCACCACCAATGCTCTTACAGGCACTGGATCTACTGGACCGAGGACTCGTCACTCGTCTCATCCCAAATATCATCTCAGATCATTCTGAGAACGAGGGTTCTGCCTCAATATCCAGGGAAGGAGAGCAAGAAGCAGAAGTCTGGCCACTACAAGCCCATATCCATCTCCCGTCTGCGTCTTCATCTTTACAACCTGATGCGAATGAGAAGGTTAAACAGAAGGGAAATGCGAGGTACATAGTTCGCTCTTCACAACCATCCAGAGGACGGTACGCCTCTGGATCTGGAACAGGAACGACGTATACGATTCATCTTGAAGCTTGGAACTGTAGCTGTGCTGCTTTTGCGTTCGCGGCTTTTCCTGCATCGAGTTACGCGTCCGGCCATCTGCCCTGGGACTTAAGTCAGGATGAAGATGGAGACTACGGGATAGAGGATGAAGGTCGCCGTCACGAAGGAGAGGGAAGGGAGAGGGAGAAGGAAAGGGAATTTGGCGGTTTGAGTCTGGATGGTGTGAATGGAAGAGAAGTGGGAGGAGCTCCGGTCTGTAAGCATTTGCTTGCTTGTTTGCTGGGAGAGAGGTGGAGTGAGGTTCTTGGTGGCTATGTGAAGGAGAGGGAAGTGTCAAGGGAAGAGATGGCTGGGTATGGTGCTGAATGATATGGAAGGTTGTGCATGAAGGTGTTCGTCCAAGATGTATCTGTGAAAACAGGAGTACGGGAAAAGGATTAGGCAGGGCATGGTAAGGCGTTGAGAGAAAAAGCCAGCATCAATCATATATCAGAGTCCATGTATAAAGACGCAATTGCGCGGCTGCTATTTGCTGCAAGCCACGCATCTATGATACAACGGCACATCTCATCCATGATCGCAAATATGCCATGCCGCTTTGATGCCCCGTGAACACCGAGAACTAAACGCCACCACATCATAATATCATCACTTCTTTTTATCTTTCTCCTCTTTCTCCTTTTCTGCTTCCTTAGCCTCCCCATTAACCCCATTCACACCATTTGTCTTCTTCTCTTTCTCGTCCTTAACTTCATCTTTCTGGGTATCTTGTTGCTGACGATTCTGGATCTTGTTCTCAATCAGGTCGTGGAAAGCGGTGATGGCTCGAATCAGACTGCTCAGATAGATGGCCATAAGTTGATCGTTAGTCTTGATGCTCATCGCATGTGCTAATTCGCTGTCGTTCGTTGCTGGTGCATCGATGCCGTTAGGGATGTTTGAGGAGGTCTTTGGTGTCGAGAGGTTAGGTAGAAGATTGAAGACATCTTGCAGGTTTCCGAGAATAGCATGGTTCACTGGCAAAGTTCCGTCCTGAACCTTTTGAAGATAGAGTTGGATGTCTCGTAACCGCAAATGCAGCCCTTGCAATGATTGCAGTTGGTTTGTAATTCTTGTCGATAACGTTCCCACAGCAACATCTCGAATGTCTCTCAACAGGTGTTCTACTCCGATCTCCTCAGCCTCCTCGGCTTCGATGATTGACGGTGTATGTACGAAGGTCTTGGATGTGGTGGTTCCGTCCTGGACCAAAATTAGCCAAGGTTCTTGCTAAACCGCAGAAAAAGTATCCTTACGTCTTTAATCTCCTCTACCGCAAAATACGCATCCGTAGGTACGCGAGCTTCCTTCGGTTGAACGTCGATAATCACCAGCAAAGGATTCGGTGTATATCTCTTGAACAGCTCGTTAATCTCCAAGTCAGAAGCTCTCAACTTCGGCCCCGAATGGTACCATCCTATCAGCTTCTCTCTCGCATTGATCTTCTTAAACATATCGTTCATTGACTCGACGTAGTTATGGTCCAGGAACCATACTGATGGGTCCTTGTCGTCTTCCTCAAAGGGCACTGAAGTCTGGATTAGCATCATACTCTGCATAGAATTTGCGATAACAAAGCCAGGACCACATACCAGCAAAGCTGTTTGACACCCGCACGTTCTTCCCATCATTCTGTCCTAATAAAACTCCTACCACTCGTTTGCGCGTGCCTTTGGCTGACCGGCCATAATGATCTGCTGCTGAGAGAAGAACGAGAGGGGCAACGGAGACATTCCTGGAGACGAAGGACAGCGTTTCCGTAGTAGTGGCAGGCATTTTTGGATTTGATGGTGGTGTTATGAGGATTTTGGAATTTATGTTGACCAGGCTGCTGATGACCTGCGCGGCTCCGGCTTCTTCACCAGAGCTCCCCGAAACAGCTAGCGCTACAATTAGCCACGTGACTAGATAGTCTCTCTGCGAAGAAATTGAATGTCTTCAGAAGCCTGGGACAAATAGGTGGAATTTGTAAATCCCGCTTTCTGCCGATTTTTTGTGTGGTCTTGGAAGGCTAGTCCTATAATTGCACTTTTCCGTGCACGTTTCCCATCCCACCCGAAATTTTGAGCTTGTGGGAGCAGCGCGCCCTTCGGCGAGAAGGAGAGACTCCCGGGCCAAAGCCAGCCGTTGGGAGAACCGAGCTCCAAGCTATTTGGAAGAAATCAACATCATCTTGAGCCCAAAGCTGTCGCAACCCACGACACTCTCTTCAACTCTCTTCAGTCTCCTCCCATCAAGGCCCCCTGCCTTTCTTCCTACCTTGGTCAGGTCTTTTCGAACGAAGCTTGTCCACAATGGCACCAATTGGCGATGATACTGTCCAGACGTTGCAAGACTTGGTCCAGAAGCTTGAATCACGGGTGAAGCAGCTCGAGGACAAGTTGAACCATGCTCAGGCCGGTACCACGCATTCTGCTGGAGAGGGCGTTCGCATGATCTTGATGGGTCCTCCTGGGGCAGGTATGTTTGCAAATACCTTTCTCTCACTATTCTATAATTGTCGTCGGGGCACCGGCTAATTAGCTTTTTCACAGGCAAGGGAACTCAAGCACCCAAGATCAAGGAACGATTCTCATGTTGTCATTTGGTATGCGGTCCTCTACTTCCTTGATTCGAAATGCAAGTCATCTAATTTTTACAAGGCCACCGGAGACATGCTTCGATCACAAGTTGCGAAGAAGACACCTTTAGGGAAGGAAGCCAAGAAGATCATGGACCAAGGCGGTCTCGTCAGCGATGAGATTGTCATTGGCATGATCAAGGCTGAGCTTGAGACAAATCAGGAGTGCAAGGGAGGGTACGTCTGAAACCTATAAACAGTAGAATTCTTCCTAACGAAACTACAGCTTCATTCTCGATGGTTTCCCTCGAACAGTTGTACAAGCAGAGCGATTAGATTCTATGCTTGCGGAGCGCAACCAGAAGTTACAGCATGCTGTTGAGCTTCAAATTGATGATGGACTTCTCGTCTCGCGGATAACTGGTCGTCTGGTACACCCAGCTTCGGGCCGATCATATCATAAGATTTTCAACCCACCTAAGGACGATATGAAGGATGATATCACTGGCGAACCTTTGATCCAAAGATCAGATGACAATGCCGAAGCTCTGAAAAAGCGACTAGTTACATACCACCAACAAACTGCTCCTGTCGTTGGATATTACCAGAAGACCGGTATCTGGAAGGGCATTGATGCCAGCCAAGAACCTGGCCAAGTTTGGAAGAGTCTGCTTGGAGTTTTCGAGGCCGATAAGAAGAAGCCAAGCCTGCTCAGCAAGATCACTGGTCACTAATTCGCTTTCGAATTTATCAACCACCAGAAACGCATAGAATTCAGAAAAATTACGAAAGATGTGATTTAGGTATGGGAGCATATCATGTTCACATTGCTCAAAAATCGGGAGGGCGATTGCACGACTGGTACGACCACTTAGCACATGGGTTTCATGCCCAGAAATAAGGGGGTTGGTCAGCCAGACTATGTACAATAGTTTTTCTCTCTCGTACAATCAAGAATGTTAATGGCTTATGCACAATTTCAAGTCTCCGCAGCCCGTTCATATCCGGAACCGCCATTGTTCCTTTCCGTCCCGTATCAGATGGAACGGTGGCGATTTTTGGCTGCAGATTCTGGACACATCCCGAACCTACAGGTATGAAGTGTTGAATGCAAGATCCCGCTGATGAGTTACACAGCAAGGTGTTGTCGATACACACCAGATTTGCTAGTTGAACTGGATCATAGATGACCCTGCAACCGTGGGTAGAGATGAGAGGTATAAGTGCGGAAGTGTTCTCCTTTGTGCAAAGTGACATTGAGGTGGAACGATTCTAGAATTGAAACGCAGTGTACATCGGAGGACAATTATAGTTGGCCACGCTGAGCAAGGTGGTTCAGCAGCGGAGGTCTATCTCTAAATGAGCTTGAGCTCGGTAACTTCGAATTCGAGACTCGACCTCCTTCTTACGCCTTGCAAGATGTCTACTCAAGCAAAGCCTCAACGCTCCAGCATGAGACGATCTTTGGATGTCCCAATGAGCGCCTTCAACATGCAACTCATTGAAGAAGCTAGGAAGCTATCCAAGGACCGTGTCTCGAGAGGGCACTCTATTGGAAGTGCTGGTGGTAGGAGAATGGTATGTTTGTTCTCAATCCTCGGAGTACGAGCATCGAAGCCTAATTTGAGAATTAGCCAAAATCACATAGCAGAAGTGCCTCTATGAGTGCCGTTTCCAGGCACGATTCCAACAGAGCGTCAATGCAGCAGCGGATGAGACGAAGCATGAGCGAGCAACAAGTAAGCCCCACTCTCCAAGTTCACCTTGACATCACATTTATATATCTCTTCCATACAGTCCTCGGCCTCGCAAAAGGACCGCTATATCCGTCCAACTGGTCCCGAATTGGTTTCGTCCAAGCATCCCTCATGTCTAGGCTTGCCTCCAGCATGGAACTACATCCATGACCGCTTCATCGCTTACTTGGCAACCCACGCTCCGCTGGATAAAGATGGCAAGATACCCAGGCATGAGGAGGAGAGGGAGAGGTGGAGGACGGAGGATATCGCGAGAGAGTTGGTAGAGAGATTCCCGAGATTGGGCTGTCATGTAAGTCGAGTCCTTCTAGTGTCGGTGTTGATAATTGTACGGATGACCCTCGCTGGTTCGGTGGCAGTCTTGGTCGGGAAACTGGCGTTTCTGAATGTTGGTTGAGACAGTGGGACATTTGAAGCTCTCAATGCCCGGGACGACTAATTGTCCGATTCAACTGAACTTGCTTGTTCTAGAACCTGGGCTATTAAAATGACTCGACATCTGCTGGGGCCTGAGAAATTGCCTATTGTCCCAGAATGGAAGTGGTATGATCGCGAGAACATCGCTTCGAGCTTCAAGATTGACTCCCGATCTCTGCCCACACTTGAGACATTTCTATCTCGATGTCGTGCATACTCCCAGAGACGTGCAGCACAAAACAAGGGCAAAGCAAGCTAATGAGAGTGTCAAGCAGATCAAACCCAGCGTGATCGAGAAACGCCTCATCCTCCTCGATCAAGCAGGGGATAATGATTACTTCAAAATCCCCTACGGCGCATATACGTACGAAGAATGGGGTCGTGGTATCTAAGGTTTCTGGTTGGCATACTCTGGTGGAAGCAATGCTTATTGCTCGATGGTTGATTGCGATCTTGCGCTCGGCGTGGTTGGCATTTGTATCAAACTTCACAGGAGAGGATGTTTTTTTCGTAGGAGTTTTTAATTGACAACCCGGCACGGGAAGGGTCTTGTCATAGCTTGAATAGGACAGGATGGAATTAAGATGGCCCCAAAAATCCAAGGCCGATGTCCCCTCGAATTGAGCTCCCATATGGTATCGAGACTTGAACGATTCACTCGATCTTTCAATGCGTTCCTCGAATGGAAGTAATCGGCTGAACAGTCAGAGTATGCCTCTCCCAATATCAGGGCTTCAAAATCGGATTTTGCAGCAATATATATGGAATCCACAACAAACCACGCACCTAGACATTTCCAGACCAACATCCCAGCCGCCCGGAAGTCTGTGTGCATCAACCTATCCACTAAATGAACCGTTAAGAGCCATCGCTCGATATCGTCGGAGTCGGACTCTACTCCTCCTGCCATCTCCATTTAGGAACCAAGCCCATCATACCCTTTCAGCTAGCATCCAATGATATGCCTCAGATTCCTCCATCCACCTCTGATCCCAACCTCAACTGACTCGAAACATCACATTGTTTTCTTTATTTTGCACGTCGCAGCGGAGTTCCAGTCCGTCCTAGCACAAATGATTGCGATCGAAATCTTGATTAGTTGATGGGTGGCAATCAAATTTGTAATTCGATCAGCTTATCAGGTCATCATCACAGTCAGGTAGGATTTCAGACAATATACTAATTATGCTTAATTTATCTTAAAGAATAGCGAGATTTAATATAAACATTATTATTGGCAAAGGTAGAATAAGTAATACTCGAAATTTGCATTCGGGATTTTAATGCTTAAATAGTAATTAATAATTATTTTCACGGAATTTTCTAGTAGAAGAATAGGTCAAAGTGATTTTCATAATGAGAATGACCTTCAAATATTCATAGAGGAAGGAAAACCTTGCTTACTAATTTTGTGTATTTTTATTGTTAATAAATCAAGCAAAACAAATAGAGGGTTGTTAGGAGACCGGCACGGTAGATCGCGAATAAATTCTTCAGAATAGCCGACTCACTATGGGTATCCATACAGATGAGGCAAGGCATCAGGACGAAGCGGAATATGTATCCGGGCCAAAGAAGCCAAAGGGTTGTGCCGAGGCGGGTTGCTAGGGTAGGATCTTGGAGAGGAAGAACGATGGTCATGGAGGGTAATAGGGGATGGAGATCATGTGAAGTAATTGGTATCTGAGTTCAGGGGTTGGATTTCAGAATGGGAGGAGCACAGAAATGGCGGTGTTAAAAGAGAGTTTCGCGGAGTTGAGGACGATGATGCTGTTGATTTCCAGGGCAGCCGAGGCGTAATAAGTAAGCTTAACGAGGGGTAGGGTGTTTGGGTCTGGATTGACTATGGCCACAAGACATGCGCCGTAGAGTTATCGCTCCGGAAAGAAGCAGCAGAAAACAACGCACGGTATGTATAAGATAAAACGACGTCATCTAGGGGGTATAAAGCACACTTGAGTCCAGCCCACCAATCCATCTATCCTTCCATCCTTCCATGCAAAAATGCCTCCATGAATGTGTACCGTCCACGCATGCCATCACAGAAATGCCAATCAAACTATCCACTCATCCTAATGAATACCTTCTAATGCAAGCATAAATCATTAATGGCCCCCTTCCTGAAACTACCGCCGACCTGTAGCCTGCACCATCTGCCTTTGCTTATTCAACCAACTCTTCGGAGCATCCTGTCTCCGCTGTAGCACGACATGATTGCTCTGAAGTCGACTCGTGAGGTCATACCATGCAGTGGCGATGAGGGCGTTCTCGCGCGCGAGGTTCTTGATCATGGATTCATGGGTCGTCTTTACATGGTCGTCAGTTCACGAGCCCACACTCTAGAATTGGGCTCATCGTCACAGGACGAGAAGGAGGAGAGACGGGCAGAAGATATGTATTGAAGTAATAACACATGAACATCATTCACAAAAAGCAAGGTGTATTCGTTGATAAAAGAAAATTGTCGACACGATACCTTCTGTGCATCTGGTGTTGCTTCTTCTGCAGCTTTGAGTTTCCGTTGGAATTCTTCTATGAGCGTATTCTTCTTCGTGATTTGCTGTGATAGTTGTCAGTCTAGTTTGAAACCCTTCTGTTGCGACGGTGGAGCACGTGGTAACGGTGAGAATGGGTGATGATAGGAGATGGAGGTAGTTGAATGAATCTCGGTGATAACTGAGGGACGGGGATGGCAGGTCCTCTTCCGATAGCAGCGAGTTCATGCGTAAGCTCTGCTCGGTGCTGTGGGTCGGATCTGACAGCAGCACGTTCAAGTGCAAGCCGTGTTGCCTCGTCCGTTTCGCGTGTAGGTTTTGGACGAGGACTAAGTACAGGCACTACTTGGTCGTTCTTGGAACTATAAGGACGAAATAGAGATAAACGCGAAAGCCTGCCCAAGAACTTGGTCTTCTTGGCAGGAGGTGTAGGTGGAGAGATTTTTGTTACTCCGCTTACCTCTTCTAATTCCACCTCCTTTGTGGCACGAGCTTTCGCTCTTTCGATCAGTTCATTCTCACTGGTACCTGTTCGTTCCTTTAGTAATGCGTGGTCCTGCATGATTCTGTCTTTCGATAGGAGGGCTTCGAGTAGCTGACTTTTCTGTTGCTCGAAGTCAGTTGTCAAATCTTGGTGTTGCTTGCGAAGTACAAGCAGGTCATTCTCTAGAGAGGTCGTAATAATGCCATTGGTTGCTTTGAGATCTTCTATAGCATCTAGTTCGTCTTGGCTAACCGCGTTCACTATCAATCTGTTAGTAGGTGTAATTCAATAGGGGCGATGAGAAAGGATTGTAGACTCACAGTCTGCCTTCGCAGCAAGTACTTCGCGATTTCGGCTTGTCAATTCCGCTTCCACCGCGATAAGTTTGGTCTTTATGGAAGATAGCTCTTGGTTGGCTTCGAGATACAATTTCCGTGTATGTGCGAGAGCCTCGTTTCTGTGAAAATCTTCTGTGAGAATCTGAAGCGGTCCAATATTGAGTAGACGATCCGTGAGTTGTACTAACTTTTCGCCTGACGAGCTGCTGATCACCGCGCTGAGTTGTTCTTGTATGATTGCATGCCTCTCCGTGAGCTCTCGAAGATTTTCTTCAAGTCTCTTCCTGATCCTCTCGGACTCGGCGAGATCGATACGAAGGTTAGCATTGTCAGTCCTGCGATCGCCATCTTTGAGAGCGTTGTTCTCGCTCCTCAACCTCGAGATTTCAAGAGCGTAGTTTGGCGTTCCCTCTGCACTCTGTTCCAGTTCTTGTTCCAGATTCAAGCCACCGATTTTTGCCGTAGGAGAATCGGGAGAGAGTGGACCAGTGGAGTTCGTTCTGATCTGTTCTTGCAACTGGTTGATGAAATTCTCGTCGTGTGCCTGACGTGCGGCAATGGTCTGGATTCTGGCATTTTGGATACGCAATTCTTCTTCGAGGAGATGTTTCTGGTTAGAATGTTCGACAATCTCCATCTCGTATGACTCAAACTTTTTTTGATACTCATGTAGTGTATTTTTAATCCTCTCATTCTCCTCGTAGACTTTATCAAAATCTAATTGATTAGCTTCAAGAACCTCTAATTGTTCACGTAAATGAACATTCTCCTTCTCCACGGTGACTTGATGCGTAAGCTTTCTCTGATAGTGGTCCACAGTGTTAGCTTTTTTGCCGAGCTCAATGTTTTCTTGCTTTAGCTCTTTCAGTTTGTCTTCTGTCTCGACAAGACGGTCTCTAGCAGGTCGCAGTGAGAGAAGCTCTTTCAAGTAAGTCTCCTTAGCCACTCGATTAGATTCAGCCTCACGCTCTTGTTGAGCTATGAGCTCATTCTGCTCCTGAATCTGAGTTAACAGGGCACCAATGTGGTCTGATTGATCCCCGCTATTGGCTCTTTCTAACTTTTGTATGCGGGCATCTTTCTCTTTGCTCTCGGCAATTAAGTCCTCGTGATTAAATTGTAGGCGTTCAAACCGGGTGAGGAAGTCTGCGTTTTTCTTCATCTGGTCATCGAGGTCCTTGCGGAGGGTAGCAATCTCCTCCTCGAGAGCAAGGTCGTGATCTGCAGTAACATATTCGGAAGAAGATGCATGAGGATCACTGGAAGCGCTTTTTTCCACCTAGGTACAAAATCAGCCATGTCACTGTACCTAAGAGTCACTCAAAAGTACCTTCTGTATAATTATTGCGATTTCCCCTTGTGCCGCTTTGTCAAGTTTAGTAGTAATTGCCGTAACATATGCTTCGTTTCTAGGTCCTTGTACGGCGACCATGAGAAAGATCGTGAGGAGCTTGATGCAGGTGTTAGTTATACTGAAATTTGCGAACGTTGGTGGTGTTTGTCGGGCTACCTTGATTGTCTGCTGTGTATCATCGTGCTCCGCTATAGCATTGAAATCTACCGGATTCTCCAGTGCTAGGTAACTGAGATCTGGGCATTCCTCACGGATGTACCGGAAAAGGGATCTGTATACTGCCTCCAAACTCTTCTTTTTTGTTAGCCATTTCGATGGGCTGGTGTTCTTCTCGAGGTCGTGTACGGCGTATTTTGGGTTGATGTCCTCTATTCCGCTCGTCAGCATTGGAAAATGGATAGGGTGGTGAACGAAGAGGTGTTGGATGATGCACTTACCCAGCATCTTAGACAAAATGTAGCCGTCGGTCAGGTCCACTGCAGACTCGATTGTTCCATCGAGAGGGAATAGGTTCACCTGTACATTATCAGCAGAGGTCATAGCCATCAAAGGGGAAAAGAAGTGTTACCCATTTCAGCAGAGCTGCCTCCGCAGTTTGGCTGTATGGCATCGTTAATGTTTGGACGTTATCGTATGTAAGGATTTCCTGTCGATCTGTCGTGTTCAAGAGCAAGAGCGTGCTGTGCGACGAAAGGAAATTTGATGATTGGATTTGATTCGAAAGCTGTATGACATTTTGAACAGCCGGGACAGCATTTATGCTGGTGTTTCATTGATGAAATCGCGACAAAGCCACAAAGCGACAGCATCGCGTCGAGGAAGCTCGTTGGGCGAGACCAAACCGAGAGCTTGGATCATGCTGCCGACAAGCACCGGCCTTCACAATTCAATTGTACAAAGACAAGAGATCCGATTACAACTCTAATTATTTTTTTGTTTCACTCTACATACTTACAAAGAGTATAGTAATCTAAATCCGGCATTCCTAGAACATCTGTCCAATGACATCACGCGCGGATGGCTTGGAGAGTAAAGAAGTTGGCCGCTTCTGGCGTGTCAAAGAAACACTTGGATGATTACGCTACATGTTCACGTAACGGAACGTGTAAGTGATTCAAGATGGTATAGTGCACTTCAGATGTTCTAACTCTTCTGCGCTAGAAAAGTGTATTTACTTCCGACTACTCGTTCCTAGGATAGCAGGAATAGCATGCGTAGAATATAAACCTTCACGAGTAACGGCGCATATATATACATATAGTCAATTTGTGTATGCTCGTTGCAAAGCCACTTCCTTCCAACTTGCTGATATTGTTGCCAATGAGAATCGCATTCATTCCAAAGCGATTGAATTTTATAGTGTAATATCTCCGTACGCCAAGTAACCTATCGTCCTTGCGCCTCGAAGACTCCTCCCATTTGTATACTTTAATCCCTGATCCTGTAGTATTGTAATCCATGAATGATTGTCCTTTCTCCATTATCCCCGTAAATGCAAAATGTTATTTACGACTCTCCACCAACGATAGTGACCATTTGATCCTCTTCGATGACCGCGTTGAAATCGTTTCCCCAAGCTTGAACGGTATCGAGGACTTTGGCGGGAGCTTTGGCTGCAAACCCCCTAGAGATAGTTAGAACGCTTATCTTTGTGCTAGTAGATGCATCTTACTTGATCAACTTATACTCATGAGTGATCATACCTCCTGCTTCTTTGATTGCGTCCATAGCTTGATTAATGATCGAGTCCGGTACATTGTCGTCGTACGAAACTATGATATTCTTCTGAGGAAGCTGAGCACCGAGTACAACTACTACAAGTGGCAAGACTGTGAAGATCGTGAGCTTCATGATGTTCAATTTGATTGTTAAGTGGTATGTTGGTGACTGAGGGGAAGATTGGAAGACGATCAGACCTGAAATGGCTGCCTTAGCGCCTGGCGCACGTGACTCTTGACATTCTACCTCCGTAAGGCGACAAAGAGCTCTGTCAATCTCCCCATCTTCGACAATTCACAACCATTTCAGTGTCCACCATAATATCGATCACCCCACTCCAACGATACAGATGCCGACTAGAAATTCGAACGATTAACGATCTTTCCTACTTACGGTTGGGGCGTGCGCGAAGGGCGGGCAAACGGCGCGAGGCTGACCGGATTGACAAACACACGAAGTTGAGGGGCGAGTGGCCGCCAGGGATTTGGCAGAAAATACACACTTCTAGTTCTCATTGAGAGTTGAATGCCTTTGCATGGATCTGCATGGATCTAGATAGCCGTCGTTGAAGATTTCTTTTGTCAGACCAAGACTTCCAGTGTGGTGGATTGCCGGACAAAGACGTTTCTTCTTCAACTCATTCTTTGCCCGGCCCGACATCATTCAAACCTCTTCTGGTAGTTGACCAGCTCCAGAACTCTTGCCACAACCACTTTCATTTGTCTTCGGCTTTCCAGCAGCCCATCATGTCTCACGGGATGTCTGATGAAGATGCTGTTGCAACAGACTTCGCCGCCGCCCTTGCAGACCTCAGCATGAATTCCCGTTATGAGATATCTAACCTAACTGTAATTGCGAGAGAGAACATTTCGTTTGCGTTAGCTATTTCGGAGGCATTGAAGAATCATATCAAGCAGGTAGGATACATCGTTCCCTTATAAATAAGTAGAGCATCCAGTGGTAATTCTGTATTGAGTGATGGACTTTCTGTCGTGCATGTTTGGCTCCTGTACTTACAATTTGTCCAGACCTCTCCTGCCAAGAAGCTGCCTGCTTTCTATGTCCTCGACTCCATCATCAAGAATGTTGGCACCCCATACACGTTGTTCTTTGGTAGACAGCTCTACTCGACGTTCATGGAAGCCTATGCCCTGGTCGACAATAACGTCCGGTCCAAGATGGTTGAGATGCTGAAGACTTGGAAAGAGCCGGTCCCTGGATCTATGGACACCAGACCCGTCTTTCCACCTGAGGTCACACGTCCTATCGAAAATGCCCTGATCAAGGCACGAACATCCTTCCTGCAGGCCCACCAGGAGCAGACAAGAAATCAACAGAGTGCAATGAGTCGTGGACGTCCGATGCCAACCTCTCCTCCCTACCGCGAGACACCAACACCTCCTGGTAACTATCGTCCCTCACCTCAATCTACACCAACCCCCGGATATGCCCCGAATTATTCCCCACAACAATATTCAGCCCCCCTGAATGGACAACAGTACCCACCTCAGCAAGCTCCCTCGGGACAGCAGTACCCGAATCAGCCAATCCCATCTAATGGACAACAGTATCCCACCCAACAAAATGGGTATCAGCCTCACGGTCTACCTCCAGTAAGTGAAGATCCATATCTCGTTTGTATGAAATATGTGCTGACTATCATCAGCGCCCTCCAAACCAACAGTATTCTCAGCCGCCACCGACTCCACCTAACTGGCAGCAGCAACAATATCCAAATCAACCTCAGCCGCAGTATCAAACTCAACCCCAGACACTAAGCTTCAATTCCACTGAGGATACTTTGGCTGTATTGAATAGTGATATCGAGAATTTGATCAACGAATCAAAGGCGGAGTGGTCTCGAAACCCACATGAAGTTAGCTTTCAAACCAAATTGAAGGCCTTATTTGATCTGCAAACCATCTTGCGAAGCCAAACGCTTCCGCCGGATCAGATTTCTCTCATTCAAAATCAAGTAGCACAATTAAAGAAAGCCCCTCAGTCTGCACCCATCATGCAAACTCCACCGGGTCCTCTGCCTCCCACACCTGTAGTGGCTCCTCCTGCTCCTGCTCAACAGCCCACCTTGAGCTCTCTGCTTGGCCCCGGTGCTCTTGCAGCACTGCTAGCTAGACAAACTGCAACGCCTCAACCAGGTTCTGTAGTACCAGCTACTATTCGATCCCCTCAACAAGCTCATATCCATACTTACCAGCCTCCGTCTTCTATCACGCCTGCTTCTTCTGTTGCGCCCGCTGCAACGCCAATTCCAGATCCGACATCTTTGCTTGGCCGCTTGCGCGCTGCTGGTATGCTTCCTGGTCTTGCGGTGGCTACAACAGCGCCTACTCCAGTCACATCCGCAGCCACATCTCTTCCGCCCCCGCCATTTTTGAATGCTCCCCCGGCAGTAAGTAGAACACCATTGGCTGCTATACCAAACGATGTGGTCTTGAAGCCTGCTTCCCTAAAAATGTAGGTTTACTGTGCCCCGTATGTTGACTCGAGCTAACCTGATAGTCCACGACCCCATTTGATTACTTGCCTATATGAGCAACTAGGCGCACCATGCACGCAATGCGGTAGACGTTTTCAATCTGATGAAGAAGGCAAAAAGAAAAAGGCAGCCCACATGGATTGGCACTTCCACGTCCGTCAACGAATGGATGAGGCTGAATCTCGAGGCCAGCACCGAAGTTGGTATGTCGATGAGCTGGTATGTCTTCGTATTCGTAAGTTTCCAAACCTGTAGCTAAACACACATTAGGACTGGATCAAGTCGCGTGAAGTTGAAGGCGAATCTGGCACTACTTCTACGGATCCATCTCAAAATTCCGCCAATGCAGCAGCAGCTAAAAATCCTAAGTTGCAGTACATTCCAGCTCCTGATGACCCCACGCTCGCTGGCGTCCCATGCCCTATTTGCCAAGAGAAGTTCGAGATGAAATGGCTTGACGAGGCACAGGAGTTCGTATGGATGGACGCGAAGAAAGTTGGCGACAGGATTTATCATGCAAGTTGTTTCGCAGAGGCCACGAAGGATGTAAATACGCAGGCAAAGCGCGGTACACCGGAGCCTATTTTGGGCAAGCGGAAAGCAGAGGTATATTTTGTCACCAGGTTCTCATAGTAGGAATATTGACTAACTGATTAGTAGGATGATGGCGTTGCGTTCAGAGCAAAGATAAAGTCTGAGTTTCCAGCTTAAGAATAATGCGTAACTTTGGACATAAGAAATACTCTCATGTCATCGTGAATATGGCACTTGATTGGCTTGGGCGGGATATTTAAACCCACAGCAGCATAGCAGCGGAGTTATTTGGGTGGCAGACTTACAATAGATACCAAAAATAATCAATTAGAGAAGATTACTTCGACTATACTTTAAGACTTAACCTCATGAATACAGGTGATCAACGAACCACAGAAGACCAAGTGGTCAGTCAGTACTAGATCTTTCATAGTTAATTCGGTCCTTGCTTTCGCAATATTTCCTTCTAATTTGCATACGCTCAACTCACATCGAGGGGCGAAGTTGTATCTCAAGAAGATATCCGCGTTGAATGATGGCTAGAATGGCCATATCTCTAGATTCAGAGGAGTCGTCTTTCATCAAGCATGATATAACATTGTGGAGGGAGTTTTGTGTCGAGCGAGTGAAGCAATATAGATCCTCGTGATAATTGATTCTGTTACAAGTTCGCTGAGTTCGAGTACGTTGTCAAAATCGTCTCAAACGCCAAATTGTTCATATTTTACATTTGAATTGGCAATACAAGGCATTACCTCGTCGAGAGTGCTTACTACATACTTGACAAACCTTGCACATTTCATCATTGAACTTTTCAGGAAGAAAGGGGATATTTATAGATTCGATCTGCCCAAGCTCAGCAGACTCCTCATTCGCGGATTTGGCACAGTACTGGATGACTTCGATGAAAATATGCAGGAGCAGCACAAGTTGCATGGCGTATGGACTCTTACAGACCTTACAGAAGGTAATTTACAGTACCTGCGTATTAGGCGAAACTTCCTTCACGCGGTGAGCGCTCGAATTCAGGGATTCATCTCCCAACATAGTAACCAATCGCTAACCCGTTATGCTGTCGATCACTGAGTTTGTAGCGGGAAGCCTGCCCTACGGGTGTTTGACCCTCCGGGAGCTCGGAACTGATATCATAAAACATCGAAGAGATGAATATGGCTTTCTCAGAGTGCAGCATGTATCCTCAAGCTTGCGCTTGATATGAGGAAGATTTATGCAAAAATAAGACCAGTTTGGCTGTAGTAACCGCTCGACCATCAAAAGATTTACCTCAATGTCAACGAATCTAAGATCTATGTAACCGAAGAATGGGGGTTGAAGCTCATTCAAATCGTCGTAACTTTATTAATTGATTAGGAGGATATGCTCGTAAGTGCTTCCCCGGTCCCGGCCTCGAGACATATCAAGAGGACGGAATCCCAAAACATATTCAAGTCAGCCTGAAACCACCAGTCCTCTCCAGAAAAAAGCCAATGGGATCATACTCCTTCTGGACAGCTATCAGACGTTGATACGTATCGTTGCCGTATCCCTGGAAAACTTGCTGATCATACATCGCATCATTCATGAAGACAGCTGGAGCAAATTCTTCCTGCAAATCTCCAGCTTGAAAGTTCGAGGCCTTGACACCAGGATAAGTGACCCTGACATACGAAGTAACATTGTTGATAATATCAGTGATCATTGATTGCCCAGCAATATCGCCAGCAGAACTGATCCAAGAGACAGTGGATGCCATCCACATTTGATCACCACAGCCTGTGGACAGACCTAGAAGGTTGCCAAGTGGGTTGACTCGTGCCGAGGCGGCTGGAATAGCATAGGGCATAGGTTGATAGATGAGAACAAACTGGTATGTGGACTTGAGAAGACCCTGGTTCAAAACGTATGAGACGAAGTTCTTGTAATTTGCGTTGACAAGGTCGGTGCCGTTCGTCGATGGTAAATTTGGTATGGTGGCACCCTGGTCAGTAAGCTCTGGCTTGTAAGCTGTAGAGGCGCTGCACATACTCGTAACAGATATCGGAGGCCATATACGCTGGCGATGTTGGCATTATCGGTAAGCTTTCTGTGTCAGTCACTGCTGTGAAGGCAAATACGGGATGTAATGAAACCTACCATTTTGCTGTATGACTGCGTTTCCGTTGTATCAGACCCAGATGGCAAAACGAGAAACTTATCGAAGACCCCGGGAGGTGGATTAGGACCATTGTAGAAGAAGAATACCGTTGCGAATTGATCAAGGTTACCTGCGATGATTTCCACGGTCACGATGATTCCAGCAGCAGGGTCGTGGAAATTTGCCGTGAAATCTTGTGTGGCGTTCTTTACAACGTCAGAATAAATTTGGAAGCAGGTCTTGACATCATACTAGCGATATTCCACGGGCATAGAGACAAGATGAGTACCTACTAATATTTGACTGGCGAATCTGCTACTGTAAGTACGATATCCGCCCCAGATCTAGCAATGTTAATATTCAGGGGCGCAACTTCTGATACAGCTCACAGACCTGACCAATTGGGACAGCTCTCACAGTAAACCTGGTGACAATCCCTTCAAAATTAGCACTTCAAACAACAACAACTTTCGCGCAGACATACTTACCAAACAAATTTCCACCACCTTTGAGTGCCCAGAACAGATCGGTATTGGACGTGGCATTTGCATTGACGATGGATGCATTCGCTAGGACGACTTCGTAGTTCAGAACTGGAAGACCATGAGTAAGCTGGCCATGATCCTATTAAACAAAACTTACTGTTATCACAAGGCAGACCGTACTGAGCACTCAAGAAACTCAATCCGCAGCCTAGAAGCAATCCTCCGACGCCAACGTCACCTGTGCAAAATAAGATTCTGACTACATTTGTGGGCAAGGACGTCAAATCCGATGCAGGGGATAGTACCAATACGTCCTCCGACGACAGCAACGCTGTATGGTTCCAAGGCACTCATCGTCTGAGCCCAGGTCGCGCCTGGGCTGATGCATGCTGTCCTTAGGTCCGATGACACGGTCGTTAAGTCGATATTACTCATAGAGATCAATACTCCACCACTTGTACTTGAGAATCCGACGTTTGCATTGTGGCCGCCGCTCTTCACTGCAAACCCAACATCTGGGTATCCAAGCAGGACTCTTACAATATCCGAGACGTCTTGAGCATTTTGTGGAAGCACAACGCAGGCAGGAGTTCTATCGGCGTTTGCAGAACTCCAATAATGGCTCTGAGCTGCGGCATACTGTAGGGTATATTGATCAATCGGCCAGCTCTCAATTTGAACTTCGGTGCTCGCAGCGATGGCTGAACAGGCAGCGATGGCCCTGCTAGAAGGTATGGCTGAGGGACCGCCCAAGATAGCTGTTGGAACACCCAAGACCCCAGCCAAGATGGTAGAAAGGAGGCCAGACATAGCCAAGAGGTGCGACGGCCAGAACGTCAATAATGAAGGATGGCAATTATTCTGATTTCCCCAGGAGAGGCTGCGGGACATCAGTTGACAGGAGGGAGAGCTGGAGGTCGTATTGCATCAATTTATCAATTTTCTGATACGCGAATGAGGAAGGTGCATCAGCCCGTAACTACCCTACCATGCCTGCAAAAATCAGGCCAATACTCGTGATACATGTCCAACATTGGTCAGATTGAGTTCCTCCTAGGCTGGAAGAACGACGAATATCTACATCAAAATCGACAAATCACACCAAGTTATCGCAGAAACCCGATCATGCGCTAATTCGAAGGCTACTGCCTACATTCGGGATGTCCACATTGGTTGGTGGTATTGCCTTACTCGCACTATTGCATGGGAAGGAGCGATTTGTGGTTGAGTTGTCACGAAACACAACCAACATTAACCAGAAAGACATCAGGGTGTGTCATTAACCTAGTGAACGAGTGATAGACCCACACTAGATATACTTCCCGTCGAAATCCTTTCCTGAACTTTTCTTTTAGCAATAAAGTCTGTACCGCAGTCTCTTTAAGACCGGCGGATACACAATTTATACGCCTCTCATCGCCAGATTTAACACAGAGTATAGAAGAAAATCCTCCAGATTAAGGACTAGCCAGCAATTCACATACCTCCGTACATTTGAAATGACGACGACGAAGAGAAGAAATAGCCAGAAGACAAATGCCAGCGATGACAGTGAGTCCAACCGTACGGTGCACAAGAACTGAAACAAGAAACTACTAAAAAAAATCGCGCAACTCTGAGAAAAGGCCTAGAAGAGCTATCTAGAATATCTAGCATCGAGCCCAGACATTTTAAAGACGACAGTATAGATCCCTCTCACAGACATTGATGTATGAATTTCAAATCATGTTTCGCGTTGCTTGGCATCCTCAGGTGGAGCCCATGAACTTGTCTTCAACCAATCTCTGAAGCCGAGGAGACCCGGATGCTCGTTTCTCAAGGAGGTTATGTCTGCCGCATAGCCAACTTGCTTCCAAAATTTGAACATCAACCCTAAATCCTTGATGGCCCATAGCAACGCTGATCCAACGATGCCGTAGGTTGTTGGGATATCGAATCCCACCTGCTCACGAAAGATGGCATTCGCTTCCTCGAATGTCAAATCATCTCCAGCAAGACTGATAGCCCGACCAGCGAAGACTTTGGGGTGGATCAATGCTTGTGCGCCGAAGTGCCCAATATCTGCACTTGCAATGAGCTGCAACTTGGTATCCGCTGGTAGCCCTACTTTCCAGGCAGTAGGGAAGACCTTTCCAGCAAAGCCCGCCGCGATGTTCTCCATGAAAGCAGTAAGATTGTCCAGGTCATTTGCGACCCCCTCGACGTCTCTCGCAGATACTTCTCGACATTTGCCTTGCGCCAAAAGTGCGGCACGTCTGTATCATTGGTGTCCGAATCTGAGCCATGACGATCAACAGATGTGTAGACGAAATGTCTAACGCCATGTTCAAGACTCACATCGATAAACGCTTTGCCATTTACTTCCTCGCCAGAACCGTCTGTCATCAGGCCCATGTCTGGTATTGAGACGAAGAAGACCCTCCCAATCTTGACCGGCGCATTACCGAAGATTGAAACGGGGTCCTTCAGATCACCACCTGCCAGCAGTTGAATCTGCTCTGGTGCTTTAAGGACCAAAGCCTTCGCTGCTGGTGACTCGATATTGCGAGTAAGAGCATATATCGTGATGTTCTTTGAATCAGGAAAGGTGAGGAGCGCGTTGATTACGGCACCGCCTGAGCGTCTCAGAACCGAACCATGATAATTGAGGTTCATACTGACCCTGCTTCCCAGTTGCGCCCGTGATGAGGATTGCGCTGGCCATTTCCCAAGACCAATGATCGCCGACTGAATACTCGTGCACAAGTCTCTTGCTGGTTGATTCAAGAAATCATCAAACTTTCGTGTCGTCGGGCAATTTGCTTCATTTGGACGAAGAATGAGGGGAATCGTTTCACGGCAAAACCTCAAGCCCGATCTTATTTGCTGCTCCTCTGGATGGAACCCATGCCTATCTGATTGGTTGGGTGTATGCCTTGTCAACCTCATTTCAGCTCGATTCCGATGGCTTGCAGATGGCGCTCAATCAGCCTCGCCAGGGAACAAAAGTAAACCGTCTTGGCAAGTCAAAGCCTGTATTTACGCTCATCTAAAGATGGTCTTCGCTACCCCTGAATCAAATGCCCTTCTATTTTCGTCTCGCTTGACCTGGGGAGTCCAGGTATCTGCCTCTGTTGTCCACCATCGGCTGGTAGCATCGTGGGGCTGAAACTGAACACAATGCATACTTTCGGTGTTAGTTGTAAGACAACAACTTGATCTTCTATTTGTTCGGTTTCTTTCTGTGGAAATAAAATGGGACTCCTTCGGAACCAAGCGCCATAACAGAAGTTTGCTTCACCACAAACAGCACGAGGACCAGGGTTCTCAAAGGCTTTCGGTATCTTCCATTCCTTCCAATCGACTAAATAGCTTTCATTCTTTTCGCGGGCTCAGCACTTTTTTTACTGTGCCTGACACCAGATTAAGCTTAATTTCGGGAAGCCTGGTCTAGAGAAAGCCAATCAGCAGGCGACTTTCTCAGCCGTACAGAGCCACAAGAGCAGGTAGACACGAGAAGGATGCTTAGCCTCCACTTGGATTGACAGCAACACCATTCACGGACCGATGAAGTCCTTCATCTGGGGGACAGGCAGCAAGGACTGCCTGCCATGAATCTCAACTGACAGCTTAGGAGTCTTGGCTGCTGAAATATAAAGAGATGACTCCCTCTTCATCTAATCGTGTGACTTTGTCTTTACTCCAAAAGTTCCAACTGCATCTCTTCCTATATTCTTTTACTACATTCGTTCTGAGAATTTCGCATTCATAATCATCAAGATGCTGTTGAACACCTTCGTTATCTCCTCAGTGCTTGTTGCTGCTGCTCATGCAGTCGCCGAGCCAGCTCCCTACAAGCTCGGGTCAATGTCTCTGAACAACGCTTTTGGTCTTCTCAGACGTCAAGCCGGTTATCAGCCAACACAAACATACTGTGATCCAGGAGACGATTGTGCCTCATCTTGTGGTGATGGCTACGTCCAATGCCCCTCCTCGGATGGGGACTTGCATTGTTTTGACCCAGCTATCCAGCAGACATGCTGTCCTGATGGTTCCGGAAGTAAGTCAGCTCCTGGTCCTCGCTTATATTAACTCTAACAAATTCCTAGATTCTTGCGACGATGGTTACTACTGCACTTCCGACGCCTCAGGCGGAACATGGTGCTGCCCCGATGTAAGTCTCCACTTCCTCATATCCTTCCATCATCCCATACTAATGAAATCTAGGGAATGGACCTCGCAGCTTGTGCCGCAGCATACAGTCTAACCGGCTCTCTCGTCTCCGAGACCGCAACCTCAACTCCTTCCTCCTCTCCTTCCTCAACGCCAGCTTCCGTCTCCGTATCCGTCACTTCAACTCCAATCACAACCAGCTCTGCTGAAGTAAAGGTCAGTACCACGAGCACAGCTGTGGTTCATGTTACGGCTACGGCAAATGGGACGGTGACGGCTTCAACGACAAGCAGTGGGTTGCCGTTGCAGGTTACTGGTGGTGCCAACGCACAAGTGGTTCCGGCTATGATGCTTGTTGCTGGCGCTCTGCTTGCTCTCTGAGCTATTCAAAGTCATAGAGATGTCATTGGTGATGGAGGATATAATGGGAACAATAGCGTATTGGATATGGATGTTTGAGATGTAATATTAGTTCTTAAGTATCCAGCTTCGAGGAGTCATCGTTCTCAACGAATTTTCGTTGCCACATGCTGATAATATTCACATTGTGACAAGTTTGTCGTGGAGTATCTTATGCTAAATCTCTCTCTGAAAAAGAGTATCGGAAGTGGAGCGTTAAGGTTTGCAAGTCCATGCTATTTCCCTGACAATTTCTACATGTTTGCCATCGGATTATGGCTGAAGCGACATTCATGCCGAGGAGTAAGAGCTCGTTAAGCGATAAGGTAGCTAACCATTCACGAAATGATTTCCTGGTTTTTGATCTGATTGTAGCCCAGACTTGATGTATGGGAATTGAATGATTAGAGGCCTAAAGGTATGTGTGAGGTCTAACACAATCAAGGATCAATGAAGGAGACTAGGAATAGAATCTCTAGTTAGAGATAGCTGTCTAAAAAAGCCGGCGAATTCGCCTTGTAGGATTGAAGTTTGAATGTAGTAGAGTATGTATAAGGACCGAAGGATCACGATGTCATTAATTATTACAAGTAGTTCAACCCATCATTGTCTCAATCTGCGTTAAACTTTCTCCATTCCCTAATTCTCGCCAATCACCCCTTTAAAGTCCCTCAGCCACCCCTCCCAATCTCCTTTCCACTCACTCTCCACTAATTCCCCTACCGCCTCCACCGTCAGCAGATCTCTCATCATCCTCTCCTCATTCGTCGTCCCATTCAATATTGAGATTCCCTCTAACCCCAATACCAACGAATAAAGCGCCAACGCCCTATCATCACCATTCACCTCTCTTTTCCCTCTCAACTTCTCAGCCATCTCAATAACAGGCTTACATTTCACTAATTGCGGGTTCCCTGTTAGTGTCCAGAATGATTGGAAAATAATTCCTTGGTCACGACAGAATGAGCGGAGAGGAACTTCCCAACGTGTGTCCGGGTAGAACCTGTTCTGGCAGATGGAGGGCTTGATGCTCATTTCTGAGACTAGGATTTGCAGGAGGGGAAGGGCGGTGTTTGAGATTCCTAAGGAGCGGATTTTGGATGGGACGTAGGTTTCGAAGGTACGCCAGGCACGGAGTGTGTCTTCTATATTTCGATAGGGTGAATGCATAACTAGACAGTCGATGTAGGGCTCTCCTTGGTCTGGGAAAGTGATATGAGAGAGTGAGGAGGAGATAGATGTTGCGACCTGTTGTTCTATTGGTAGAGAGGCATCATAGGGCATATTATTGGGGTCCTGCCCTGATGGAGATGTGAATTTGGTTTGAATCTGGAGATGTGTCAGGTGATATGTCAACCTGTACCTACAGAGACATACGCACGTAAAGGTCTTCTCTCTTCACAATGCCCTCAGCGGCAGCCCTCGCTATACCTTCTGCAACTCCCTTCTCATTGTAATGACGAGGCTGGGCTGCCGTGTCAATAGCTCGAAAGCCTGCTTTCAGAGCTTGGTACACTAGGGTGGCTGAGCGGTCCTTCTTCCAGGCCGTCCCATACATCATCTTCGGGATCTTAATCTCTGGATGGTTTCTGGACGCCATGGGTGCCACCAGTGCCGGCATACTTGCCGCCAAAGCCATATTCCTGATATGATATCGCAGCCTTGTGAGCCTGGGCACGTCTCGGAGTATTGTTGACCGAACAAGCATAGAACGTGACGGAAGAGCTTTGAGGAGATGCTGTATAGCTCCGTAAAGTCCGTTGAGAGATGGTTTGATTATCAATTGATCTCGAGAGTTTCACCACTTGATGCGCACCAATTGTTTCTGATGTGACGGTGGATCGCCGACGATGTCCCGTGGAAACAATCAACGTCACATTGCGCACGGGCGTGGACTTCCTATTTAGGCTCAATGAGGGGGTAGTGGGGTACATTTAGAACGACGATATCTTCTCTTCGTTGTTTTTTCGTACAATTACCTGCCAAAGATACTCTATCGAAAGTGTTTTGAAGACACTCGAGCAGTGATATAAATCCAACGTGGCTAGCACAATCACCAAGATAGTCAACAGAATGACTTCAAAACCATACTCCATAAAGTGGGGGATTCTGGCAACAGGAGGCATTGCCCAAAGCACGTAGCTCCCTCTACTCACTTGGTACCAGCACTCTAACACTTCTCAGCCTTTACAAAAGACCTCCTCACCAATCCCGCAACCCGTAATGTTAGCGACGTCCACCACGAAGTCGTAGCCGCAGCATCCTCCTCCTCCTCTTCCCGTGCCGAACAATTTCTCAAGGATGTCAAGGCGCCGCCAGGAGCAAAAGCCTACGGCTCTTACGCCGAACTCGTTAAAGATCCCAACGTCGAAATCGTATACGTCGCAACGCCTCATTCTCACCATTTTCAGAACACAATGCTTTGTCTCGAAGCCGGGAAACACGTTCTTTGCGAGAAGGCGTTCACCGTCAATGCTGCACAGGCAAAGAAATTAGTTGATACTGCCAAGGCAAAGAAGTTGTTTCTGATGGAAGCCGTCTGGACACGATATTTCCCTCTTAGTATTAAGATTAGAGAGATGGTGAAGGACGGTGTGATTGGAAAGGTGCATCGCGTTTCTGCGGATCTGAGTCTACCCCAAGCGAAAGAAGACGGGAGTCTGGACTTTCCTCCCGAGAATCGAATGGTGAACATGGATCTTGCTGGGGGTTGTTTATTGGACTTGGGTATTTACAGCTTGACTTGGGTATTTCAGATCTTGTATCATTGCCAAGCACAGAAGCAGAGGGAGCAGCCGAAGGTGTTGGCTGCGATCGACAAATATGAGTTGACTGGAGCAGATGAGAGCACAAGTATGCTTTTACAGTGGCCAGGGCAGAATAGTATGGGGATTGCTACGACTAGTTTAAGAGTTGGGACGACGCCGGACGGGGAAGGGAGTTCGGCTGCGGGACCAGCGTGCAGGATTCAGGGAACGAAGGGTGAGATTCAAGTCATTGGACCGCTCTATAGACCTACCCGTTATCGAGTTATCATGGTAGGAGGCGAGAAAGGCAAATTTGAAGAGGTAGAATGTCCTATTCCAACGGACAAGGAGAGAGATGGAACGGGACATGGCATGTTCTGGGAAGCGGATGAGGCAGCTAGATGTATTAGGGACGGAAAGCTAGAGAGCGATGGACTCAACTGGGAGGAAAGTGTCGTTATCATGGAGACCATGGACGAAGTGAGAAAACAGGGCGGGTTGAAGTATCCAGAACTGATCGAGACGGATGTTTATGACCCAAAGAGTCCGTTGAACGGGAAGTAATAGCTTAGATGATGCCTTTAATCAGCCAACAATTCAATCAAATCACTGGAACATCTCATCATATCCTTTCCACGTAAGCATACTATCTAATCTCAAGTACCAAGCTCGTGAACGCTCTGCCCTCGCGTCGTGTTGTATCGTGCCCTAATCTCGTCTCGTTTCGTCACCCACCTTGCTATCTCTTTCATCTCTCCTCCCCCTCGCTTACCTACCTTGTAGATTAAAATAAGCAAAAGTGCTATCACTAAAAACCTTAAGGTGTACGGCGAGGTAGATAGTCACCCCTACTAACCTACTTTAACTAAGACGGGTTTTTCATATCTAAGATGTAAGGCTGGAAGTGATATTGAGGTACCTCGCTCAATATGGTGCCCAGTTGGTCCTTAGATGTGCAAGGCTAATCCCCTTGGCACCTTGGATGAATTTTGCTATTTTCGAATCCGGAACTTATTTTTCCTTTTACTTTTGAGGGGATCGCGTCTTATTTGAATCTTTTTGGGTTGTTTGTAGAGATCTTCTTTTTCTGGCGTGTAGCGCTCGGCTAGTTAAACGACCGAGAGGAGGGGCTTCCTCAGGTCGGATGGGACGAGCAAGGCAGAAAGTTGAGAGGCATGAGTGTTTGAAGTTGATAGTGATAGTGAGAACATTCTCTTTAGGAGAGCGTTGGAGGAAAGCAAGCATCATGTCTCCGTATTCTAATGATATGGCAAGATGCTCACGGCCTCACATCGACGTAGATCAAGTATTTTCAGAACAGAGAACGCAATCAATCAAATTCAAAGTGAGTTTCTCTCACAAGCAGTGGTATCTCCGCATGCGCCATCGCTATGCACACGCAAACAAGAAGCGAAGTAAAGAAGAGAAAAAGAAAACAGTAAATCCTCGTCTCATCCCATCGTCCCCAAGACCATCACTGGACCAGCCAGCTCGGTCACCATCATCAAATCTTCGTGAAGCCAAGGCCACAGCACAGGACGGAACGGAACCACCAGACAGGAGTAAAGCAAGCCTTCCCTCAGATTCATCACCACTAAGCGAAGGCGCGGCGAAGCAACCCTGCCCCAATCCCGGGCCTGACAGCCGTTCATGGGGCCCGGGCTTCCCTTGAGAGGACACCGAGGTTGGTGATGAATCCTCCTCGGTCCAGCACAGAACCATCGCCACAATAAATAGAACAACCCAAAGCAACCGAGACAGTAGCGACACGTATCGATCTACCACGCGACGTGAGGAAGTGAGGTCCGGAAGAGCATCGGAGCACCTCACTTTCTCACACGCTGGTAGAAAAGGAGATACGGCGTGAAGCTCCCGAATTTCTTACCTGCAGACGCAAAGACAGCCGTCTCCAAGATCCGAGACACGATGTCGTCATCGAATTTGAGCCATTGTCTGTCCGCGCCTCGACTCATGCAGATGTAGTGTCCGAATTCGAGAGTTCCCGAGTGCAGAACGACGGCCGACAACTCGTACTTCGAATCGGTCTTATTGTCCAGAGTGCGGTTGGAGTTTAGGTCGAGGAGGAGATTGATAGGAATTGGGTATGAATCCTTCTTGCCCATGCAATCGAAGCGCTTGATTTGGACGGTGAAGAAGTCCGGGGAGTGGGCGAGCTTTCGGGACCGCTGCTTTTCCAATGCAGTGTCCTTGCAAGAGTCGCACTTGTAGCCAGAGACGGTGTACGAAAGGTATTGCTGCACGTAGGCAGCCAGGTCACCGCTCCTGATGCGGGGTAGTAGGTCAATAGCCAAGGTTCCCTCGATGTCCCCAACCTTGGAGGAGATGTGGCCACACGCCTTGCATGTGGTGGAAGAGTCCAGGACAAAACGAGTCAATGCCTCGAAGACAGAGTAGTGGCTGGATTTGAGATGTCAGTCCATGAAGAATGTCCACGAAGCTGTCGGACTTACGAGGACGGGAGTTGCTCGGAGAACTTGTCGACCAACCAGGTTAGTTGCTCCTCTGGGTCTTCTTGGCCACCCAAACCATTCTGCCACTTGTCTATTGAAATATCAGGACTGACCTGAGAGCTTTTCGAGTGGAAAAAGTACGTACTGGCATTGAACGTCCTGTCGACATCCTTCAAGGCTTGGACGACCGACTCTCCAGACCAGTAGGCCTGGACAAGGTTGCGTAGCCCGCAGGCCACACAGTGCATCTTCCCAACCCATACGCAAAATTGTGGTTCGTGCTGGGTAACTAGCCACCGACAAAACTGCGGTTGGTGGACTAGCGATTGAAGAAGGGAGTTTCTGTAACAGAGAACTCCAGTAAGGTTACGCATGCCCTGTTGGGCAGAGGCGGGCATCTCAGACCAGACTGGACGGACATTGTTGGCCTGTACAATTGTTAGGACTGGTCGGGCCATCAGAACATGCAAGAGAATACTTACCAGACGACGGCGGCGACGAACATCGAGAGACCTGGTATACTTGGTCCGTGTTTCGTACACTCTCTTGTCCTTGATGGATAGAGTAGAAGCAGGGACATTACCTCCATTGAGGTCTGTAGTTATCATTAGCCAAAAACTCAGATCGAACAATACTAAGGCTGCTTACCTGATTCCGCGGAGACCTTCTGAACCTTGGCGGGGGGTTCCTCGGTGGTGGCGACGGCGGCGTCCAGGGCACGCTTGGTCGAGGAACGGGTGGTAGGAGACATGGCTCGCTGGTGGTGCTTCAAACGAAGTGGGAACTTTTGAAAAGAAAGAAGTCGGTGTGCGTTGGGGTGATGCTGGTACGTGATTCTTTTCGTCGAAGGCGGGAAAGAAAACTTTTGAAAAGCTGGGAGAGAACCCGAGCTTATAAAGAAATTCTTTCCCATCTTTTCTCCGCCAGCGCCGGAGCGCTCTATCATTGTTCGCATTGTGAGTATCGCAAGAGTAAAAGTTCTTTCGTCAAAAAGGACAATTGTCGCTAGCGAGGGACAATAGGAGAGTCCCTGTGCAAACAGAGCAAACTCTTTCTCGAAGCGAGTGAAGTTAACGAACGTCGCTTGACAATGTCAAAGAAGAAATTCAAAGCTTCGTGTGTTGTCACTCCTAGTTGATTTGGGAAAATAGGATTCGAAATGCAGTGGCCACCTTTCCGAATCGGGAAACCGTCTCCCAAAAATGTCTCCCTCTCAACGATTAATAATACGTGGAATATAGATCGGTATATATATCAGGATAAATATATGCTCCCTATGGAGCTCAAAGGACAATTCCGCACAAACTATCTTCTGATATGGCATGGAGGCAAATTTTGATATGGACTACTAAATAGCAGAGTCTAGTGTCTGAAGCTTTTCGACACCCAAACTTTTTGACACAACTTGCACAATGTTAAAAATTGGTATGGCAAGTTTTGTGTAGCTATTGTGACGACATTGGTGGCATTGTCAAGAAAGTGAATTGTGGGTATGAAGTCAATTTTCTGCCTCAAAATAAAATGCAGCATTTTTTTTTGCCGAGCCTCCGTCCCTTCGCTAACGTCATTTTCCCGCTATCCCGAAAAGGGAATAGGGCTTCGAGGCTGACCACACAGCGCAGAGTTGGACAGAAAGATGTCTTGTCTTGTCTGATGTTTTATGTTCCGGAAAGCCACTGCATGTCAGACAGCAACAATGATAAGCTTCTTTTGACGACATATCTCGAACACAATGGGCTCTGCACAGGAGATTGAGCCGGAGAAATACGAGGAGCAGCATGTTCATGAGGTTTATGAGCAGATCGCGTCGCATTTTTCTTCGACGAGGTACAAGCCTTGGCCGATAGTCGAATCATTTCTTCAGACGCTTTCACCTGGTTCGATTGGGCTCGATATAGGTTGTGGGAATGGGAAATATCTGACTGTCAATCGAGATGTCTTCATTCTTGGCAGCGACCGTTCTTCAAATCTCGTGAAGATTGCATCGCATCACCAACCACATGCAGTTATTGTGGCCGATACTCTGTCTTTACCACATCAAAATGGCAGGTTCGACTTTGCGATCAGTATCGCTGTCATTCATCATCTATCAACCTCAGAGCGAAGGAGGGAGGCCATCAAAGCTATTCTGGAATGTCTCAAAGATGATGGAAAGGCATTAATCTATGTCTGGGCATTGGAGCAGAAAAACAGCAGAAGAGGGTGGGACGAAGGCCATGAACAAGATGTCATGGTACCTTGGGTGATGAAGAGCGGCAAGAAGAATCCTAATGAGGACGGGTCAACGGAAAAGACATTCAAAAGATACTACCATCTTTATCGGTCTGGAGAATTGGAAGGA
This sequence comes from Phialocephala sp. D728, assembly GCA_003988865.1. NCBI lineage: Eukaryota > Fungi > Ascomycota > Leotiomycetes > Helotiales > Mollisiaceae > Phialocephala > Phialocephala sp. D728. Next base: position 1,056,916 of record QYAJ01000003.1, on the reverse strand, counting down.
GACATTGCTGCTGTTGGATGTGAAGTGACCGAGTCTGGATATGAGAAGGACAATTGGTGGGCTATTTGTAGGAGGTCTTCGAAGAGCTGAAGGGGAAATTGAACTCCTGACGAAGTTGTGCCAACAACACTTCCACGTCCGTCGATGTGTATGATCAGATGATGGGTTTTCGCCCGGGTGGAGAAGCAGAAAGTGTTTTTTCATGCACAAAAACCGGGGCGGTTCGTGCCCAACGGAACGAAATGGAGATTGTCCGCGCACTGCCCTGACCTGGCCTGAAGAGCAATCAGTGGGTCTTCTCCCGCAGACCCTTGCTCACCGACCAGAGAGCATCAGGATCAGTCTGACTCGAATACAGAAATTCGAATGGCTAGGAGCAGTAGCGTAGAAGATTCATTCGGGTGGGTATTGGGGCGCGTTATTGCTGATGTAGTCTGACTCTGCATCCATGGGTAACGCTGCTTGTTTTGTTCTCTATCTCCTTTTAAAGGCGACACCAAGAGTCAAGCAGCGGCTTTCGCAAACTATTGTCATGCCAGCTTCGAAGTAAAGTGAAGTCGCGGAGAAGATAGAGAGTCGGAGAATCATGTTCTAGACTTGAGCCATCGAATATACTCCTAGAACTCTGGAAAGCTTGGAGCATCGGGAACCGCCACCTAAATTTGGCCATTTATGGATGCGCTTCGAGAACTTGTTTGGTGTATCTGCGAGCGCCTAATATCAAGCCAAAAAGCTAGCCAAAGTGTTGGAGGTCATTTTCCATCTGCTTTATGTATTGTACAGTACAATTTCCTAATACAAATCTAGAATAGAAAGCCCAAACACCGATGGTCCGTCAGAACCCCAATACAATAATATGCTGTCATCAAGGGATATCATATCGTACCAATGCAATGCCATGTCTGCAGTCATTACGCTCGAAAGTCGAACCTTAACACCAAATGTCGAAGCTCTCGCAAACATGTCTATCGTATCTTGCTCGCCTTCGCCAAACAAACGCCATGCCGCAATACCCCTTTTCAACTCCTTGTATCGTCCCCTTTTCCCTTTTCTTCTACTCTTTTGCGCATCTTCTAGTCTTCTCATTACTGTAACAGCGTAACGACCGTACCTGCTTCGCAGGCTCCGAGGTGTCATTGTCGTCTCCTTGTCGATTCTCTAGGTCCAGCATCAGGACTAGCTCTCCTCTTTCCATCCCCCCTAGTCCCCATCCCAGGCCCTGGTCCCATCATCCCAATACCTGGTAATACCGGTCCAGGACTTGAATATCCACTCGCAGACATCGGCATACTCATCGCATACGCAGGCGTATTGTACGGACTGACTCCTGTCGTCATCTCCGCTACACTTGGCAATAACTGCGCTCCTCTCCCCATGCCACCACCCATTCCCATTCCCATTCCCATCCCCATCCCCATACCCCCACTTCCAATAGCCGCCAACGCGATCCCATCACTCGGGCTCGCGGGCGGTACAGACCTCGGAGTACTCTCCCTCCTAGCTGCGATCGTCCGAGCAGAAGCTCCCGTCCCAGAACTCCCCGCACCGCCTCCTCGTCCAGTACTAGAGCCACTGTGCGAAGTGGCAGGTCTACTGAAGCGTTGTGCTGATGATCCAGAGCCAGAGACAGAACCACTCATAGCGCTCGACTGAGACTGGCTATGTGCATGTCCTCGCGAAGGAGAGGATCTGTGGCCTGGAGGTGGCGCGTCTAACGTTACGCTTGACAGCGAGAAAGGCACCACGCCGGCCCGGCGCGCCATGTCTTGCTCGCCGAGTTGCCAGTGCATGGCCTCTGCTGCGCGCCAGGGAACGGCCATCTCTTCTGCTACTTTAGACCACATTTCTGGCTTAAATCTAAAGGTTTGTTAGCTACTTTGAAGGCGAAAGACGGTAAGAGGTAGTGTTTAGAGGTAGAAATAAGCTTGCAGATGGGGTACTACCTCTCGTAGAGCCTTGCGAGCTTGTTTTTGCGCTCTTCGTCCCACTCGCTGCGTCGCTCAAGGTAGTTCTGGTAGTGAAGCCGGCAGCTGATCGCGCTGCGTCCTGGAAGTCTCTTGGAGATATCCTCCCACTTCATTCCACTGCCTCGGAGCTCGATGATCAGTGAGTCCTCCTCGGCGGACCACTTGCTCTGCTTCTTGGCTGGAGACTCTGCAGGGTGAGGAGGCATGCTACGCTTGCCGCCGGCACCGCTGCTGGCAAGGGCATAGGATGGAGCGTCTGGCTGTTGTCCACTGGTCGATGGGACCGATGTCGAGCGCGTGTGATGTCTACGTGTGGGTGAGGAAGATTCAGACTCATTAGAGTCTGGGCCCTTGAGGAGGAGGGAGATATCCACGGTGACGGTAGGAAGTCGCCGATTCCGTCAAGGTTGACGGATCATATGCGATGGGTTGCCTGGGCCGTAAGGATAGGGGATGTTGTAGAGATCTAGACCTGCAGGACGAAGCTTTTCGATAGCAGCTTCCTCGTCGTCGAGTTAGTGATACCAAAAGCGGGAGGATCCAAAAGAACGTCTTGACAGTTGGGATAACGGTCACTGACGTGAAACGAGAAAGTATCTTTCACAGGCTTGATGGCTCAGGGCATTCGGTAAGAGGAATCTTGAGACGAGCCACTTCCGACGAGGACAGCGTTCCTATTTCAGGCCTTCAGAGAGAATTTGCGTGGCTCGCGTAGATCATGGCAGCCATCAACATGATTGGCAAGAGCACGTCTGAGGCCTAGCCAATCGCAAAAGATGAGACGAGAGTAGAAGAAAAAGCCAGCGCCAACGGAACAATACGTCAAGATCTGCTTGATGAGCTTTGAGGGTACAAGGAACTTTGTTCGAACTGGTGATCTCCCAGGCTTTACATGGTTGCAAGCAAGACGGACTGTCGGGAAGATGCGCGATGCAGATAGAGTGTACCCATGGTGGGGGAGTCAGCAGGGGTACAACTAGTGTGGAGGAAAGTCTGCTAGGGCGTGGCCACGAATTCATGCATGAACATGAACGAGGAGCAATGCTTGCCAGCTTGGGCGCTGGGTTTATGGCTCAGTGGTGGAAAGAAGTCACGGATTCATCGGTTGAAACCCGCCGTGGTGGTGTTGAAACTCTTATATAATCTCAGACTTCTGTGCGACCCCTTGACTCCTCGAGACCGTTTTGGGCGCATGTCTGTGCGCAATCTCAACATCACATACATCTATTGTTGCACTGTACCTCTGATAGTGACTTTAAGACGAAGCTTGTCTTCCCCGAACTGCTAATTCATGGGTCTAGTTCCAGGTGGCCACTCAGCATGACAACCAAACACATCAGATCTTGGATTACCAGCTCGAGCCAACGAACTAGCGGTCAAAGGTACAAGGGTGTCGTTCAAGGACCTCAGGGATCAAGGTGTATGATCTCCATGGCTTGCATCGCCTCACAAAGACTGCCATGAACTATGATCTTCGTTGTTCAGCCCGACTGACCGAGTTGAGCATATTCGCAAGCCACCCAACGCGCTCGTTGGTGGCTGAAAAGGAACACTATGCTTGCGCACAGTGCGTGACAGCTTGGGTCGTGGAGTATCCGAGTTCAACTCAGGCCTAGGTAGGGACTTGGTGCCTAAACAAAGCAATATGACTTCTGCGTTGTCAAGCGGCCAGCTTCCGAGAAACAATCGGACAATCCTCGCCATTTGTACCCAGATCACGCCGCTCGCCATCAGGCCCTTCACAAAGAATACAATCATCATGTGCTTGCCCATTGTTCCATCGATCCAGCTGCGGGACTTCACAGCCTCAGACTGGCGGTGAAAACCGCGCCAATCATGTGAGTATGCGTCAGGCTTCAGAAAGTCGAGTCAGAAACCTTCTCCGAAGTATATCGAAACCAGGCATCAATGTGCTTTGGATGCACGGAACGACAACAAGTAGCGTGTAAATATGAATTTCTGGCGGAGAAGGCGTTTCTGGAAACGTGCGTTAAAAATAAAGATGTCTTGGCTGACTTGACTGCTGAACTCTATTGCTCGCACCTGCACGAATGGAAACCGCGATAGCGGTGTGTCCAGTGTTTTCAGGCCATGATGGAGTTTAACCCGGCTCGATCATCAGACGAGTCCCGATTTACTGCACGGTCTCCCATAATAGCTCTAAGTTCTAGCTCTATGCCGTGCATTAGCTGCGCCGCATCAATGGAGGAGACCGTGCTGCTATTGTTTTCGCTCCACTTGCAACGAGGTCCAACATAAGCCAAACTATGGCATTTGTGACAGAGAAAAGCGTGCATTTCCTGCGAAAAGCCGTGAGGAGCTTTGTCCGTTTGTTTGAGCGGTCCACTGATGAGCAGGCGGTGGTGCTGTGGAAATTCAGGAGGGGTCGTGCGGAAGCAATGGGAGGTTATCGACGGCGATTTCGAGCTCTAGCTTCTAGGTGCAGAACAAGTGCAATTCGGACCGCTGCCGATGTTATGCCTTACGAGCCCTGTGCTTGCCTACCTGCCTCTTCTTACCCGCCAGCCAGCAAGCGAGCAAGCAAGTGAAGCCGTCGTGGTCGACGTAATTGACCCCTCTCGATGCATTTGGAAATCGGAGGGGAGGGGATCCAAATCCGTTCGGACCGGGGCATTTGTTCGAGATCCCTCTCGCGTGATCACCCCGATTTGCAGGGCTGGAGATGCGTCTCAGGACCCATGAATGTTTGAGCGGTGAGGCAGGCAGGAATTCGATTTGGGACGTGGAAACCAGCGTTGCAAGGTCTTGGACGCAACACAACGCAACTCAACACAATAGCATCGGATCTGACCTGTCAAGCGTTCGAGGGCAGCCTCGATGCAGGGACCGAAAGATTCATGCTGATTCCCGACTGGCCGTCATCCTCAGCCCAATCGACAACGCTCACGACCATAGATCTGCAAACGGCGATTGACCAATTGAGCGCGGGCTGAGCTTAAGCCCTCAAGCCCTCACCTCTGTCAGAGCGCCAGATCGTGAAACTGCTTGGAACCAGAGCTTGTGCGGTTGGTCTCATGCTTTGTTCTCTTCGACGGCGAAGAAGCCGAGTTGAGATGGCGACGGGATAGAAGAAGACGAGCGCGCGGAAGAGGAACTTTCCAAGCTTGCTTGTTTCTTTCTCGAGGGATGTCGTCGTGGTCGATCACCTTTTTGTCGGTACCGGAAAGATGCTGGCGCTGTGGTACCCGTACCCTCGTCGCTTTACCGCCCCGTGCTGTGGCTAGTGAGGAAAGGCCAGGGAGCGGACAATGCGTGACTAAACCGCAATCGCAAACTGCTGCGAGGATCAATTTAGATCCCGTCAGGATCGCCAGGATGGGGAGAGAACATACGCCTTTTGATGTGATAGAGGCTTTAGATATAGATCATTATAGATCATCGGGCTGGAGAAAAGAAGGGACTTGGAGGTAGTCGATTTTGACGTGGGAAATTAACTGAGACTCGAGAGCGCTAGTCCCGTTCGAGACCTCGACAGCCAAAAAATTCCCAGACATCGGGGACGCCAGAGGTAACAACCTTGGAACAGGGCATCTTTTTGAGTTCTCACGAACACCCCCCACAAATCTGCCAAACCACCCGTTTTACGCTCGTGCTTCAGGTAGTCGATCCTGACAAGGCCTTCCCATCCCGCCAATTCTAAGATTATTCCCTCCAGACAGGACCAACTTGCGTCTCCACACGCGCGTCCACTACGATATCGAAATTTTTACAAGGCTTCGAATTAACATCGAACAGGTCGTCGTCATATCAGATCAACTTTGCGAGCAGTCAAGATGAGCATCCAAACTGCAGGGGATATCCCCCTCCAGATCACCTCCGAGAACTCCTCTTCCGAGCGCCGTATCTCTCCCTCATGGACACTCGGTCATCTCAAGGCGAAGCTCGAGCCCATAACCGGCATCCCGCCTCTGTCACAGAAGCTGACCTTGAGGCTCGGGAGCCAGCAATCCGTCCCTCTTGAGGCTGTTGATGAGGAGAATACGCAGCTGTCGAGTTTTCCTTTGGCGCCATACGCGGAGATTCACGTGAGTTTTAAGTTCATTGATGTTCGCTTCGCGAAACAATTTGTGATACGCCGCACCCTGTTTTCTTAGAGGCTGTGTCCTGGCAGAACCGTTGCGCCGAGGTTGAGGTTTAGATTTGCTACGGCTCTAGTTGTTTAGTCGATCGTTCGACGCTTGTCCAGGAGAAGTGTTTGTTGCGGTTCCAGTTGCATTATCATGTGATGATGAACCAGGAAGTTGCGGGGCAAAGAATGATCTCCATCTTTTGCGATGTTTCTGGCGGAGATCTTCGAATAGTTTATGCTTTCGAGATTTGAGGATCCTGAGAATCTGTGGTTTCCCAGAATATTCTCCGGCCCGTGAGCTCTGATCTTATTTGTCGCCCTTAGGGTCGGGACCATTCTCCACGAGACGCTGTCCGAACTCGATATTAACTGCTTATAACATCCTAAAAAATCGATTCCACAACTGACATCTACTCCTACAGGTCACCGATGCCCGGCCGCCTGGTATGCGCCAAAACTTCACAGATGTCTCCTTAGTTCCAAAGTACGAAATGCCTCCAGCCGAGTACGAGCAGAAGACCGACAGTGTTCTTGCTTGGAAGAAAGCAAAGAAGCTTGGTCGCTTTGATCCAAATGCTCCTTCAATTGAACAATCCAAGCTTCAAGCACTTGAGACGGAGATCAGGGACAGAGGCATCGAAGTAGGAAAGAGATGTAGGGTCGGGGGCGAGGATGCTAAGAGAGGAGAAGTCATGTACGTTGGCGAAGTGGAAGAAATTCCTGGCGGTGCAGGAAAATGGATTGGTGTGAAGTTGGATGAGCCTGTAGGTAGGAACGACGGAAGCCTGGGAGGTAAGCGCTACTGGGGTAAGGAAGGGGATCCTAAGTTTGGGGTGTTCGTAAGACCTGAGAGGGTTGAGATTGGTGACTTCCCAACCTTGGATGACCTTGATGATATGGAGGAGATCTAAGTTATGCTTTTCTTAGACAATTGTAATAACAAAGTCATCTTCTCTGTCAGACTTTATGTCGGCACTCCTTGCGAGCTCGGTTTCGCATGGCTTTGCGAGTGTCTGTACTGTTAGCATTTCGAGTTGCTTGAGCGCTAGGGCTGGGTTCTAATCACATTTTCAGAAAGGCTATATCATTAGGGTGTAATCTTTTCAACTTTATGCATATTTAGAAGCATATCTAGCTTTTAAGATAAGCAGTTGTGAGCAGTTGAGTGTAGATAAAGTAAGTACTTTCATATCACGTGATGCATCGTTCCTGAGTTAAGAAATCGCGATAGTAGTATATGAAGAGCACCGCCATTACAGAAATTGGTTAAACTATAAGTAAAGCATTAGTTCAAGCGTATATTATGCTTCACTTCTATCCGGCTTCCTGAATCATGCAGTTCATCCGTTCTGGTGGTTCACGTAGCTTTTTGCTTAGAAGGAGCGTCAGGGGAAATTTGAATAAGCGAGCCAATTACATCCTTAGTACAAGAGGCTGTGCCACATAGTGCAATGCACAGCTTAAAGTACAAGGCTAACGTTGTTCAAGTCCCATCGTATTTCGAGAGATAGATGCCCTTCATCTAGCAGAGCCACAATTCCCCTAACTTCTCGCCAACATCCCTTACCAGTCAGTACCAAAGCGACGCTAGTTGGTGCGAACAGCCGCAGCCACGAGCGAATCCCAGATTAGCATCTCCAGGCGGCAGCTTTAAAGGCCTTGGCGATATATACGAGCGCACTTCCTCGATCACGATCTGGCATTCTTTCTGGACATTCAGTTCTTTATTGACTCCAACACGTTGGACTCAATCGCCAGTGTCTATCCCACGAGGTTCAATATGCCTACCGCAACGGACGTAAAGGACCTCAGGCTTGTCCTGAACCCAGCGCGGCGGAAAGCTCTCACGGCCTTGATTGCGAGCATCCTTTCGCATATGCGCACCAGGATTGAACAATCATTCGATTCTTCACCTCAAGAGATAGCAACATCTCTCTTCGTGACACGGTCGAGCTCACGTGACCCTTCCCCTTCAGCGACACCGTCATCTTCAGAGAAGAGGCTGGAAGCCAGGCTTGAGAAGAATCTTTCAAACTCAGGGCTACAAGACTTAAAGAAGAATGCGCTATTTTACTTTGATACTTGGGCAGCTGAGGTGAAGGGACAGTATAGAAGTAAGTCTCTGTCCATATCTGCACTGATCAGACATGAAGTTCATCAGATACATGTCCCAATACTCTTGAAGGGTTCTATCATCCCATATCAATCGTAATCAAGTCTACTGACTTTGGTCTTACGTATAGAGATTTGTGACGGACCTGAAGATCCACGCTCAGACCAGAGGCGAAGAGGTGAGATGCAGACTTATCAGATCTGAAATTGTAGCTGACCATTGACACAGAATGGATGGCTGCGCGTAGTCCTCATCCACCACCATACTTAGCTACATCATCAGACGTGAAAGACATCACAACAGAGATCGAAACCGAAGCGAGAGAAATGCGAGATGTAAAGGACGTCTCGATACTACAATCGCTGTACCATCCCATCCCTACACGCCTTACGACCATCCCCAAAGAAGACCGCGTTTGCGTAATCAGTTGTATGGTGCTGCTACTTCTCAGTCTGGGCAATTACTCTGCACATTCAAGAATTTTGCTGTGTTATATGACATCAGCTTTTGCCATTCCCTTGAGTGTGCTCACAAAAGAAGAGACAGAAATAGCTCAGACACTGATACTAGCGTCAAAAGCTCTCTCGGCGGATGCTGAGACGAAGAAACGCCAAGCAGAAAATGCTTCGTCGAGAAGATGGAAAGTAGGTCTTGCTTCAGTTGCAGGCGCAGCTGTCATTGGCCTCACTGGCGGCTTAGCTGCACCTGTTGTGGCGGGTGCGATCGGTGGGATTATGGGAGGGGTCGGTCTAGGCGGACTGGCTTCCTTTTTGGGAATTTTTGCAATGAATGGCGCCTTAGTTGGTAGTCTCTTTGGAGCTTTTGGTGGCAAAATGACTGTAAGTTGGTCGTACATTCGTTCTGTTCACTTCCGCTTTTTCCTTGTAGGAAACATCAGAGTTAAACCTTATCCAAATTTTCGTTTCGAGAAGCGTGCTCGAAGCGGCAATCACTGATCGCTAGGTTTTCCTAGGGAGAGATGGTTGACACGTATGCGAAAGAGGTTTCAGACTTCAAGTTCCTCCCAATTGTATCCGAATGGGGTGAATTCGGGACGAAAGAGGAAGGAGAAGCGGAGGCAAGAAGATTACGCATTACAATCGGTATCAATGGTTGGCTCAACACCGAAGGCGATGTAGTCAAACCGTGGCGAGTTCTGGGGCGAGACAGCGAGGTCTTTGCTCTACGGTACGAAATGGATGCCCTATTGTCGCTAGGATCCTCCCTTCAAAACATGGTCTCGTCGTATGCGTGGTCGTACGTCAAGTTGGAGATACTTAAGCGTACTGTGTTGGCAACCCTTTGGTCTGCCATCTGGCCAGTGTAAGTTTTAAATTTTCAGACTTAAATCCTAGCTGTCTCTAGCAACATGTGGAATAAACTATGCTATATACATGTTGAGGTAATTCTTCTCTTTTTTGAAAACATTGTCCCTCATTCGTTATAATTACTGCAGGATGGATGCTTACTCTCGACAGATACCTCCTCAAAATGGCAACGAGTCTGGATAGTCCGTTTGCTGTAGCTCGCAATCGCAGCGAAAAGGCAGGAGAAGTTCTTGCAGATGCTCTTATAAACAGAGCTCAAGGGGAGCGTCCAGTAACACTCATAGGCTATTCACTAGGCTCACGCGTCATATACTCCTGTCTAAAGTCTCTGGCGGAACGTCAGGCCTTTGGAATTGTGGAGAATGTGATTTTCATTGGCTCCCCTATGCCTTCGAACTCCAATAACTGGAGGGTCATGCGCAGCGTCGTATCCGGGAAAATGTTCAACGTTTACTCAGAGAATGACTATATACTCGCGTTTCTTTACCGAGCCACGAGCCTTCAGTTTGGTGTGGCAGGCCTGCAAAAGATTGGCGATGTGGAAGGCATTGAGAATATGGATTTAAGCAAAGAAGTCAGCGGCCACCTCAGGTACCCGGACCTGATAGGCAAGATCATCAAGAGGACTGGGATAGAACATGTTTTGGTTGAGGGCACCGAGATAGAGAACGACAACACCGAAATTCAGTTGCTTGATGTCGAAGATTCGAACACGATGGCGCAGAAAGATACGAAAAATTCGCACCAAATGGACCTTTTAGATTTGATGGACGAGCCCGTTGGCCTGTCTGAACTTGAAGGAGATGATCGCATGCATGGGTTGACAAGAAGTATGGCGGTCATGGATATGTCACCCAAGACCGCAAATTCTGTTCCTAGACAAATCCCGCAAAGTATGTCAGGCTTCAGCATGAGCTCTCAACCACTTCGCCCAGAAGGAGCTCATCGAAGCATGTCAGATCCGTCTACTCAAATCGGCCATGCCATACCACCGGCTTTACAAAGTCGATCTACTGATACCGACATTTTGAACATCACACAAAGTTTAAACAATATCCACGTCTCTGATCCACCTTCGTATTCTCGCGAGTTAGAACCAAACCAGGACCCTGGCCATCGATACGATTCTGATTCCGACGATGGTGGGATCCAGATGATCGACAATGATTCTGATGGAGATCTTACATACGTACCTGGCGTTCCAATTCCCGATGATTGGGAATCTGAACCCAGAGATGCCGGAAAGGTACCCGTGCTTGAGGAGCAAAAGTCTCTAGGGTCTTTCCCCAGGAACAGAGGGCCTAGAAGTCACGGCCCCAGAAGTAGTGGCTCGAGCGGAAGTGGAAACGGAAGCGAGGTTCAAGGAGGGAGAGAGAGTGGAGGTAGTGGGAAACAAGGAGATGGAAGTGGGAAAAGACGATTGACTGCGGCTCAAATGGGGTTATATTGAAGTTGGATTTACGATGGAAATAACAAGATCTGAGGAGCATCGTTTAGATAAAGATTTGAGTACTTCTACAAGCCACAAATCGTTATATTTGGCTTCTCGACGTCCGGCTCTAATTTCGAAACACCTCCCGAAGTCCGTACTGTTTGAAATGACAAATAGCGGTCTACCAATGAGCTTCGCAGCGTTGTGTGCATGATTTAGACCACGTATGTTCTGACGAGAATTCACAAGACTGGATTCTCTTGCTAGATGTCTAGGTCTGGGGCGAAACTTCCACATCTGCTGAAGCAAAAGTTCAATAGTTGGATAGAACTAGGACGTTGAAATTTGAAGGTAATCCAAAGTTTGTCCTTTCTTGGGAACGGCTATCACTGGATACTGATGAACTAGCTCTGAGATATCATCTTCTCAAGGTTTAAAATAACAATATACCCTATTTTCGCTTACCTCACCAATTCCGGAAGTTTACCAGAATACATCTTCTTGTCATCCATCAAGTCTTCGAATTGCTGTAATATCAGAACGCCTCTTTAGCTCACCTCTTTTAGGAACATGTCCTCATGAGTGGTGAGACAGCTTCGGCAAATAAAGATTCGAGGTTCATACGAAGGATAAACTCAATGTCTTGCTATAAATTTCCTCTTTACTTGCTTCACCCCTCTCTTGCCTTTTCAACCGAACTCACCTCATTCGCATCTTAACCTCATCTAAAAAGCGATTGGACATTCCTCTTAAAAACTGACGCGAGAAAGAGCCTCCTCTGTAATTGCCACCCAGATCCAGGGTTTGTATTAGGTCATTCATGTTTTGTAACTTTGCTTAAAATATCCTTACTATTACCACCTCTCATATTTATTTCTTGGAAGCCAAGAAGAGACCAAGTGGTAATTCTAGAAGTCTAATATTCATCCCCAACATGGAGATTGCTGTGGCACATGTACTGATAAATGTTCCACAGCCATATCAGCTTTAAGAGAATATCTGTTGTTATTCCATCTCAGTCTCGCAGGCCATACGAACCTCGGAATTCGTTATCCAAGTCGGTTTTATCCTGCGAAGGGGTTTTATTGCACGTTGAAGGATGACTCCGAATCGCGTGCTCAATTTCAAGGTAAATAAGTAATGGGTAGTAACTATATTTACCTACTATCTCACTAACGAGCCTACCTCTCCCTTGCAGTCACCATATCCCAACTCAAATCCCATTCTCCAAAAACTACCAACCAATCAATATCCTCCCATAGCAACATCCCATCTTCCTCTGCAGCAAATCTCCCTAAACTCGATCCTGGCATTGCACCCCTCGCATCATCTAACGATATAGCTTTACATCCCACGTCCATTAACCCTTCGAACACTGTTCCGAGTCTTGTTCAAATGTGAGCAAATAGCAATTCGGGTCCTGGTACCAGGCTTGCGATAGAGAACTGCGCAAGAACAAATAGCTCGTAAGGCAACAAGTATAGTAACAAGGAGAGGCAAATTACAAGCATAAATGCAGAGTCCAAAGCCACATGACTACTGTTGTGGTAGCATGTACACGGAATTCGGCAACCGGGAGGTTACTCGAACCCAGCTGCATAAAAGGGTGCACAAGCTCCGTGGAATGGAAGCATTTCGAGATATGATGAATGATCATAGACCAGTTTTGTGGCTTACGGTAAGACAGGCCGTGGGAGATGCACATCTTCTCCGAGAAGAGGGAGGAACCTTCAACTAAGCAATATAAATTAAACACACTGGTGTGATGAATTGAGATGAAAGAGCAGAGTGAGGAGGAACAATGAGAATATATTACGTCTCCATCGACCCCACTTCGGAGGATCTCCCTGCCGCAAGGTTTTCCTCAAGGCTGCAATTAGGGTCGACTCCCTTTGCATTGGAACAGACATGTCTATGCAGGACCAAACTCCATCCTTACCCTAGGTTTCCTTGCTTTATATTCTTCAATAATCTGCAATCTGGCCTCCACTTCTTTCATTATAGTTAGCATCTCGCCCAATGCTCTGGCCGAAGCGTCAACATCCCCATACATGGCTCTTTTCTTCCCAGCATGTTTCAAGATCTGCTGCTCTGTAGCATTATCATCCACATCTCTCAGCAACGGCACTTCAAACGCCTTAACCGTCTCTAAAACATTCAAACTTGTGTTTCGACCCAGCTCCCACCACCCATGGTACAAGGGAAGAAGGGAAACAAGACTAAGGAAATTGATTAGAATTGTAATAGCCATAATCGTATAGTCCGACCGATACACCGTCGTCGTATTCTAACCACTATAGGAAACGTTCTGCGTGAAACTTGGATTTGGGTAACCAACCGCAATCGATCGTGCCGTCCGGAAAGCTAGGCTATTAACCTGATCCAACATATCATCCATAGGGTCCCTCTACGTTGTATTCTCGGGGACGGTCGAGTTCGTCCCTAGTGACATGTATTGGTTTGCGTTCATGCCTGACGATTGGAGGGTCCATCTCAAAGGGAAGGGAGAGGATCCGTCGGTGATCTCGGGCCCCGACTCGTAGAACGTAGTCACTTCTCGAGATAGAATACTGGTAGAATTGAAGAGCGAGTTGAAGTAGTAAGCAAAACGCCCCACGATCGTCCCTATTGCTTCTATGCCCATATCATGCTCTCCATAATTTACGGAGGATGGAAGATCTCTGACGGTTTTTGTTTCGTTAGTGCTTCGATGCTTGCTTTGGAGGTGTTCAGGACAGGTGGTCTTACATTTCATCATCGGTGAAATAAGTATTATTGGTATGAGAGCCTAGAGAGATCACCTTGCCATTGATGACGAAAGGGTATTCCACCATCATTCCGTCCATCGTACAAGATTTCCAGGAGATAAAATTTAACAGAATTCCGCCATCTAGATATAGTGCATTTAGCGTCAGCTGGGTGCTTTCTGGTTGGGCTGTTCCTGGACCAACTTTGATATAACCATCGTCAGACACGTTAGTTTGGAAGACTATTGCTTCTCCAGATTCCGAGTCTACTTCCCTAGTTTCCACGGTTGGTCCTCCAGATAAAGTTATTGCCATGTTACTAAAGGGGAGCGTGCCGTTAGTACACGTCGGCTTAAATCCAAACCCATGTCGGTTGTTCAGCACGATAGAACGATGTCCATGGATCTTGTTACTTCACCTTTGCTCTCATAGCACAGGCTTCGCAGTCGAAGGCGTCGATGGTATAGGCTGATTCGCAACGAAGCTTCGCACAATGGTTACGAAAGATTGAGAAAGATATGAGACCCCACCCAAGTCAGTCGTACTTGGTCCTAAAGGGCCTGTCCGTGAATTCAAATTCTGTGCGATATCAAGTAGCATATATCCCGATACCGGAACGGGTGCGAAAGTGACCTTCGATGCTCTTTGGACTACTGGACCTCGAAATGTGGGTAGTGTTGTAAGAATACAAGCTGGAAGGTTGATCAAAAACTGAATTTGAGTAATGCACATCTATTTTAATTTACCTAACGCAGCGCATCTCGTACCCCAATGAGTACTACCGCCAATGATTGTTGATAAGGCCGTAAAGAAAGATGGTCCGTTTGCTCCAGTGTGGATATCTTTTAGCCAGTAGATCGTCGTTAGAGACTGGAAGTCACAGCGTTGTGGAGCAGGCTTACACTACATCCCTGCCCAACTTTCCTCCAGATTGCTATGTTCAATCCTTCAGTAAGTGCAAGCGCAAGTGAAAAGTTGGCAAGCATTGATGTCGCTGACAGCTAGACGGATGGTTGCCAGTTATTACTCTAATGGTCAAGTTCCGCATTGTTGCTCGACACTAGAACTATGATAGACGTAATCGTACCTGGTTGGATTAGCACTCATTCTCCTGGGGGGAATCAGACGAACGAGATATATTCAAAATAGCTGCTAGCAAGCCTAATCATGGAATGCGGGTGAGAAATCTTGGTCTCCATAGATTGTGCGCGAGTCTCATTTCATTTTCCAAAGATGCTATTTCGTTCTCTGGTTCTTTCCTACTTTGCACGAACGTGAATTGTGCAACTACTTTATGACTCTCAGCACCTTCATGCCTCTCAGGGATTTCCACGGAAGCTGTTGCGTCTGGTGCCGGCGTTGAGAGCTCCTCGTGCTCAAGTTGTTCTACGACGTCCGAATAATCCGGTAGAACTCCTGACATCAGACTCCACTGGACTGACATCGCGACTTCTTGGACTTTCTTCATTCAGGTTGGCATCGACTCTTCGATACATCTTGCCTTCTGCTATGCTGATGAGGTGATGCGGTTAAGGATGGATTGATCCTGAAGATATCGGACATGGCTCGGAGAGCGCAGCATAAATCTGTTGATAGGAAAGTCGGCCATAAAGGGCCTTGCCCAGATTTCGGGTCGTGCAGTGAAGCATTCGGCCCAGCAATGAGAGCCTGACAGTATTCAACAGCTCATTTGTTCGTGTGCAGGCTGCGTCGCACTCGTTTGAGGTGGCCAGTGATCTTAGATGAGCTGTTCATGAATCGATTTTCGTGTACGGAGTAGTCCAATAGGAATTCGATTCGCTTTCGAAGCTTTCGAGCAGGGTAAGGCAAGCGAGCCTATCTCAAGGCCCGGCAATCCAACTGTCCAACATCTATCAGTTTTGGAGTGAGCTCGTGGGAGGTGCCGGCAGTGTACGATTCCGGTACTTCATGCGCAACTTTTACTCGAGATGCAAAAAAGGAGAAGAGGGAGTCGTTTATAAAGCAATCCAAAAACCGGACTAGTGTGGAATGAGATACACAGCGAGGAAAGAGAAGACGGAAAGAAGGCGCAAATACTTCGCATAAAAACGGCAAGATGGTTTATTTGTAAGTCCAAGACACATCATGCCTGGTCAGATCGTTCCTTCCATCATGGTCAATACCAACCTCTGAGGTCGCAAACAACTTCGCTTCGGAACGCAAGAACATTCATCTATCCCCTCCTTTTCTCTTTAGTCTAGAAAGTTGATATCTTCTTCTGACACATTTCCGTACTTTTGATCGTTGCCTCCTAGTCTCTCCCATCCCGTGTCCCGCTAATGCGTCGCTTTCCTTCGAAAGGGTATTTTGATGAGAAATATCGTGAATTAAGAATAAAGGTTCACGTGTAAAATCGACGAAGTCGAAAAAAGAATTCGAGAAGATAATGCGTCATGCAGTCGAAAGTAGTCCACAGCGCTCTTCCTCAATCGTCAAGCGAGCACCAGCTCCGCCCATCCTGTATCTCGATCCCGATAATAACTGTTGGCGATAGTCTCGTCGCAAAGGACGACAAACCTATCCCACAGGGTTGGAACAGAAAAGTCTTAGTTTCCTCGGTATCCGATGCAAAAGCGGACATTGCCCCTTCGACATGCAACAAAACCACAGGCAGAATCGATCTCTGAGTTGCAGCCGGACATTATCCTCCTCCTCCGCGCGACAAAATCCTTCAATTTCGAGTCGCTGTCGACCATGGGGTGATAGCTAGATCAGATAACGTTCAGTGAAAGAAGATAAAATGTCTGACCAAGGCTCGGTCTTCTTGCGCGCGCTATGCAGTCGTCTCAGTACGGAGAAGTCACACCTCATCACCAATCCATATCAAACAAATCGTCCCGACTTCTAATCGTTGACCTCTGTCTTGACTGGTATTCAAAGTCTGGCCTGGCGGCAGACTGTCTGATGCTACAGCAATCCACGCAGTCGAAGATCATTAAGATCGCATGAATGACTCTAAATTAAGTTAGCCTCTATCTTCGTCTATCCGTCAGATCACCCCCAAATCGCAATCTTCAACACATATAAGGAAGAGAGCTCACCCAATAGCGACAGCAAACCAAATCTCCACCACATTAAACGGACTAGCATTATATGGCACAGAGTTATTATCCTTGTGTGAACCCCAAGCATCAAGGAACAAAATGAAGAAAGACCATATGAAGAGACATAAGGCGAAGAAGTCTAGCGCGATGAGGACTACGGGGTGGATGCGCGGTATCGGCTCGCGAAGTTTGCGGACATATCGAGTTGCAAGTGCCGTGGTCTCGGCGGCATCGATAATGAGTGAGACAAACGCCTAAACGAACGTTAGACATTGTAACTTAAGTGCGATACGTTGAGTGTCAAGTATCTCCTGGCGAGAAGTCTTGGCATAAGTACTTACAGATATGAAGACCGTATACCAGGTCCTACGGCGGGTAGCGCTAATCACGACAGCGATTATTATCGCAGTAACCGCGATCAGGACAGCAAGAACCCTCAGGGTAAGTTGAAGCCAAAGCACACGCGCGGGTCTAGGAGCTGAGGCAGACATTACAATTATGATTAGCGATGAAAAGATCGTGAAAAGAGTGGCATTGGCATCATACGATAAAATCGTAAGAGTAACAGGATGTCACAACAGAGAGGGTCCACAAGCAGGAAGAGGTCCGACACTTATGGGCCTGGCTCCAGCCCTATTTTACCTATCTATGCCTGCATGGCTCGTCCCAACTCTTGAGATGAGATCGAGGTGGGATACTGGAAATGCAAATGCAATATGATGGAAAGAATGCTGTTTGTGATGGATGTGCATATGCTGGGGAGGTCTCGTTCAGGCTAAAGGGGTGGTTA
Source organism: Phialocephala sp. D728 (assembly GCA_003988865.1). Classification (NCBI taxonomy): domain Eukaryota; kingdom Fungi; phylum Ascomycota; class Leotiomycetes; order Helotiales; family Mollisiaceae; genus Phialocephala; species Phialocephala sp. D728. Next base: position 1,039,384 of record QYAJ01000003.1, on the reverse strand, counting down.
ATGCGAATGCTAACTTTCTGTTGGCTAGAGGAAGTTGAGGGAACACAAAAGTTGGATTCTCAAACATTGTCATAGCGAAGGATAATGATATGGAGTTTGAGAGACTGATGGGAATTCCAAGCCGTGAATGATGACGGCGTCTTGCATCGCCATCATTGAAGGACTACGCCTCACTCGTCATTCATGGCGACGATGAAGGTACAAGAACACCAGCGTCCCTTTGTGCATGATTCAACATTGATCGATATCATTCACACTGCTCCAATATGCGTGATATCGTTTCCAACACAATCCAACAGAATAGAGTACATCGCGATGCCTAATGACATCAGAACAAGATAGGATAAAAGGCAAATAGAAGAAGAATGCGACTTCATTCGACTTTGAGATCAGGCGAATCGCCATATCGACGCTGTATTGTCCGGCATTCACTGCAGACTTGTCGACCTCATACTAAGAAAATCCATCATGTCAGACCCGAGCTGACTTGGAAGTCCGTTCGATGAGCTCGTGCTGGTCACAAGACCAGATATGGTCACGTGCGACATCTGATACAACTCTGAGACACCACGAACATGTTTGGGTTGCATCTTGCACCAGAACATAGGGGGAGAACAGATGATCCTGACTGCGGCATCGAGTTATCCCGAGAGGAGGTCCCAGCCGGCACCGTAGATGCCTTTGACCGACGGCGGTCTCTGTTCCTCGGCTTGAAGACCTTTCATATGGCATTCGATGCACGAGTCGAGGTCTTATGCGTGCAGCCGTTCGTGACTATCAGGCGAGCTTCTCCCTACTCCGGGACTCGCGGATGGCAAATAACCTTAAGATCTGCACAACGCCGGCAGGATAAGGCAGGATAAGGCAGTATCACGCAGTGTGACCGTGGCAGGCTGCCTCCCTCGCGGGGCCTGCAGGGTCTCCGGCAAACTGCTGGCTCAGCGTCAATCCGAGGAAACCGAGAATGCGGCACCAACACTCCATCGACCGTCGTCAGAGTCATCAGAATCATTCGATATTTGGGGATGGATCGAAACGGTAGCATGCCCTGGTGCGCAGAAGACGACCCAAATGTGTCCCAAGCGCATGAGCAGGCCGTCAGAGAGTCTGCTGGCGCATTGGTTTTGTGGCTGGAAGAGTTGCTTCCACAATGATTCCAAAGATCTCAGAAAACTTCCGATAGAGTAGGTAAACGTTGTATGATTGGCTTTGGCTGTCTCATCCAGGACGCCAGAGACGTCCAAGCGTCATTGATAAATGCCATGGTTGATGGCTCCCCCGTTTGGGGATGCTGAACTGCCGGAGATCAGTTCCAAACTCTAAAGGCATTGCGCAGGCTGCCACAGGAGATCGTCTGGAGAGGGAGCGCGACAGGAGAAGCTCGTGAGTGCTGGTGGCGACGACCTTGGTGGTGGTGGTGATGGTGATGGTGATGGTGGTGATGTCGCTGCCGCTGTCGCTGTCGCTGTCGGGTGGTTTGTCTGACCGTAGCCAGGGAATTTGAAATACTTGAGCGGGATAATGAGCGATATACTGAGGGGATGGTGAGCCAGAACGGGGCAGTGCACGCTTGACCAGCGTGGTAGGGTCTTCTTCGGGTCCTGGGGAGAAGCTCATGACGAGGGGAGAACGAGGGGCCCGCCAGGACGTCGACGAGCTGGGCATCCAGATCGCATCTGGCTGTGTTTTGCGGGGCGTCAGCGGAAGCCGGGGCTTCCTGCTGCAAGCGCGCAGTGGCTCCTGGTGGGCTCCTGGTGGCTCCTGTGGGCTGCTGTGGGCTGCTGTTGGCTCCTCCTGCGCCAAACACACACGCCAAACACACACCAGCAGACAAACCCGACGGATCCGACCAATCACCGCCGCGGCCCCTCCGCACCCAGACATGTGGCTGCTGAGACTGGGTGCGTAAGCAGGTGCATCAACGGTGGGCAGGCCGGACCTTGACGATGCCGACCTTCCCTGGGTGCATTCCTCAGTTTCCTCAAGAAGAACATCTCCCCCCGCCTGCAGGGCCATACTTGCATTCATATTCCGACGTGATCGACCGCGAATTGACTGCCAAACACCGCCAGTGCTGACACCCCAGACCACCGCCGAGCCTTCGTGGAGAAGAGAAGAGCGCAAGAAAGAGCGCAAGAGCGACCGCACTGCATACAGCGTCGTCCCCACCGCCGTCAGTCATCCTTGGTTGACATCGACCTTCGCCTGGCGAGACGCTCCTCTCCCCGATACCCTCGCCGCGCTCTGCTGCCCTGCTCGATCCATATTGCGCCCAAATTGCACGCGCCTTGCACCCACATTGCACGCACATCGCACCCCGGCTCCTGGGACCAGCACCTCGATCAGCGGCTATCCGAGATCGCATTAATCGCCGCTATTTTCCCTAACCCCACGCCGCCTCAACCTTATCGACGCATCCGGCCTATATCGTTACTAAGCGATCTTCCCAGACAGAGGCAGGGTTTCATCTTGGACGTCTCTCGTCCCTCTGGACGTTGCCTCCTTCATCAACTTCACCTCACGCTGGATATGTGACGGATCGGTGCTGAGGACATCTCTTCCTAATTTCTTTCCCTTCTTCTCCAACAATGGCAGCGTCGACCGCTGCGAGAAGAAGCATGGCGAGCCTCGTATCCATCGTCCTGTTGATGGGCTGGGCATCGGCTCAATCCGTGCAGCCCTCCAATGCCACACTGCCAACATCAGAGAGTGGTTCGGAGACAGTGTTGAGTCTGACAGGAGGACCAATCTTCGCGGGGATGACGTACAACATTGCTCCTTTGACAGAATCAGTGGGCAAGGGACAGAGTGCGACTTCAGTCGCTGTATGCTTATCCCATTCTTGTAACCACATTCATTCTGGCTGACCACGACTCATTTTAGTCAATAAAAATATCGGGCACATTCAAACAAGCAGATTACAGCTCGACAAGCAGCATCGGACCTGGGGATATTGCCTTCATCAGCTGCGATCCGAACGGATCCAACATCGATTCCTCGACGGTAGTGGGTAATGCGGGAAGTCAGAAACCTCAAGCAATCGTGCTCTATAGTCTCACATCTGAAGAGTGTAACCTCACTGGGTCATATACATACACCTCGCTTTTCTCGATGACTTCTTTGAGAGACTCGAGCACCCTGATGACTACTGTTGGGTTATACCCCACGCAGACGAGCATTTTGACGGCCAATATTGGAGCGAATAGTACTACCACGGGTCAAAGCAGTTCCTCTTCACAAACTACCAATGAGGGAGGCCCAGCACCAACCACAGCCGTGGCGATGAGTATCCTGTACAGTATCACGGGTATCATCACCCTTCTGTTCTTGGTCATTATCGCCACAGGTGCAGTTCGAGCTCATCGTCACCCAGAACGATATGGCCCTCGTACTGGATTCGCAGGTAGACCGAGACAAAGTCGTGCTAAAGGCCTCGCTCGAGCTATGTTGGAGACACTACCAATTGTGAAGTTTGGAGACCCAGAGCCAGTCAAGCCAGGAACAAATGATATCGAAATGGGAGGCTCTCAAATCACTACTCACACTGCTCGTGAGGTTGTAGCAACATCTGGAAATACAGCTACCGAAGAGCAAGCAAAGGATCCTGCTACTGCTACTGCTACTGCTACAGCTGCTGTCGAGTCTGGTTTGGGACCAGCCCAAGCTGAATCAACGCATAGTGGTGAGGAGACTGCTGCACCCAAGGAAGGTGACTTAGGTTGTTCCATTTGCACAGAGGACTTCACTACAGGAGAGGATGTCAGGGTTCTGCCATGCAACCACAAGTACCACCCTGCTTGTATTGACCCATGGCTGCTAAATGTTTCTGGCACTTGTCCACTCTGGTATGTATTGATCACTTCCTATCTGTTCAAAGCTAATCGTGTGTAGTCGTCATGATCTCCGTCCTGTCACGTCAGCTACCGCTGATACTGAAAACCCCGGAGCAGCGAGCGCGGAAGGAGGAGAGCTTCCACCACCTTTGGCTGTCAACGAAGGAGAGAACACCACGGCCGAGAACGGCGAAGCAAGCAGCCACCAACGAAGCCGAGCATCACGTCTACTAGACCTCAATAGACTCCGGCACGCACCAGCTGATGAGCGAATCGCCGCACTTCGTCGTCTTCGAGAACAAACTCAGAACGAAGCCGAGCCAGCTGATGCTAATGCTGAAGCTGAAGCTGAAGAGCCAAGTAGGAGAGCAAGATTGACGAATAGATTGAGGGATACATTCCGAATCCGAACGCGAACCCAAAATAATCCTCCCGCCTCCTGAGAGAGCAAAGTACGAACAAAAGAAAGATGGGGCTGGTAACCTTGACATAAAATGACTCTTCTAATACGATACGACATGATACGAACATAAGGATTGAGAAACAAAATAGGTTTCTCTCCTCGGGCAAACCGAGGACATGAGCATAGATGGTGTTATGGGCGTTGATCTCTAGCGAATCTGCATTTTCCGGCTGGGTTGGTGGTCCGCCTTGAGGGTTTGGGGAAATGGGGTATGGGTATGGTGTTGCATGCAATTGTTACTTGGTTGTTCCAATGTGTGATTCCAGGGTAGAATGGATGAATGAATAGGAAGAAAGAGAGAGAGAGAGAAAAAGACATGACGCCGAGATCGTGGTTGGTTGGCGGAACATAGGTGTGTGTGGTATAATGCGTATTGTAATATATTGCACAAGGACAAAATCAGATCGACGATGTTGGGAAGCTCTTTCTGTAGAAGTTGTTGGTGACTTGTTCGTGTACATCACTCCCCCCCTTTTATCATATCTCGCTACGTGATGCGATAATCTCTCGGGTTAGTTCAGTTAGTTCATTAATTTGTTCGTTCATTTAATCAATCTTATCATCTACCTACTAACTATACTTATCTCTTCCCTTCCCTTCCTCCTCCCCTCCTTGCCTCCATCTCTCCGCCTTTCATTCATCCTCCACAAAACCTTAACGCAAGAGCCCCACCTCCCTCCAAACCCTCACATTCCCATCCAACCACGCCTGATTAAAACTCCCACACGCTCTCAAATTCTCAGAAATCTCTCTAGTTTTACCTGTCTCGAACGCTTTTCTTTCATCCTCTTCTAGCATCATCCTCTCGAAGAACTGCAAAAGCCTCAATCCAGGGATCTCGTCTGGAGAGGCGCCGTTTTCGGAGAGAGTGGTCAGGCGTTCGACCCATTGTTTCATTGGGATGGGAGATAACGTGGATGATGGACTTGAAGTTGGAGAGGGTGATGAGACCAGTGCTGAAGTTTGGAGCATAGACACGAGCTCGGTCCAAGGAATCGGAGAAGGGTTGACAATGTTATGTACCGCATACTTTTCTCCTTTTTCCCCATCCTCAACCTTGCTTCGCAGGAGAATATCTCCTACGGTCTTAGCTGCCATGTCTACCGGAATCCAGTCAACGACCTTTCCAAGAAATGATGGGATGGCAGAAATAGAAGGATGGGCGGAAGTAGCGAACATAATCGGCCACATCTCGTCGGCGTTCCAGTAGCCGGTACGGGTGTGTCCGCAAAGTTGGCCTATGCGGAGGAGTTTGATGGGGATGTGGAGGGTAGGGAGGGAGCATGCGGTTTGGAGGAGGTTCTCGACTACTTTGCGTCAGCTCTTCTTCTCGAGAAGATAATTATCTGGAGGGATGAAGATGAAAAGGAAGGCGAGAAGTGGGAAGGGAGGACACGAAAAAGAAGATTGGAATGAAAAATGTACCTATAAACTTCGATTGCGAGTACCCAGTCGAGAGCGCAATTGTGGGATCTGCTCCGATAGGAGATTCTGGGACAGAAAGAGGTGCGGATGGGCCCATGCATGTTGAGATGCTGGATGTGAATGCGAACGTTTTTGGACGGCCTGCATGTGTGAGGCGGAGAAGAGAAAGTGTGTCTGTTTACCACAATCAGTCAGATCATTTTTCAGGAGGTTATGAAGATGACTTGGCAATGGAGCGAGAAAGGACTCACTCCTTAAACAATCACCCTCAAACTCTTCAACACCAAGATTAAAATCCATCTTCCAAGCATTCTGCACCACGACCGTAACCTCCGCCGCTAATCTGGAATATACATCGACGTCCAGCCCGAGCAAAGGATCTTGCATAATGAAGTTCAGGACCTCAACTTTGCCGCCTGCGTCGAGCATCTCTGTTCCTAGTCCTCGTTTCTGTAACGAAGCACGAAGTTTCGACACATTGTTAGGACCACGTACCATAGCGTAAATTTTAGAGATACCTGGAGAAGAGGAAAGTGTTTCCAAAAGCGCGGTACCGAGAGACCCGGAAGTCCCTGTTAGCAGCACCACCTCTTGTTGTACTTTAGGCCAGATCTTGGACATATCTCGCGGTGGCCAGGAGGTAAGTTCTTTCGTGAGTCGGGCGAGGATTTGGTTTGTTATTTCTGTTGTTGGGATTTTGGGATCTGTAGCGCCGCTCGTGTGGCCATTGGTAACTGGAGGCGAGAGAGCGGTGGAGAGTTTGGTGATTGAAGCATTCTCAAAGATTGTACTTAAGGAGACGGGCCTAGCGAGATGGGAGGAAAGGGATGAGCGGAGGCAAAGAGCAAGGCGCGAGTCGATTCCTAAGTCGTAGAAAGAGGTGTAATCATTGATGTCGGCGGTTGGGGTGTTGGAGACTGATGCCAGTAGGTTACGGAGGTATTCAGATAGTGGTTGTTTATTTGGACTTCCACGAGTGAGAGGGGGGAACAGGATGTCGTCGGAGTAGAGAGATCTGATTTCGGTAGCGTAGATGCGCTCTGCTTCTTTGCGCTTCACGTTGCCTTTTGGAGTTACTGGTAGAGTACATCCTTGAGGTAGTATGTAGATCATAGAACGCATGATTTGAGAGTGCTTCGGGTAGCGGCCATTGACGGCTTGGACTGCGTCCCAAATATGTTCTTGGACAGATAGGTCTGAAGAATGATACTCCGGATGCACTTCGACGAGGAGACCGACACAGGGTCTCGAGTTCCCCAGAGCGACGGCTTTATTGATGAGCTTGGAGGAGGACTGAATGTCAAGTTGAAGTGGACCAGCGGTCGTATTTTCTCCATTCGAGTGAACTTTGGTGGAATCAGTATCGAGAGTTCATGGCATGCATATGGTACGCAGACACGCGCTTAGGAAGGCTCACCTAAGATATCATCTTTCCTGCCCTGAAGCACAAAGAAGCCACTCCCTGGAGGATCTTGAATGAACAAGTCATTCGTTCGATAGGGCTCATTATGAGGCTTCCCTTCCCACAGCTCAGCTGCCAATTCAAAGCCTTTGTATACAACACATTCGTACAATCCCTCCCCCACTTCTTCCATTTTCAGGAACTTGGAATCAGGATAGAGATTTCGGAAAGTGTAGCATTTGGAATTGTCTCGCGTGTGTGGTATTGTGCGGAACGGAGGTCCAATCTCAGTGCTGCCATAGGTAGTCTTGACATTCACGCCATTTGATGTCAAGGCTTTGACAATGCTGTCAGATAGGGCTGCTCCTCCTGGTTGTAATACCTTCAGCGAGACGAGTGGAGTAAAGTCTCCACCATGATCCAGGATATGCTCGTACATATTCTCGATCAGCGTAGGAGCGCAATGAACACAGTCCACTTGATGGCCCATTGAAGAAAGTGTCTTCCATGCTGAAAAGATGGCAGAAGAAGACGGTGGCCACGAAAGTGGCGGGAATGACAGGACTTGACCATTGGGAAGGTTTGAAAGTGCGACTGAGATTCCCGCTATGTGAAACCTACTCGGTTAGGATTTGATCGCGCATGTTGGGAAAGTTGGGCTCACAATGGAAATAGAAGAAACCAGTTCTCAACCTGAAAGTCTTGAAATAATCTGTACATCCTCGCAATGAGCATCATACTTCTGTTTGTATGAATGATGGGTTTTGGCATGCCAGTTGAGCCAGAAGAGTGAATAATGAATGTCTGTCTTTCCCAGACGTTGCCAAAATCTTGAAACTTGAGAAGATCAACTTCTCTGCGATCCGCATACGATCCTCTAGGCAAGACCTCGACCATATCTAGCTTTCTTCTACCATCTGTTTCCGCACCGGAATTTCTTGTGTCCGTAATGACAGCCACTGCATGGCAGGAGTCCAGAAGATGATGCAGCGCATTCAAAGGATTGGATTCTGCCAGGAGAAGTACTCGGACACCTAGCTTCTGGAGAGCTAATTGTGTGCAAAAGTATTCCAAGGTGATTCCTCTACCAAGCAAAGCTACCGTAGGTTGCCTTTGAGTCGCGTTTGCTTCTTCGAGCTCCGTAGTTAGCTGGCGGGCATAGACTAGAGCTATAGACTCTGTGACTTGATCGAATTCGTCCCACGTCAAAGCTTCGTACGAGCAGTTTGCTTCTGCAGACGCTGGGTAGAGAAACCCCTTCTGCCCTCTGTACACATCTCCATCATGTCGCACAAGAGCCGCAAGGGTGACGAGCTTTGGATCCGAATACCGTTTCGAATGAGGATGGCCGTGCAACCACCAGAGCTTCTTCGTCCGACTTGACGCTCGTTCGGATGGTACGACAGAAGGATCTGAACATATAGGAACAGTCTTCGTGTAAAATGGCCCAGCCGGAGGAGGATCGAGTAGCATTGGAGCCATACTGAAGAGCAGATGATGACAAAGGATAGCTGGTGACGATCGAGAGCTTCTCTCAACCACCAACACAACCAGATGTGTCCAACAAAAGAGATGCCATTAGAGCCTCATATTCCTTGTAGCAAACAAATCTCCACACTCACTATTGCACCATCGAAGCCTCGGCCGACGTGCAACCACGGTTCGAACACAGAGCACGCGTGAAGCGGCCCTCTGGTCCTCTGGCCCTCTGATAGCCGCTGACGGGGTGCGCTCTCCACGAATTGCACGATAAGGAAGGAGCCATCCAGAAGATCCAGCAGCATGGCATGGCCGAGCACTGTCTTGTATCCACTTGGAAGGTCCCTCTTACCGCGACGTCGGGCGAGCGCGCACCGGCGCGTCATAGACTCCCGTGGCGGACTGGGAATAGTGGACCGTCGCCCTGGCATTTCCTGTATTCCTCGACAATCTCGACTCCTGGGCCACCGCACGGAGGGCACGTTCAGCTGCGTCGGCAAGTGGTGGCAGAGCCCGCGAGAGTACCTCCGTAAACGTACCACTGATGTTCCCCCGTCGCGACCTTATCGAGATAAATCTAGGTATCTAGCGGGCACGCTGTGCTTGAATGCGGGGCAGCGCGACGACCCAAGCTGCTGGGACTCGCTTCCGTGGTGGGAGCTGATGGGACTGGTGAATCTGGTGAATCTGATGAACCTGGTGATCATGAACCCACGGGCAACAACATGTGGGCTCGGACGGCCAAAGCAACGACGTTGCTTTTGTGGACCGATAATTCGAGATGGTCGATAAGAGGTGAGCTGAGACGTCTTGACCTCGACACCCTCTCTCCTTGGACGATAGACGACAGACGACAGACGACATTATCTAGACGATGTGGATGTGTCGATAAGGCCAAAGGAGCCCAAGTCTTCCTCCGCAGCGCCTTGACCGATCTGGTCATCTTTTAGCCAAGAGACCGGCGAATTGAGCTCGGCAGTCGATTGAATGTTCGACGGGTTGGATGCAGGCTCTCGCGATGGCCATGAACAATGAACGGTCTCGTCATCGCGGGCATTGGCAGCATAAGTGTTGAATCTCCTGTCGCTGCTCTCAGCTCACTCTTGTTGATGTTTTTTGCGATGTTTGTGGTTTGGAGATCTTTTGGGTCAGTAATGTTACTGTATCATTTTTGTGGAGACATCGAAGGGTTAAAGTTATCGTGCCAAGCACGTGCAGCACGTGTTATCAGCAATCAGCAATATGTATATCAGCCTGAAGTTTCCTTCGAAGGTTGCCATTGTAGAAAACTTTTATCTGTGAAGGCAGAATGGCTCCAAAGTTTTTGGAACGTTTCAGGTTACACACGGTGCCAGGGTCATTCGCCAGTGCGCGCGGAGGACTCAGCTCGAACAAAGATCTCGACCCTGTCCCCTTTGAGTCAGACGAGCGGAAATGGACATGGCCTTCGTTGCTTGGCTTCTGGATCGCTGAAGCGTTCAGTATATCGATGTACCAAGTTGCTTCGTCTTCCATCAATAAAGGATTGAGTCCAGGGTTGAGCATCGGCGCCGTGCTTTTGGGGCACCTTCTGGTTTGCGTTCCCGCTATGCTAAATGGATATGTTGGATGTATATATGGGATTAACTTCCCAGTGTTGATGAGGTCAACATTTGGCGTCTACGGAGCATACTTTGCTGTGTTTGTGAGGGGTGTTGTGGCTTGTATCTGTAAGTTTTTGCCCTGGAAAGCGGTCAAGGCAGGATACTCATGTGTTCAAGGGTTCGGAACACAAAGCTTTCAAGGAGGGCAATGCATCCAGACGATGTTGACAGCTATCTGGCCCTCCTTCAACCACTTCCCAAACCACATCCCAGCCAGTGCACACGTCACATCAGCACAAATGCTCTGCTTCTTTCTCTTCATCATCGTCCAACTACCACTTCTCTGGCTGCATGTGTCTAAGCTACGATATCTCTTCATGGTAAAGACCGTCATCATGCCGATCTTTGGTTTGACGCTCTTCATCTGGGCTCTCGTTGCCGGTCAGTCTCTTGCCCCCTTCAATTTTCTCCACATACTTAACACCTCACAGCCAAGGGTTTCGGACCAACCTTCAGCAAAGGAACCCACATCAAGGATGGCACACCCGTCGTCGTTGTTTTCTTCCAATGTGTAACGACAGCAATCGGTCCCAAAGCTACCCTCGCACTCAACATGCCCGACTTCACACGTTACGCCAAATACCCCAAACAAGTATTCTGGACCCAGGCCGTCGGGCTCTGCGTCCTCGTCACCCTGTGCGGAATCCTCGGCGTAACCGTAACGTCAGCCTGCCAGTCCATCTACGGAGTCACAACTTGGAATCCCCTCCAAGTATCCGTACTATGGGACAACCGCGCCGCACAATTCTTCTCCGCCCTCTGCTGGGCATTTGCCGTAATCGGGACGAACATCTCCGCCAATAGCGTCTCCTTCTCAAACGACCTCTCCCTCTGGTTTCCGCACTGGATCAACGCCCGTCGCGGCGCTTACGTCTGCTGCATTATATCCATCGCCGCCACGCCCTGGAACATCCAGTATTCCGCCGCTTCATTCTCTGCTTTCCTCGGCGGGTACAGCATGTTCCTCGGTCCCATTGCCGGGATAATGATGGCTGATTTCTGGATCCTTCGTAACCGACATTTGAATCTCGCGAGTTTATACCGGCATCCTGACATCTATAGTTTCTTTCACGGATTCAACCTGAGGGCGTTCGTTGCTTTCGTGTTAGGTATTGCGCCGAATTTAGCGGGGTTAGCGAAAGCTACGGGGCAGAAGGGAGTGCCGAAGGGGGCAAGTTATATTTATAGTTTGAGTTGGTTAGTGGGGACTGTGGTCGCATTTTTGATTTATTGGGGATTGGGAAGGGTGTGGCCGATGGAGGAGAAATGGGATGGGAGAGTGGTGATGGATGGGGTGGATGGAAGTAGTTTTAATCAAGGGAGTGATGAGGAAGTTAAGGTTGCTGTAGATGAAAAGAGTAGGAACATTTAGACTAGTTAGAAATTCGTTGATACTGAGTATATATAATAACTAGAAGCTAATCCAAAATAAAGTTTTGTCAGCAACAAGACATTCTACAAAATAAGATCTCTAGCAGCAATTTCCTCCGTTGATTATTGTTCAGGGTCTGCAGTGAACAACAAACGGCCCCGAGTCATCGCATTTAGGACGAACAATTGCTTCTCGGAGCTCTTGCTCCATCGGAGACACTACTCGTCCATCATGTGAAGCTTGTAAGTTAGGACGATACTTTCTCGATAATTAAACTTCAAACAAAAGTTTAAGCCTCATTGTCGACGTCGGCGTCGGCGTCCACTCGCACCCCTGGGGTGCGTACGGATTTCAACACGGAGCAGAGACAATCGGAACAAACCACTTAATTCATAAAGCTGAGAGGTATCATAGTGCCATGTAGCATATCGATAAAGATATTGACGCATATCCACATATCGTAGACAAAAACACAATGCCTCCCAACACCGTAGTAGCTTTTCGCTAACCAGTACCAGGCTGGACCGTCCCATTTTCTAACAAAAGGCCATCCAATCTCAAAAGACCCAAGCTCATCAACCCATTACCTGTACTCCCACTTCCAATACGCATAGCCCATCTCCATCTCGCAACCAGATCGTTGATCTCTGTAGACTCTGCTTCGGTTTCTGATGTTACCAATAATTGCATAAGGAATGAAGAGGCGATGGCAAAATTTGCTCGCGACCCTAGATAATATCAGCAAGAGAAGATATTAAGAGTAGGACATTTATTACAAGAATGCCAGAATGCATCTAGCGCGCCTCTTCCTAAGTTTTCTACAAATTCAACAACTTCCTTCGCACACTCTTTTGCACCTGCTCTCACAGCAAGACGACTGCCAACAATGCCATGGTCTTCCTCTTCCACGCTAGTAAGGTTTTCCAACGGTCTGAGAAGCGCTCTGAACAGTGTCATTGTGGCGACAATATAGGCTAACGACAGTGATGGATTGGCACTGAGTCGAGTCATACCTCTGCTATCGACTCTCTCAGGCTGCCGTAAAGCAAGTGCTGGCGGTAACGAATCATTCCAGATCTTGAGCCGAGACCGTAATGGCCTGGCAAGTTCAAGCGAGAGTGTGAAGTCCTTCGAGGTTCGCTGCGTGGCTCGCAACGAGTAGTATGAGTCCATGATATCACTCAGTATCATGGTCAGCTCAGAGAGAAGTCGGAAGTGATTGCTATCCGTTTCTGGATCGAGAAACCCGGGGATAGCATTGGAATGCGGATCAAGTGTTGGTGGTTCAAGATCAGCCTCGGTCAGAGGAAGGACATCAAAGTCATCGGATCGGATATGGCTAGGCATTCCCGCCCCTAGCGATGCCCATTTGTCCATGATGAACATACCATACCAGAGTCGTTTTCTCAAGGTCATTTCCCATGTAGGTATGCTTGTCCAATCGGAACACTCTTTCGGAAGTCCCAAAGTCTGAGCTAGACTGACTGACCACCCTACAAGGCTGGTTTTCCAAGGGGTATCTGTGGTATAACGATTGGTGGGTGCTCGTTGTAACAATAGCAAACAAGCTTGTAGAGTGGCCAGTCGAGGTGTATGTAACTCTTGGGTGACTGAAATCCAAGATATTCGGAATAATTGATGAGCTGGAGGGGGTGAATGAACAAGAGTAGTTGCTAGCAGATCGTCATACAGCCTGTGATATGGTCAGCAAGCTTGAAGGAAGTGTAAATCGAGTCGCTGGAAGACATCATAGCGAGTTCAAAGAAATAGTCCTTACATAAAAGGTAACGCCGTAGCGTACATGGCAGCTAGCAGAGATATCGGTAATATGTGCAATATACTGGGGGACAAGCTTCCATTGGGATACATTTCGCCTCTACTTAGAATTGGAAATGCCGGATATACAAATCGAAAGAAGAGACCAATTAATCTCAAAGCTTCTTGTTCATTGAACATTCCAGCAATATCTGAACGGGCCTTGGCAAGGACATCATCCTCAACGCGCGGCTCTCCTTTTTGTGCCAGAGAATCATCCGCAAGCATGAAGACCACGGGAGGCTCGCCCTTCTCTCCAGGTAAAACATTCTGGTTTAAACTGGTCTTGATCCGACGATATGTCAATTTGGAGATGGTACATTCGTCATTCTCGTTATATCTATAATGGCGGAGCAGGTATGGATTGGACTCTCCCGTTTCTCCTATAAAGCGTGCAGACCTCGTAGATTGAGAGTCCAACGGCCGTATTCGCACACCGCCTTGCAACCATGGATCCATGTTATATATCGGAGAAGCATCTTGGGCCTGCCCAAGGTGTAGCTGGCTCGGAGAGGAGTTAGGGTCGAGGGCGTCATGGCCATTCAGCCCATTGAAAGACTGCTCGTGATTGTACTGCGCAATGAATCCTGGGCTCAGTTGGGCGATAGAAGGATCGAAGTGCTGAGGGGCTGGGGCTGGGCAGGCACAACGCACGTCAGCAATAGCTTCCAAGAAAGAAGGCAACGACGACCGTGATACTCCGCACGACGCTCTGCACAGCTTACCTGAAGCTCCCGCCCCACTCGATTCTCCATTGTTGGTGGAATTCGGCCTTCTCTTCTTCTTTGGCCGTTCCACGAAGGTACAGGTTCTGCCATGACTGGAGCAAAGCGCGCACGGGGGAGCTATGTCAATCTTGCATGCAACCTGGCGACTCCGACAGAAGTCACACGGCCTATATTTGCGACTCTTGTAGCTGCGCGGACCCGGTTGCACGGGCGGTGTCAAGTCCAATCCATTGAAAAAGTCCGTGGGAGATAGAGAAGGTTGGGCGAAATTGTCCATGTGGGAAGATGAAATGGAAGACAAAAAAGTCCTTCGAAGCGCGAGCTGGCGTCGTTATCGGGCTTATCGGCAATGGCCTGTACCTAGACTTGGCTCACATCGTACCCCCATTCATCAGCGTCCTCACATTGCGACCATCGTCAATTCAGGCGGGAAAGCAGTCGTCGGGGAAAGAGTTCGAAGATCCATTGTTTTGTTCGAGGAAGACTTGAGATGCGCCTAGTGCGGGGCCCAAGAAGCCGCACTGCTGCCTCAACGGAAGACCGAGTCCATCGGCCAACTTGCCCGTTATCTCCTAGGGAAGGGGACTGTTGGATTTGGAGAAGGCCAATACTGAGAGCGTTCATGCAGAAGATGCCACATTGCCACTTTAATTGGATTTTAAATAGTATTCCTATGTTCATTCCTTCATTCTGGGCTGAGAAGGATCCAGAGATCAGATATCTGTTCATTCGTCTCCACAGTTCGCTCTCGCTTCGTTGAGCTCCCCCTCTTCAAATCCCGGACGCCTCTTCGCTTAAGTCAATATCTCCTATTCATCCTAGAGTTTAGCGACTAATTGTTTTTCTCGGTTGGATCTTTTAGACTCAGACGTTGTATTCACATTACTTGCCTCTTTCTTCCAATGGCAGAACTTCCTTCAGTCACTGGCTCATCCACCAAAGCCATCAACATCCTTCTTATAAACCCTAATGGCACCTCATCTATGACAGAAGCCTGCCTACGGTCATTAGAGCATACTCTTCCACCACATTGCACAGTCACAGGTTTCACCTCACCTCATCCTACACCATCAGCTATCGAAGGTCATCTCGATGGCGTCCTTTCTGCAGCTGCAGCAATCAGAGCTGTGGTACCTATAGCGTCCAAGTACGACGCCTTCCTTGTCGCCTGTTTCAGCGCCCATCCCTTGATCAATGCTCTGAGGGAAGAGCTTTCAGGTCCCGTGATTGGGATCATGGAGGCGTCTTTGTATGCAGCTCGTATGCTAGGAGGACGGCTAGGCGTTGTGGCAACTGCCTACCGAAGCAAGATCATGCATGAAGATGCCATCCGATATTATGGTCTCGAAGGGTTCTCAGTAGGTGCTGAGACAACAAACTTGGGTGTTTTGGAGCTTGAAAGGTTACCGCGAGACAAGGTCTTGGGCTTGGTTGGTGAAGCTGCTAGGAGATTGGTTCAGGAGAAGGGTGCGGATTGCATTGCATTGGGCTGTGCAGGAATGACCGAGATGAAGCTCAAATGTGAGGAAGTTGTCGGAACAAAAGATGCCACAGCACAGGTCATCGATGGCGTCGGTGTTGGAGTGCAGCTTCTAATTGGACTGGTGAGGGAAGGGCATGTTACTGCTAAAGGTGGTGTGTTCAGTAGTTCAGCAGATGGACGAAAAGCAAGAGGTCAGGAGTGGTTGTAAATAACTAAATGCATACCTGTATATCCACATGAATGATGTAAGCGAGATCAGGAAGTGATCAGTCACATTATCTTCACAGGTCATTTAGACATTTTACTTGTGTTTGTAGATGCCTATCTATTTTCTATATCTACTCCTTCTAATGGTTTCCTACAACAGTTCAAGCTCAACGACACCCGTCTGCGTGGTGATCGGCCCATATTGATCAATCCTCCTATGCCTAGCAAAATCAAAAGTCTTTTCCTTCCCCTGCCTACAATCCTCCAAATCAATCTCCGCAAACACAACCTCATCATCCTTCGTCTTCGCCTCCGCCAACACATGTCCCTCAGGACTCGTAATACAACTCCCCCCAATCAAATCGTACTTCCCATCCTCCAGCCCCGCCTTCGCAGCACTGATTGAGAAACAACTATTCATATACGAATTCCCCTGCATCACCAACTTGTGATGAAATAGCGCACTCCTCTCCGCCTCTTCCGGCGTCATCGGTTTTCTCGTTCCCCAGAGATCGGGTGCGAAACCTGCAGTGTTATATCCACACAACACGACTTCGACTCCCTGCAGACCGAAACATCTCCATCCCTCTGCCCAGCGGCGATCATTACAGATCATCATTCCCATGATCGGATCTCCCATTCCGTGTTCTGTGATCCCGCTGCCTTTCTTTGCTACGCCGGGAATCAGATCCGGGGTTCGGAAAGCTTGGAATCCGAGGTTTCCTGGCTCGAAATAGCGCTTCTCGAGCTGGTTTACCGCATCTGGGTTTGCGAATGGTTCTTTGGTGCCTGGTAAGTGGACTTTTCTGTATTTTGCAATCACCTCTCCTTTCTTGGCTGAGAAATAGACGCTCGTGTTATAGCCTTTTCCATCAGCGGTTCGCTCCGCGAAACCAACTGAGATGTCAATGCCGAGTTTCTTCGCTTCATCAAAGAGGGGTTTTGTGTTCGGTGATTCCGGGAGATTGTCGGCGTGCTCGAAGTAGGAATCGAGTTCTTCTTGGGAATTGATGAGGTGACGAGGAAAGAAGGTCGTGAATGCCGTTTCTGGGAAAAGAACGAGTTGTGCGCCGAGTTTGGAGGCTGCTTGGAGGAGTGCGATCATGCGGGAGAGGGTTTCTGAGCGTTTGGAGGTGAGATGAACAGGGCCCATTTGGGCCGCTGCTACTTTGAGAGTGCGAGGCATCTTGCTTGCTTGTCAGGCTCTCGATGTCTCGACTGGCTTTCTTCTCCTAAAAACAATCAATACGATCACCACCACTTTTCATCGACCTCATCCCTGGGCCATAAATCTCCAAGCAAGCTACAGCTCCGAAGTCCCAACCTCGCGGCCATCGCTCTCACATCCCACCTTGCCCTCACTATCTCCTATCACGCCAGCGCGCTTTTCCGCCTCGCGGTCGTGGTCGGCCTTCTCATCCCTTCAAGACGTGGAGTGGAGAAATGATAATGCTTCATGCACCCCATCTTTGGACCCCTGGCTAGCCCCTCACCAGCACAATCTTATCGAGCCGCATATGGCGCACCGGCGGGACGAGGCGTTAATACGGGGTAATCCCTGCTTGGCCGTCGGGCAAGCCATCGGGGACCGGAATCGCGTGTCCAGCCGAGCGAGCTAATCGAACCACCATCGTTCGTTCAGGCTGGAGAGTGGAGTGAGGATGCAGGAGAGGAAATGGAGGTTTGAAAGGAGGCTCTGTCACCTCTGGTTGCTGTTGATAGAAAAACTTTTGAAGATTTGGGTTGCCTGAGCAGTTTTTGAAGGGAGGAGAGTCATCGGACATAAGATGGGATTGACTTGATTGGTACGAATGGCATAATTATGTGTTTTAAGCTTTCCATTTTATTCCTATCTTTAACGTCGTTTCAATGTCAATGTCGGGTTGTTTGCTGCAATAGAGGCTCAAGCGAGCCGAGTTTGAGTTTAGACCTGCTGCCAACAACCACAAACTTTTCAACAATTATTATTTACTATAGAAAGAAAAAGGTGCGGCCATAGAGTAACTTAGTATAGAAAGGAAGATGATTCGTTCAGTATTACTAAACCTATCGATATTTATTACCGAGTCATGTCGCATTCTCGTCTCAAATTATTTTATCACGAAGTTCACGTTAAACCAAATGCCTACAGCTACAAGCATGCAATGCTGCCTAGCTTTGTGAGAATGCGTCGACCTTCTGGAAAAGAACTCTTCTAGAAGTATCGCCTCTCCCGCTGCGTGATCGAATCGATTTTCTTTGTACCGTCTCGAAATGTAATCATCAAAGAAGTTCATGTTGAAAGCACTTTTCTTTATTTGAACATGCGCATGCGCATTACACTCAACTCATTCCTTTATTCCCCTTGGAATAACTTCATTCTATTGTACAGACCCGATGACTTTTCGAATAATTCATGAGTACACCACCATAACGGCTCGCCATACAACGTGAGAAATGGAAGTAGTTCCGTGCGAAGGAGACAGTAAACTGGGCAAGTTCTCTGTTTATATAATCTCTAGAGGTAGACTAGGTAGTGTGCAGAGCAGGCAAAAATATTTAGTCGGTCTACGTGTTACCTGGGTCGTGCGCGAAGAAGAAACCGCCGCGTACAAAGCTGCTGGGGCCACAAACACGCTTAAAGGTGGAAGCCTCTGCCGAAGTCGAAACAATGCTTTGCAAAATGCATTCGAGCAAAATCGTATCTACGCTCAGTTGAATGACGATTTGGTTCACTTTTAGAAACTATAAGAATCAAGGAGGGGCAGTAATTTACAGGACCCCTGAGATCGAACAGGAAAATATTGCTAGATTTAGGGTCGCACATCCGGGGTGGTTTAGAAAAGGCCGTAATGAAAATAAGGTTGCTTTCTTTGCGCCCAATGAGTATAGACCTCGGAATCCCTTCAGGGAGCGCAGAATATAACAAGTCAACTCAAGCTCTCTTTTCACCAATGAAAGCGCCCGGTGTTTATGAATTTGATGCCGAATTGACTTAATCATGGATATGAAGGGGAAAAAAGGATATATACACCTCGGGAGATGGACTAGAATGTTGTGTGGCTGTACAGGCCTCAGCGAGTACGAGTTCTCAATACAACGAGTGTGCTATTCGAGAGGTGGATCCTCACTAGCTGCCAAAGCTAGTATAGGAAGCCGGTTCCCAATCCAAAGCGTTGGCATTCAGGTCCTCAGCCACGTCGAGGCCGCTCCCATCGCGCAGCACGCTTCATGCTTGTGCGGGACATCAAACGCCACACAGTAACATAATCAGCGGACAACAGAACAAACAAGAAAAAGCTTCACATTAAGTACTAAATTCAATACGTTGGGGGTTGGATGACTGCAGATGCTATCACTTGAACGTAGAATAAGACGCCATATAGTCAGGCAGACGTGGACGTTTCATACGTGCACAACAAGCTCGAGTTGAATCTTTTTGGAGTGAGAGAGACTTGGAAATCAATCAAAAGGACAATAAAGAAGGAAAGAAACAGAAACTCTGATCACGTAGACTCATATTTGGTACAAACTCGATTCGTTCGCATGTTCTACCGTCTGGCAAAAAAAGGGGGCTAGTTTAGGTATCAAGCTGGGCAAGTAGTTGACAGCGTGAACGTAATAATCGTCTGGTACGTCGGATCAATCGTCGGGCTTGAGCCCATAGCCAAAATTCCGTTGGCAGTCGCCCTGGAAAAGTACGCATAATTAACGGTAGGTCCAGTGGGTACGGTTGCCGTGCAGCTGAGAGTTCCGCCAATCGTTCCACTGCATATCAAAGGAGCGTATTTCGTAGGTTGGCTGTTCACCACTTGGGCGGTCTCGGGACGGACAACTTGCGGATCGTTGAAGGGAGAAATAACGTAGGTCGTGTACCCGGCAGCAGAAACCAGGTGGCCGGCGCTGTCCAGTGTGAACATGACTGTTGGTGGCGAGGCGGTTCCGACAGTTTTGGCGATGTAATTTAACCCCGCCGGCCCAGACTGTCCAAGAACAAAGTTGACCCCTTGGTTGCTAGCCGTCAGACAGAATGCCGTTGGTGTTGGCAGAGATGTCGTGCTGGTGGAAACACTAGTTATTGTTGTCGAGGCATCAACGTTGACGGTGGATGTAGCAGCTGAGGCGTAGATCGTGTCAATATCTGTCTCCGTGGTACTCGTGGCTGGAATCGTAGTAGAAATGGTTTGAGTAGTGAGGACGACAGCCGTAGCTAAGGTTGAAGTAACGGTGACGCCGGTATAGCTTGTTGGTCCTGGCACAGTCACTGTCGAGACCGAAACCCCGATGCAGGCACAGGCAGAGGTATATCGAGCAGCTCCAGAACACAGGCTTGCGTATGCTGGAATGGTTCCCGGTGAAGCGTCGCGGCGAACAAAAACAACCGATGTAGCTACACTAGTCTCTGTAGACGTTGTCGACGTAACGGTGCTATGAAACATATCAGCACAGCTCAACTAGGTGGAAATAAGATTACCATACACAGTGGGAGTGATTGTCACCGTATCCAATTCAGTCGATGTGCTACGATTTATTAGCCATGTGCTTCTCAAAGTACGCTGTATGTTACTTACAATGTTCCAAAGCTCACGGTATCAATTTCAGTGGCCGAGCTCGTTCTGGTCATATTTATCAGTATGAGTCTAACCACATTCGGATTTACTTACGCTGATGGAGACGATGTTACTGTGTCGGTTGTGGTTATGGTTGTCGCTGATGCAGTAACAGTCTGAGCAAGATACGAAGCGCAGTCTGTTGATCCACGAATAGGCGATGCCGTATTCCTCACAGCTCGGAGGCAGTTGTCCGCATTACAAACCGTCAGAGCACCCTGCACGCTATGCATTGCCCCAAGGGCAACGAGAAGAGCACAATTCCGCATTATAACGAGTGTGTAGATTGGTCTGAGGAATGGATTTGTAGAAGAAGCAGAGCGCAATGCAGAACAAAAGACAAAATCTGATACAAATTGAGAACTTGGAGACACAGGAAAACAAGCCCTTGAAGCCTTTTTATAAACCAGAGCACACTCGGCTCGCCCCAGAATTTGAGGTCCAGATTCTGCTCACCTGTTCGCCTTCGAAAGTATCATTAAAACAATGGCTTCTAGCTCGGTCGAGCCGGGACTTTGCTCTATTGAGGCGACGATCTCACTCGGCAGGCTCGAAGCTATGTCAACTATCGACATTGAAGCTCGACCGAACCCTTCTAAGCCTCTGGGGGCGTTACAATTCGGAGCTGAAAAAGACAATGCGGCTAGATTAAGAAAATGCAGGAACCGCGGGAGGACCGGGTTTATGTAACTCATGGCCGAAAACGATACTAGTGCTGCCGAGGTTGTGGTAATGCGGTTAGTGGCCCTGAAGATCCTTGGCGTGCGCGGGCTATTGAATCTGGATCGCAGTCGGAAATTGAGGGACATTCAGCTCTATCACGTGATATTTGGTGATCCGCGCCGACATCCGATCTAATTTCCCAATGGCTGAAAGTCCCACATGCTGAATGGCAATCGTGCTCAAACTTCAGGAGAAAGCCGACGAATATATCTGTAGGTATAATTCCAAGGGTAGTTCTAATTTTGTGTTTTCTCTCAAGCATATCTGCTTGGCCCTCGTCTTGTATGGTAACACGGAAATGTGAGCTTGCATGCACGAAGCGAAATGATGCCCCTTTTTCCAGTGGACGGGCAGAGTTTATGTGACTCGGTGAAGTCAGTAGCGTGAAAATCGAGTTGAGTTGAGTTGAGTTGAATAGGGGGGTCTATTCATATTCGACTCAATTTTTTCGGGAATTTCATATTCAATTTGTTTTGGCTCTGACCTTCTGCATCCATGAATAGGCACGGAGGCTCTGCTTCTCGTCAAGTAATAAGAACCTGCAGCCTGTATGCACAAAACGACAAGACGAGGGAGCCGAAAACTTTCGTCTACTCGAAAGATAGGTATCGCAGAGTGTGTTGAAATCGCAGCATTGAAATCGCAGAAGTGAGAGCGCGGGGTCACGAAACGGAGATTGTCTCCTAGCGGGGTACGCGAGAAAGGGGGTTTCCAAGTTCCAGCCAGCATTGACTATTCTGGGCAGCTGTTTCTCCACTCCGGTTCTCAGCACTGGCTGGTGAATGTTGGAAGAAAGCAGAAGGATTTTGGTGGTATTATTTTGAATTATACGATTGTTTCCAGCTTAAAAACTCACCATCCGCTTCGTCCGAAAGAAGAAGAATGAAGTGCTGAGGAACAAATTGCTAGTAGCCTCTTGAGTTCCAAGTGCGCACTTGCCGTAAAGTTGGACTGAGCATGCTCTCAATTAAAGAGCCACCTCGCCATCCTAATATCTTTTGTTTTGTCAATTTATCTTCATCTATAGATCTTTTTCTTTTCCGTAAAAAGCCTCTTGTAAGGAGCCTTGTGCTTCCTTTGATTTGAGATAATGCTTCCAACTTAGGAATTCATTATCAGTAAAGTATATATCTGCTTTTGAGGAAAGAGCACAGCCCCTCCTCCTCGGAAGCAAGCACTGCCGGAATACAAAGAGCTCTATGTTCGTCTATGAATTCCTTTTTTGTTAACACAGCTGTAGAAATCTAATACACGCAACGCAAAAGAGTACGATCTATTGTGAGAAGCCACCCTATCTCATAATCATATCCTCTCTTTTTGGGCCTATGCTGGAGTTAGTGACAATTTGCTGCAACAATTATCAAACACTTACCAATACCGATATACTGAATAGGGCACTGTGCATCTAATTAGTATATGATTTTGCTACTTTTTGATGAGGAGCCGGGGAGTCATGTTCTCAAAATAAGCCGTATTGAGAGCAGCTCCACCGCCCACCGCTCCCTATAAAGACAGGAAATCAAGGGCGAGAACGACATACCTTCAGGAATTCCTCTACGAATTTTATGTAGTCTTGGCACTTTGTGAGAATTAGTATAGGTAATTTGAGGATCCTCTTCTTAAACTTACTGCAGGAGGGAGGCCATCGAAAGAACGGCATTCTCCAATAGGCTTGAGCCAGCCTTTCAACGTGACATACTCCACTTCAACTTGTTCCAGCACTTGCAAATCTGAAATCCGGCATTAGTATGGCATGGAGATACATGAAAAAATGCAAGAGCTTGTTCGAAGAGCCGGCTCTCGTTCTCAAGCGAGCGACAGCCTGGTACTAAGTAAACAGGAGATTAAGGGAAAAATGGACTTGCCAGCAGGAAAAGATTCTAAGGTCTCGTTTTCGTATCGGTAGTGAACGGCTACCTTTATCTCCGGGAAGGCTTTCTCAAGTGTCAGTGTGGTGCTGCCTGAAATGGTAAACTATAGGGAACGAAGAACCGTCTGAGCCGTGGGGTACCAGATTCGGAATGAACTACCCTAAGTCTTTGAACCCTAGGTTGCTGAATAATGGAACAATGAAATTCGGAACCTGCTTACTGTCTAGGATGTCGAGTTTGGTCAAATTCAGCCCAGTGTATGCATTCACACCAACACTATACTGCAGTAGTTTTAAATCCAACCAGCCACAGCTATCCCTTGTCAGCATTGTATCGTTTTGAAGGATTAGAAACAAAAGCATGTGTCAAGAGTTCTGTTCTGAACTAAACAGGAAATAAGGGACCGTGACGAACCGTCTAGGTCGGCCAGTGGTGACGCCCACCTGTATCTCGGAGTTAGCATTGCTTGGTCGTCCAATTCAGTAACGTTCGCTTCAAGCAAATGAGGACTTACCTCTCGACCAATTGTTTGGAGCTTCTCTCCCCATTCATCAAGCGCTTCGCTAGGGAAAGGCCCACTTCCAACTCTATTAAACTGATTAGCTAAGGCTAAATGAAGTTATAGAGCTGATATAGTACCGGGTAGTATAGGCCTTGACGACCCCTAGCACAGACTTAAGATCTAGGAGAGCCGAGGTTAGCGTTATCGTAGTACTTTGCGGATGTACTTACTCATTGGATTCAAGCCACCCAAACCGGTCCAAACGCCTCCTAATCCTGTGTTGCTTGAAGTCCTATTTCAACTCGGATCAGTATCGCCTCATTTGGATAGATATGATTCGAAGAGCAATACATAGGTCTTCGAATTTCAAATCCGATTATAGGAATGGAAATGTTTTGAGAATGCGCTTACACGTAAGGATAGGTACCCGCGTCTATATCAAGCTATTTTTATGTCAGCGAAAATCTCGGCGAAAACTGGGTACACCGACCATGATCGCTAGCATCTAGTTAGCATGTTAAAAAGTCAACTGTTCAAGGAGCGCTAAGGGGCGTTAAGCTGTTTTAGGAGCTGCCTTGGAACTTCGCATAGAACTATCTGGGTTCCTGAGACGGCTTCCAGGCTGCTCGATGCCTATATATGAAAACATCATCTTAGTATGAGGATCTGACGTACCATTAGCGCCTGAAAATTAAGATTACAAGTCAGCATCACTACTATGAATAAAGAAGGAGGAGAATTTTCAAGAGTAAAAAATAACATGTCTCAGTTCCGAATTGTCCTCAAACAGGAAATATTTCTTCAAAGAAGTAGACTCACCTTCTACAAGTATTGGGGACTTCTGCTGCTGTGCATCTAGAAGCAGTGGAAGCTGGTCAATGACGAGTGGAGCCAATATTGTTCGGTACTCCTATAGGGGCTTAGAGACACTTGCTTGAGGATATCACGACTCCTCCTTACCTTGAACTTTGCTATCTCTTCCTCGGGTTCATAGACTAATAAATCCCCAAATCGTTTCTTGAAGCTTGTACTAAAAGATGTCAGATGTAGGTTCCCTCAGAAGCTTTATACCGGACATTATTCCGTGAAATGACTACCTAGAGGGGGCACTCACGCAAGCTTCCTTACTTTATCTGCGAAAAGGTCTTCCCGGAAAATATCCGCTACACGAATTCCGCTCCTCGACGCTTTACAGCCTGTGAAAAATTCGAGTAAGGATTACTTCTTTTGGAATGATTGGGAATAAATTGGGAGGAAATATATACTGTAGCATGGACCGATGCCTTTGCCGGTAGTCCCGATCTTGGCGCCTTTCAATTCTGCTTCCTCGAGGCCGTCTAATCTCTGGTGGAGATCAAGAACGACACTATATACGTGATGAGGAATCGAAATAAAAGTTGGTAAGATTAAGACTTACTGAGCTCTGTCGCTAATATAAAGCCTCTCTCTCGCGTCCGAAATTCCTTTGCTCTCAAGATCCGTGAGCTCTTTCAGAAGGTCGGGGATATGAACAACGCAACCGGATCCTAGGAAAAATTAGCAAATCTACCTAGACGAGAAAATTTCTCCGAGAAATCAACCACTCACCTATCAAATTCTTGCTTCTCGGATTAAGGAGTCCGCTAGGCAGAATGTCTAATACTGATAAGCATTATCTAAACACGGTTCTCTCGGGGCTTACGGAAATCATACTAGAAAGCATTGAAGTTAGCATGCCATTAAGGAAACAGAGCAACAGGAATTTCATCCTCAGGTTATACATACGGTCTGACCGGAATAGACTATAGTATGGCCTGCATTATTTCCTCCTTGAGCGCGACACACTAGCAGATTCTCAGGACATAGGATATCTATCAATTTTCCTTTCCCTTCATCGCCCTGTATAGTTCAGTGTCTATTTGAGGCGTGGCAGAATAGGGCAATCTTACCCATTGCGAGCCCAGTACTACAGTTATCGCCATCTCCAATTGTTCGCAGACGAATCAGAACGTGAATGATGCCGCAGATAGTATGCTAAAGTCGAATTGAGGTTCAGTTCTGGAGGAAGAGGAGGAAGAGGAGGAAAGAAGCGGAAGGGTAGGTATGGCCGTATGGTGGTGGGTGGTGAAGCTCTTGCCAATTGCTCTATGTGCTGTACAGTCTCGGGCCTTTCCCTAGTTGTTCAAGCAGATGGGTGCTTGAGTGTATCGGGGACGTCTGAGAGTTTGATTAGCTGAACTCCTGGATTCCACGAGGGGCTGTAATACCTGCTGGTTGTGCTCGAATGCGTTGTCGCGAGAAGTTCAAAATGAGTCGAGATGGTGGGGGCAGCGTTTTGTGGCCAATGGGCCGGCAGCGGGAGATCTAAGATTTCATCCTTGTCACAGCACTGCCACAGACTTCCCCTCTCTGTGGCTGGTGCAGGCTCCGTCCAAGCGAAGGAGAATTGGGCTAGCCCCAAATGCTGAAAGCATCTCGAGGACGAAATATCAAGTTCTTGAGAGAAAACGGCGATCGAGATCTAAGACCCAAGCTCTTCATTTATTGTAGCTTCAATTAATTCTTGGCATCTTTAGATGGCTGGATAAGTCTCGCTCAGAGGATGATTTTCTATCTCTCTGATACTTGTCACGTGGTCGTCTCGACTTTCTTAAGGTTACCCCAAGTCATCTTGAGAGAACAGCCCTGGAGGTACAGGAGAACTGTACAATAGAAGTGAGATATTTTTAGAATCCATCCTCGCCTGGAAAAGAATCATTATGACCCCAACAATTTTTATTTTTTCCTGTGTAAATGCGTGAAGACTACTCTATGACTGTCCTAGAAAGACAAGAACATCTCTTGAATGAAACCCTTTATCTAGACTATTGCACCGGATTTCGACGGATTTCGGCTGAATAGTAAGTGAGTGAAGTGTATGGTGAGTTTGGAGATCGATTGCCACTGAAGTGGTGGGATCTTCAGTAATGAGGGCCTTGGATAACATCGCTCAAATGTGCATTTTGAAAGTACCTGATGCAGGAGCAGAAATTCGGTAGTGTTTGGTCCTGTTATTGTCTTGCCATCTGAATGCCTGCCTGTAAATTTCCGCTGGAGTAGGAGTCTGCTTAAGTATGGGTGGAATGTGAGGTTGTGATGATGGTAGCTGCTGCTTTGATCTGTGGTACTGTCTTCCGAATCTTCCGAATTGTTTTCTCTGTGACCGAGGGTTGTCTTTTGCTGTCCTTGGTCCCGTGCCTTAATGCTATCCTTAAAGTTCTGTCGACGATGCCTACTTCCCAAGGTTGCTGGAGTCCTGACATTCCATTCCTCCGTGATCCTCCAATGATTCGTAATACCCATCCAATCCTTTCCGTTCTTGAACAAACACCATTGCAACATCCACTGCCACCCACGGTCAGAAATAAGATGTAGCTTTTTATTGCTTTGCCTTCCCTCCACGTATTCGTTCCTCATACACCAGATGTAACCTTTTTTTTAGCTTCCCTCCACTCCCTCACTCCCCTCTACTCCCCTCCAAATCTGATCAGACAAACGCAACACTCATTCAACATCTCCTCCTACTCCCACCCACTCCCCACCCACTAGATGCAACTTTTTTGGCAGCCCTCTACTCCCTGGATCCCTTCTGCTCCCAATACACTAGATGTAATGTTTTGGCTCCCTCCACCTCCTCAAAACCCAATCAAACAAATTCACCATTTCACCTCCCCTCCACACCCAACAGAAAACAACTCCCAGCCCAGCAGCCTCTATACCAAATGCAATCTTGACAATTTCATTAATCTTGCAAATACATCGGGACGGCTAGATCCGAATGTCCCCGAATTCTCCGAACCTCTTTCGAACAAAAATGCACTCATTTATTGAACAACATTTCCTAGGCTTCAGCAACATTGCTCAACTTGCTCTTGGAAGCCGATTGAGAGAACATGTAGCGATGAGCTGGATGGTTTTTGTGAATGAATGAATGAATGAATGAATTTCAGTGTGCAAACGGGTCTCAGCGCTTCCTCATATAAGAAATATGCGGTTCTCTCGAAAATCAATTGTGCTGTACAGTACACGTCAGGAGAGTCGGCGGGTGGAAGCAGAACTCGGAACCGCCACTACGACAATGCGAATATAATCCTTATTAAATATCACTCAAGCAAACCGTAGTTTCGCATACAAGGCGAAGATGATAGATATTGCAGCCACACCTCAACCCTCACTTAGGTAGGCAGCCAAAACCAGGAAACGATTGAAAGTTCCAAAAACGCACCTTTGTAAAATCTAAAGCAAACACACTCACTCATTCCAACCTTTCCAAACCAAGCTCAAAACTCAAGCCTCATCATCTCTTTTCTCTCTTCGTTTCAGCCAGCTCCACGTATCATCCATACAGCAATTCCAACTCCCTAGGTACCTAGAAGACCTCTTCACACGCCTCAACTCAACTCAACCCATATCCCCCCCATCCCAAAAAAATTCCCAAAAATTCCAACCAAGGTGTGCTAAAACTAAAACTTAAGGTCCCATCACCTTTGAGAATTGAGATTGAGAGTGAGACGGACAGCACATGTACGTGCACGTGCTCGCTTCCCAAACCCACGGCTCGCTCCGACGCGCAATCACCACCTTCCAACCCCTTTCATCTCGCCTCCATCTCCTCGCTTCGCTTCTTTTCCACCTTCCAAGGTTCTGTTCTGCACGTAAGACGCCAACGCCAACGCCAACGCCTCACTCCCCACCCAGGTATCCAAGGTATCCAAGGGGGATCCGAGTCTCAAAGGCAGAGAAGCGAGATGAGGTGAGTGGCTCAAGAGTGCGACGTGCAACAGAGTTACAGAAAAGCAGAAAAGCGCGAAAGCAAGCACCACCATCCATCGATCGGGATTGGGATTTGAGTCGTTGGTTTGGAACAGTGAGAACGAAAAGTGGTGGTTGGCTGTGAGTGGCTGTGGCTGTGGCTGGCTCGGGTGAGTGAGTTAGTTTGTTAGTTAGTTACAGTAGGTTGGTGGAGAAGGGACCGGGTCGTGTCGTGTCGGTCGTGTCGGGTAGGGTCGGGTCGTTTCACCGTGAAATGAATGGCCAGAAGGCCAAACAGACTAAGAAAATCATGAGTGTTTGCCAGTCTTAAGTTGGCCTCGCGGGCCTGGAGAGTCAAGACTCGAGACTCGAGATCAAGACTGTACTCAAGAGAGCCACGAAGCCGGTTCGCGATCTCGCGTAATCAAGTGATTACAGGACTGGCAGGACTCACTCATCGCCTTGATTCACTGACAGTCACGAAATCAGTCAGATTCACAGCAGAGAAACCAAGACGGGATAGAAGTTTGGTTCAAGATCTCAAATTGGCAATCCTGTTCTAAAATCCGCACGATCTGAGATCGTGACTTCGGTTTTCTTTTGCTTTCTCCAAACACCATACCCCTCTACCCAAGAATCCATGTTTTGGCGCCCCCTATTGGTCTTATCTTATCTTGTTTTGAAGTGAAGTGTTTGAAGAAGTAATATGTACAAAGAACGTAAACTCTTTTGAATTTGTGCTTGCTTGGCTTTGCTTTGCAAAAAGGTGCATTGCATTGCAGTCAGTTCGCTAACGAGAGTGTCGTAATTTCGTTTCTCCTCCCACCTTTTCCTTCTCTTCCCACGCCTCGCTGCGCTCTCAGCCTCGCTCTACTCTCCATTTAGACGAAGCTCGCGAACGTCTCTCCCAAAGTTGAGAGCGTGCTGCCGCTGCTCAAGAGAAGACCATCAGAAGCCATGAAGTACGCATACTTCTCCACCATCTCACTTCCATCCAAGAACGGGATCACCTCCTGCAAGAAAGAATTCTGGTCATCGGTCGACCCACTCGCCTGGAACTCCGTGATCCACAGAGGGCGATTGCCGCCCGCGGTATATGCTTGCTGGACGTAGCTCTTGAATGCTGCGGCATCACCACCGTTGTACCAGTGGATGGCGATACGGTCGACGGTGCAGCCGCTGCATGCGGAGATGAAGTTCTCAATCCAGGTCAAGCCCATGGGTGAGCCTCCGTTAGTCACGGCAGGGGACACCAGACTGGCCTTACCAGCGAAGGGCTCCATATAGGTTTTCCATCCGGATGCGGCGTCCGAGGGACTGAGGTTAGATTGGCCGGAGTAGTCGGGCTCGTTGAACCCGAGCAGGGCGGTGGAGCCGGCTGCGATGGCTGCGCTGGCAATGGAAGACCAGCCGTTGGTGTGGTCGGAGCCGAGACCCCAGAGCATGGGGATGTATTCAAGTCCAGAGAGGGCGGAGGAAGTGGATCCCCAGTTATAGGCCCATGATACTTGAGAAGAGGAGGATAGGAAGCCGGAGAGGATAGAGGCGTCATTGAATGCGAGACCGCGCTTCTTGGATGAGGAGACGGGGGAAGAGGAGACGACTGGGGCGGCGGAAGAGGTGGTAGGTACAGCTTTTGGTGTCGTGGAAGCTTTAGTGGAGAGCGTAGTGGGTGTTACTACAGGAGCAACGGAAGTAGGTTTTGGTGCCTCGACGACGGAGGATGAAGTCGAGGATGGGAGAGGGGTAGAGCTTGCAGCAGTGTGGATGTGGGTTGCTGGAGTGCTCTGGATGAAGATGGCTTGGCTTGACAAAGACGAAGTTGAAGCTGAAGAAGAAGAAGTAGTTGCTGGTGCGGCAATCGAAGAAGTCGATGGGGTGGCAGCAGGAGTAGCAGATGCCGACTCGGTGTACAAGACTGGAGTCCCGTCAATGGTTCCGGTTCCGATGGCCACGGCGGCACCGGTCTGGTAGGATCCGTCGGGCATCTCGGTCACGGTGACCTCCTCGGTAACCATGATGATGTCGGTATCGAGGTACACCTCTCTTGCCTGCACCGGGGCAGCAAAAACTTCTTTGACCAGCAAAGAGGAAGCCAATACGGCGAAGGTCGAGAAAGTAGTGGTACGCATCTTGTCGATGTTAAATGCTCAAGTTCTAGAATTTCACGTATGGATTGGTTGTAGATCGGGTTCTGAAAGGATTGACGTTCTCGCGTGTCGGTTGGTATTGTGCTCGTTGGTAGTTATTGTGCCTTCGGGTTGAGGATGTGAATGGGGGGTTGAGTCTATCAACGACAATAGCTGGTATGTGCAAGAATGAATGACTGTCTGTCTGTACTGTAGTACAATAGTAAATGGCGCGCGACCTCTGGTGCGACCGAGTAAAAGAATGAAAGTAACTCAAAAAGTTGGGTGAAGAGAGCAAAAGAGATCTGAAAAGAGCAGAGGGTGAAGATATCTATAGGGTGATGGGCTCTGGCACTGGCGGAGCCCACGACGGTGCTGGCGCCGGCAGGGCCATCCCGTCTCAGCCCAACGCCCACCCTTTTCGAGCGCCGTGTGCCAGGGAGGAAGGGTGACTAGCACTGCATTTGGTCAATTGTTCGCTGTTTCGCATGGATCGTGAACGAGTCGCCGGCCGCGTACCAGCATGGCTCAGATCATGACGGGGTCGAAGAGCGTCGAGGAGGGGTTGCTTGGGTGGTGCTTGGCCCTCTGGAGCCAGCGGAGCCAGCCTGCCCACGTCGGCTTTGGCAATTTCCACCTGCGCGGTGGCCACAGTGGATCATCGGCGTCGAACGCAGCTCATCCCCATTTGCTGTGTTGATCCTGCATGAAACGCGTCCTTGCCTGTGTGGTGGGCTTCCTCTCGCTCTGCCCTGGCTCACGCCCCCAACCCCTGAGGGGTGTGCACGCTGGTCCCTGGCGGTCCCTGGCTGTTCCTGACTAGTGATCCCAGCGGCGCGCATCGCTCAGGGGAGCCGCTGCCCGAGGCGCTTTTGGGCGGCCACCATTGGAGCAGTGTTCCGCCCGGCGTGTTTCGCATCCCAGATGAGATGAACTGGCACCGCGAAATCTAGACCTGAGGCCGCCACCCACCATGCAGGCTGAGATTGCAGTGTTGGCTCGCGTGCAGCTGCACGGAGATGCTCCGATGCAGGTCCACGGAAGGAATGAGAACAGAAGGGAAAGAAAAACAACGCAAGCCAGCGCCAAATGTCGAACGTTGATGCTCGGCAGACGCAGCGAGTCGCTTTGCATTCTCCGTCGCTTCCGAAAGGATCCGCTGGCGGGAGTCTGGGCAGCGAACGGCGAACGCGGGACAGGAATCGCACGATGCCGCATGCGTGCTTTTCTCTTCTCGACTTCTCCATCTGACCCAAAAGGGCAGGTCCGCAACATGTGATTCTCCTTTTGTTGCTTATCGATACCTTACGTCGTACCTCACCTTCCTTCTCTATCGATAAGACAGAAGACCTGGATTCAATTAGTTTTAGCCTGGTATCAACCTCTCTCAACGAACTCACCGTCCTTCGGCATATGTGAGCACTATCGAGGGCTATCATCAGAAGCCTGAGCTGAGTCAAAGCCCCCAATGTCTATTTGATTGTGGTCACACAGCATCCAGCATCCAGCATCCAACATCCAGCATCCAACACCCAGACTCCGTAAACTCCAAATAACCACCCTCTCACTCTCACGCCGACCTGCGGGCTGCAGCGACTTCTTCCTTGCGTTTGCGTATGGGAGGGAAACATGTTTTTCTTAGTCGTGCATATCTGCATCTGCGAAGGTCCGCTGCAGTGGTCGAAACATCGCTCGCTCGCTCGGCTCGCTAGGTTTGCTGCTGAGTCTGGGTCTGGGTCTGGGTCTGGTGCTGCACTTTTTACTCGCGCGCTGAAAGGAAACGTGCCAGGTCGTCATGACGCTTCGGCTGTGA
This sequence comes from Phialocephala sp. D728, assembly GCA_003988865.1. Classification (NCBI taxonomy): domain Eukaryota; kingdom Fungi; phylum Ascomycota; class Leotiomycetes; order Helotiales; family Mollisiaceae; genus Phialocephala; species Phialocephala sp. D728. Next base: position 1,007,137 of record QYAJ01000003.1, on the reverse strand, counting down.
GCCACTCAGCGGCGACGAGGGACCAGAGGTTGAGACGACGGGGACGGGATCTCCACACCACCTGCAGAGTTTTTTTCGTTCGTTCGTTCGCTCGTCCGCTCTGTGTTCGTTGGCGGATATCAGGTGCATGCGTGACCTGGGGAGAATTGCTGTCGTGGCTAGAATTCTGGAAATCGGGTCTGGATGTTGGGATCCGGCGGGAGGAAGTGTCATCGCATCGGTCCGTCGCCATTTTCCTGGTGTCGGCATCGATTTCCTTCCCGTTTGTGTTTGTGGTGCCGCGTCATGCTGTATTTCCCGTTTAGTCAATTTTCACCTTCAGCTCTGATTGATGGATGAATATCCGAGAAAGATTCAGCTTCCCATTTCGGTCTCGTTCTCGAAGTTGAAATCCCACCACGGACGGGTTTCTAGAACGTTTCCTCCACACCATCTCGAGCCTTCGGTTACGTAGTACTGCAGGATGGTTCGGTCACATTATTATACTTGTGCATTCGCTGTCATCCATTGGAATCTGGATTGAGGCATTTCGTTGATTTGTTGGATGAGGTGCCCGATATTCAGCCTGGAGTTGACGGCGCAGAAATGTTCGAAGTCGAATTGGACATCGAGATCAAATCAAAAGCAGATCTCCACACCACCTCTCCAATAACTTACATGCACATCTTAGTATACCTGCATACTGAGTTTTTCATTACTAGATTGACTGACATACCTGGCAAGTATTACGAAAATCTCTCGATTTCCTGGAGTGAAGGTCCGAGTCACACTCGATCAAGCTCCCCACTTTGAACTGGGATGAATTTTGAGTTTTGAGTATTGATCTAAACACGATCTTTGATGGAGCGTCAGACGTTACTATCATTCCATGATGCAACTTACTCACCTCGCACCGCCTCACATAAAACACTCGCCCCCATTTCGAGACGAGACGAGACGAGACCTGCAGCTTGTTGTGTTCGTGCAGGTACAGACAGAAACACGGCATATAGCATATCAATGTCGACCAATCGCAAAAAGTAATGCCACGGGAGACGAGCCAAATCATCGACATCATCACTTTTTGCCAAAACGAAAAGCAGAAGAAGAGAAGAGAAAAGGGTAAAGGTTTGAGATGAGATGACTGCGAGACATGATTTCGGCATCGCTGCCATGTTTCTGCGAAAAGAGGAAGAAAGAAAAGAAAAGGGAGAAATAACCGTAGTCCGTTCCGAGTTTTGAAGATGGCACTCTAGGAAGGTAGCTATGGGTGGAGTCGTCACGTGCGGTGAGCTACATCTGCTGCGATTTTGTCTGATATTGAGGTGTTCTTGAGAGGGACTGTCGTGTGGCAGTACAATAGTTTTGCGGTTTGTTTGAGCTTTGTCACGTTATGTTAAGTTACGTTTTCATGGGTCTGGGTCCTTGGGGGAGGGAGTGTGTGTCGCGGTCACGTGATACACATTATGTGTATATATCCTCACTCACCGCTAGTTAGGATCATCATTATCATATTTACACTTTACCTACATATACCATGGCTTTACACCGTGATAGTGGGTGAGTGAGTGAGAGAGACGCGGGTAAGTGGGTGAAGGTGAAGGCGAAAGAGGAAAGGATACGATACGATACGATACGATACTAAGTCATACTGCTGCTGCATGTGTGTCTTGAAAGTCGAATATCTATCGCTCGAGTCGGGATGCCGAAAGAACCTAAGGCTGAGGCTCAGGCTCAAGCTCGAGCTCACCTTATTTTCCATTCCTCGTTCTCTACCTATAAATACATCTCCTTCTCGTCATCTTTTTGATTTTTTGTTATTGTGGTCCAGGTGCAACCTCGGCCTTGACACACCTCTGATGTTCGATCTTACAGCTTTATGGCGGTACGCTACATTAATTGTGCTTGAGCTCTAGAACCATTTGCTAACAACAGAGCCCAATTCGGCCTTCTCGCAACGTTAACCTCAAGAAAGGTCCAGCGTTGATAATTTCTTTAAATAAATTCTTTAAGAAAGTTTGTGAAAACTTGATAATGATACTTTGAAGGGTTTGGGATGTAAGGATGGGGCGAATGAATAAAGAACGAGGGGAATGGTATCATAACTTGCTTACTTTCTTATTATATATTGGACTTTGTACGCAGCACGCTTTTTGTTCGTGATGATTTTTTTAACCAGACTTTCAACTTCCACTTCCACTTCCACTTCCGAATACTTTCCAATTTAAATATGGAATCATCATCCCAGACATGGTTCCCTTTCACTATCCCGTCGTACCTTCTCATCCCATCTCCCTCATCCATCTCGTTGACCTCCCCACTCTCTCATCCTCGATTCTATAACAAACCTTGAACAACTAACCCCCATTGTGTGATAAAAATCGTTGATGAGAGGACTCAGCTTTGGGATATCATGCTATGCGTTTTGAGTAAATGGAGATGCATTTATATAAAGCAATAAATGGATTAAAAAACCATAATAATTTCTTTTATAAAATTTATAATTCGGATTATGATAATGTAATAATTATAATAATTTACTTTAGCCTTTTTTTATTTTGAACCTTTTTTTTATATTTTGGTTATAATATAATTAATTTATTTGTTCCTTTTCTTTTTATTATATTACCACTTCGATATACCAAATAATTCCATTATAATTAAAAAAATTACTTGTTGATTTTTTTCATCTTTTTTTCTCTTTCGAATCAGTTTATTTTAATGCGAACTTTATTTCCATTAATTATTCCAACGCCCAGATTTTAATGCCAGTTGTGCTAATGGATGCGAGTCGCTGCCAGTCGGGTGAGAAGGCGATTCGATGATGAAAGCCGTCGTTTTCTTCAAGCTCTTGCTCTTGGACTTGCTCGAGTTTGCCTTGCTTATATGCCCAAATTCGAACGTTGCCTATATGACTATAGAACGCAACCCACTGTCCGTCAGGTGAGAAGTCGATTAAGGTAACGCAGGCCCCGTTAAGCTTTTGGACTTGCTCGAACCTCCCTTGCTTGTCTGCCCAGATTTGAATGCCATCGTGGCCACTGGACACAAGCCGCTGTCCGTTAGGTGAGAAGGCGACTGAGTTAACGTAGTCTTTAAACTTCTGGACTTGCTCGAACCTCCCTTGCTTATCTGCCCAGATTTGAATGCCATCGTAGCCATTGGACACAAACCGCTGTCCGTTAGGTGAGAAGGCGACTGAGTTAACGTAGCCTTTAAACTTCTGGACTTGCTCGAACCTCTCTTGCTTGTCTGCCCAGATTTGAATGCCATCGTTGCCACCGGCCACAAGCCGCTGTCCATCAGGTGAGAAGGCGACTGAGTAAACGTAGTCTTTAAGCTTCTGGACTTGCTCGAACCTCCCTTGCTTGTCTGCCCAGATTTGAATGCCATCGTGGCCACCGGCCACAAGCCGCTGTCCGTCAGGTGAGAAGGCGATTGAGTTAACGCGGGCCCCGTTAAGCTTTTGGACTTGCTCGAACCTCCCTTGCTTGTCTGCCCAGATTTGAATACCATCGTGGATACCGGCCACAAGCCGCTGTCCGTCAGGTGAGAAGGCGACTGATATAGCGTATTTTTCGGTCCCGAGCTTTTGGAATAATTCAAATCTCCGTAGCTTATTGACTGTCACACTATCTGAGGAGGATCTTTCCGTAGGATTATCGTTAGGTGCCTCATTCCGAGCATGTCGGGTAGCAATTCCAGCCGTTTGTCGCTGCAGGTTCTTCGCATACTCTGCTGTAACCTGCGAAGTGCTCCATTGTGCAGAGGCTAAAGGCGAAGTCGTTTTTGCAGCAGTGCTATTTGACAAAACATTAGAGAGCTCTCTCGGGGGGAGAGGCTCTTGTCTAAGAGAAAGAGGCTTTCGCTCGCGCAACGTGGCTTGTTCTGCGGTAGCAGTCGAAGTGCTCCACTGGGCAGAGGCTATAGAGGCCGAAGAAGCCGTTTTGGTGTCATTTAGATCCCAGTTTGTCCTTTTCCCAAAGAATTAGCTCTTCCATGCCATTACCATAATGAAGAAGCGTACCTTGTCTTGTTACTCAGGTTTGACTCGTTGGGCACAGACTTTTGCTCCTCAATCCATAAATGGGACAACGCCTCCTGCGAGGCTGGTCGGCGATGTGGCGATGCAGCCATTGTCTTCATAACGAAATCGGTGCATTCTGGGCTCATTAGTGGCTCGATTGGAAACGATTGTCCACGGGTGACATAGTCGAATAGCTTGCGTCTAGATGGAAATGCTACACTGCCAGTGACCATTCGAAATGTAATGGCGCCAATCGCCCAAATGTCCACAGCGAAAGAGAAAGTAGACTCGTCGGCTTCCTGGGAATCGATTGTATAGACTCCTATGACCTCTGGTGCAAGGTAAGCCTCGGTGCCGATGACTGTTCGAGCTGCCGTGCCGTCAATGCGTTTGGTAATGCCAAAATCTGCGATTTTGACCCACCATTGAGGGCCTTTGCCCAGTACTAGCACATTCTTGTCATATGGTGTTAATGAAAGTTAGAAAAACTTTGTATAATTACTTACAGCAGGTTTCAAGTCCCTATGTACAAAATTGTTATCGTGCATAAACCCAAGGCCTTCCAATAATTGCTGTACAATTTGACGCGCTTCAGGGTAGCCAAGGGCTGCCTTGAGATACCCCTCCAAGTCGCCAAGCTCAAGGTACTCCATAGTAATGAAAACTGAATTGCTGTTCTCGTACCAGCCGAAAGAGCGTACAAAACAGTCTCGATACTATCTGCAATTAGTGTGGACTTTTTGATTCGAAGTATAAGTCGAGGCTTACTTTCTTTTGCGAAAACTTGGCTATCGCTTCAAGCTCGCGACTATAGTTGGAAATAGTGGCTGTTCCTTTACGAATTTCTTTCACGGCTCGAACATCGCCCGTACTAGGACCTTCTGTACACTTTTCGAGCCACACTACACCGGATGATCCCCTACCTAGTTCCTTTGATTGTTGCCATCTTTCTCGTTCTCGAATTCTCCGTTGACCCGTCGCTGGGTTCGAGACTAACGTTGTTTGAATAGAATAGTCCTTGAAGCATTCGACCTCGAGCTCAGAGTCGACGATGAGATCTGAGATACTTGGCGCCATTGCTTTCTCCTAGTGCACTCTCCGCAGCCGATCGTAGGAAGCGCAAGGCGCAATAGTATGGAGGTATGGTCAGTGGTATCCTGGTAAAAGTGCGGGTTAGCTTCACCCTCTTGAAAGCTTGGAGGTGATAGCGGGACTATAATAGCTTACAGTTCCAGACTCACCTGATTAGATCTTCCAAGGAAGGTGCTGCACCTTGAAGGGTTAGAGGAAAGCTGCTTAGACAATCTAGCAAACACTATCGACAGTCTGAAGGATTGAGGCTGCTTCGTAATGTGCGAGACACCAGGAGCACGAGTGTGCCTCGGATATGCTACTTCGAGGAAGCCTCGCACCAGGATCGCACTCTGCAAAGATATTTAGTCGCGCGAATGCAATCTAGAGGACAGGAATTACAGCCCAGGTATTCTTGATAAAGAAGGGGTTAGCGAAGCTTGAAAGACATCTCAGTCTTGGGTTCGCATCACATTCGGGCGAGGGTTACACAAAAACTCAGAGTCGTGGACTACAGTAATTGGCAGCCATCAGCCCACGGTACAGAGAGGTGCCAGACCGCCTAGTTCTGCCGTCGACTAAATCGAGTCTGCAAAACCTCAAAAGTTACGTCTCACGCTCCGTACGAAGCTTCAGCGGCTACCGCAGCACGACTTTTGATACGACTATCCTCAAACAAATCTTCAAGTACGGAGTAAGAATCTTGTCATTGCTTTGGCGTTTTACGAGCACCTGTAGCTTCGTTACCGAGAACCGGATTCCTGGAATCCAGGCCACAATACCAACCGCTGGGATGAGGTTGAAATTCAGTCCCATTTTCGTGGGTCCCAAGGGAAGTAGGCCTTAAAATTAGAAAGGAAGCAAGGCAAAAAGAATATGGGAAAGTATTTCCTTCGCGAACAAAGGAAAACAAGGACTAGCTACACCAAGCCAGGTATCAGTCGGGAGGACTGAAAGATCAAATCTACCAAAAAAACCCTAGGGAAGCTTCCGGCCGGCGGGACGAGGGAATTTGTCGTTTGAAATTCGAGGTTTGGTTGCTACTCTCGACACGGGTCCAGTCCAGCCTTCCTTCGTCCTCGCCTTTCGAAGCCTCATAGGAAAGAAGGTAGGTCGAAACACCGTGACAGCAGACGATTCTCACGCCCGTTCAGCTCGGAAGAGAAAGAAGCGCTGGGCCGCACCGCACCGCACCGAGCCTCCCTCAGCCCGCGCTTAGGCTTGACCTGCTTTCGCCAGTTCGCCAGTTCGCCAGTTTCGCCGCACTCGCCTCATGCCCAGCGCTTTCGCCCGTCTAGCAGCTGCTTCAAACACAACACCAGCAGGTCGCGGTCTCGCGCTCGGGGGCCTGAGGGCGAGATAGTGTCCGAGCTAAGGTTGATTTAAGGCGAGTGTGCCAGCGTGCATATTTGTTGCGCATCGCGATTCTTAGTGATGGCGTAGGTAGTGAGGAAGTTTTGCAGTGTGGAGGCTGGACTGGAGTGGATTGGGTGGTGGTTTGTTGGTGGTTTCAGCGACGGGCTACTTGCTCGACTCAGAGCAGCATGAGCTGGGAGGAATGAAAGGTAAGTTGTGAAATCGCCAGAAAGATCAGGTAAAATAAAGAGGACAATCTTGTGGTTCAGCGTAGGATCGATGCTGGAATATGAGATCAGCGTTAATTGATCATCACGATTGTAGTCGTTCGTTGGCGAGGATTTTGCGCTGGAAAGAAAGTCACCCACCCTCCGCTAAACTTTGGAAGGAAGGAACGCCCTACGGCCGAAACTCACTAGCTTCACTCGGGCTTACAATTCAGGCTCGCGATGCCTAAACTCATCCCACCTGCTTGGCTTCAAATTTATACCCAAGGACTTTGAAGAGTTTGTTGCTCATCGCACCTTTTAGTGACGCACGGGGCTGGCTGCAAAGGAGATCTTTCCAGCGGGGTGAGGTTTAATGAGTCCTACTCGTTCTTTCTCTTCTCTTCTTTTCGAGGTTCGAGGTTCGACTCACGATCATCTCTACCGCGCAGTCCAACACTGTCCATCTGCCGCGTTCCCTCGCCCTCACTAGAACAGCATTCGTTCCTCAAGAATGCTTGAATGGAATGGGATTTTCATTTTGTTGCTCATCGCATCTTTTAGTAAAATCACTAAGGGAGTTCTAGCTGAAGGATAAATGAATAAACGTTCGATCCGACAAAGTATCTGGACCTCGACTCCATCGTACCATATCGTCTCACTACCTCGTCCTGCCCTCACTAACCAACGTCTATCCGAACACCACATCACATCACGCTACGATCCAGGCCCACAATCCACCCATCTATCCATTCATTTATCCATTCTCTACCCCATCTTCCCCCTCTGGAGCACGAATGCGAAAGAGGACAGAATCTTTGTTGCTCGTCGCAACTTTTAGGGCAGAGGGTAAAGCCTTGGTGAAACCTCCTAAACTTCCACTGCTTTCGGCTGCTGAATTAACCTTCCTTAGTGCGGCTCCCAGATGCAGCTACAGATGCAGACGAAGACCAAGAGAGATTAAGAGAAGATCCGGGGAATCCTTAGTTCTACATAATAACTAGGGTTTGCATATTGCATACTGATATCGCGGTAGGTCGGTCGGTAGTTCTGCCTACAGCATCAACCATCTCAGATCACGAGGTCTTGTCGCATCTTTCACATTTTTTTTGGGGAGTTCTTGATTTTGGAAGAATTTGATTTTGAATTTCGAATTTCGAATTTCGAGTTCTGACTTTCTGGCCCTGGATCTCGAGTGAGATCTCGCATCAAACCGACCAGAAACAGCAGATTCAATTCGCGGAATGATCATAATGATAATAATGATAATGCTGGCAGAGCAAGAATTCGAATTTTCTGTCGCACGTCGCAACTTTTAGTGAGGTTATTAGTATGTTTGACCATTGCTTTTATCCTTTTGGTGGCACTGTGGCAGAAGTTGAAGCTATTGTGCGCACTGCCGCTGTGGTCATGCGTGGTTCGTGCGTGGTTCTGCGTGGTATCATAAGAGGATTGTTATTGCAGTAGTTTCTGCGGGTGGAGTTTTTGACACGACTCACGAGACAGGTGGCGGGAATGGGGTGGTCTTGGCAACGCAATTGGCAACTGATATCTGGCAATTGGGCTCGGATCAGGCGGTTCCTGCGGACAGATATACGTGAAGGGAAAGAGAATGGATATAGGATGTTTGAAGTACACATATGTCTCGCGAGAGAGAAACAAATGAGGTTTCTGAGTCTATAAAGGTTAGACTAGAGCCCCAATGGTGACAACTTCCTTCCCCTCACTCCCCACCTCTCCATTTTTGCCATCCACTTCTCCTCCTTCAAAAATCCCGTCTCCCTTCTCATTCCCAGATCCAAAGCGTCGCTTTTCTCATCCAACAAGAGACATACCCTCCGTCACATTCTCACTCCAGTCTACCTTTCCCTGTTCATCTATGTTAGGAGTTCGGGGAGGGGTTGTGGACCCAAGGAGTTCCTTGCGGAAGACCAGAAAAAATATTATTGCTCCTGTTGCTGCGACGGGAAGGTTGATCCCGAAACACCATCGTCAGGTTTTGTCGGTCAGGAAGTCTCCTTTGACGGGGTCGATGGCGTATGAGAGGCCCCGACCATGCCGAAGATGCTTTTGTTCTTGGCGTTTTCTTTTAGAGAAACTTTATCGGACATAATAACTCTGGTGGTTACGCTGATACCTGCTACGGAAAGTCCTTGGATGGCACGACCGAAGATGAGAAGCGGGAATGCGTTGGTTGGAGCACCTGCACAAAGAGCACTTTCGATCATCATTAGGATGAGTACTGCTTCCATCGTCGCTGTTCGGCCAAAGATGTCACACATTTGGCTCCAGAACGGAATGAAAGCTGCCGAGCATAGGTTGAACGCTGAGATGATCCATGTCATCTGGGATATTTGGCCTATCCTATATTCGTCAACACTTTCTCTCATTGAAGCCAAAGAGGTTTACCAAAGTCTATGGCAATCCATGGTAAGGCGCTCGCTATAATGGTCACATCAAGAGCCGATAGAGCGAAGGGGAAGAATATCCCAATGATGAGCTTGATTCGATATCATCTGGCTGCAAGCTGTTCTTGGCAACATATTGTACATCGACCTTTCATATCAGTCTGGAACACTGTTGTGGGTTCTGCACCACTTGGCTTGACCTCGGCCACGTGACCATTTGACTCCTCGATCTTCGTGCCCTGCCCTTGAGACTCAGACACATGAGTTTGACGCTGGCACGTCGGAGCTTTCTTTCTTTCGCCTTGCGATTAGATATAAGGCCCATGATAAGGCTAAGGGATCACGCCGATCAGGCTAGGCTCGACGCGTAGAAGATCGTGACGATGATGCTGATGTTGATGAAGCAGGAGAGATGCATGAAGATTGAAGCTCATCAGGAACACCGACAGAAGAAGGAAGTATGAAACAATGACTCCGATGCAACGCTGAAGATGGGTTATTCAAATTATGAAGCCTTACATTCGCTCTGCCTCGCACGCACGGGTGGGTCACGTTGTTCATGATGGGCAGATGATTCCCGCTGTTTGGAACGCAGAGGCGTCCTGCGAACCTCCTCATTGGGCGCTGCTCGTCGACTGGGCAATCAAAGCCACAGGGTCTACATGACAATACAGTAATGTTGGAGGTCAAGATGAGTGTGAGAAGTGAAGGCTCAAAACCACGAAGATGACTCAGCAATCTGGGTCTCGTCACGTGCGCCCAAGCCTCCTTTCAACCGAAGCTGGGAAGCTCTCCAGACGAGATTAAGCGGTCGCGTGTAGACGCGGGACGATGGAGGTCATCAGGTCCCGAAACATATGAGACCATGTGCATTTTCCAACAGACCATCCGCGATTTCCCATCGACCGTCGAGCGAGCGTCGGATATTGATTTGTCGTCTGCGCCTCTCTGGTCTCTTCGACCCGGCAGTTCCAGCGTATTTAATCACGGCGTCTGTTGTTCGCGTTCCAGCATTCCAAGCATTCCAGCGTTCCAGCGATCCTCACCCACAGATTACCCCACAATACGGTACGCACCCCAGACGGTTCCGCTCGTCGCCTGCAGGAGTCACGTTTTTCTCGTCGACCGCTCAAGGCTCTCCTCCAGCCTCCCGGACCCAACTGCCTCATAGCCTACCGACGTCTCTCTACCCTACCTATCATACCTCCCCCATCGTGAAGGTTCCTTCAATCCGCCCTCGCCCTACTCGCCATCGCGGAGATCCACCTTCCTGCATGCTCCTGGTGAGAGTGAGACGTCGAATTCTCGCCGCTCGCCTCTCGCCGCTCGACGTCTGCGCACCATCTCGTCTCGGCAAAACGTCTGGTGCCAACCACGACATCCTCGGGCAAGAGGAAGCGGCCTCCCTTCCACTTTGGGGACCATCGCTCCTCTGCGTCGTCGTGAGAGCGTCCTGGACCACCTGGGCCACTTTCACATGCCCTGATACACCTCGCATTTCGGATCAGCGTCCCGTCGCTGGGGCAAGATTGGACCAGCGCGCTGCTCACGCTCCAACTCCACGGCACGCCCCTCCCTGGCGCCGTCCCAATCGCCCAAACGATATACGCGTACGGGATCGGAAAAATATACGACGCTGCGGAGGAACTTGGGGCGAGAATAGATTGTCAGCCCATTAGGCACATCTCACATCAGGTATGTTGATTGCCTTCGCCGTTCTGGCCCTGCGTCGCCGTTCCCAACCCTCGTGCTCGGTGCTGCGGACGTTCAGATTAGCTCGGTACATCTTCCCCCAGCTAGTGCGCGGGTGTGGATGCCTTGGACGCAGAGCCCTCGTCGAGACATGGGCCGCCTGGCCGATGCCAGACCTCAGTCCGATGGAGAAGGCATGCCATCTCGCAGCAGAGATCATGCGGGGCAGACCCCCACCCGTGGTCCTCCAGGTCCGCTGGGTGACCCCAGATATAACCACGGCTCTCTGTCAGAAGGAAGTCCTCCGACGTCGACATCGAATGTCTCGAGCCAGCTTCCGAGGACCTGTAGTGGGATGCCGTGCTACTGTCTCCACGATTGCCATTATTTCTACCGCACAGCTTTGCGCGGCTTGAATATAAGCACCACCGTCTGCACGCTCCATGCTTAAAGTGATCCTGCTGACCAAGATGCCTTCCGCTACCGCCTCAGTCCGTACTTTTACCATGCCCAAATCTCTGAACGAGTCCTTGGCCGAACCAGGCCAACCTCAAGCAGCCTCAGATATGGGTCGTTCCCTTGACGGCGCCAAGAAAGTCACAGAGCAATACACCAAAGATCAGAAGAGCCCGCTGGCGTTCGGTCAACCAAAACCCAAGCAAGGAATTACGTTCGCCGCCCAGGACAGGCTTCCTAAGTTACCTATCCCCGACTTGGAAGGATCTTGCACCAAGTATCTCGCCGCGCTGAAGCCATTGCAAACACCAAGGGAGCATGCGGAAACCAACCAAGCTGTCGAGGAGTTCTTAAAGAGTGAAGGGCCGGAGTTGCAGGAGAGGTTGAAGAAGTATGCAACAGGAAAGACGAGCTATATCGAGCAATTTTGTAAGTCTTTTCCTCTTATAAATCAACTCACCACTGATGTGTTGAAGGGTATGATTCGTACCTGAACTTCGATAATCCGGTCGTCTTGAACCTCAATCCGTTCTTTCTCCTCGAAGATGACCCTACGCCTGCGAGAAACAACCAAGTCACTCGCGCTGCTTCGCTAGTGATATCCGCCCTAGCTTTTGTCCGTGCTGTGAGAAAGGAGGAGCTGCCACCTGACTCCATTAGAGGTCAACCTCTTTGCATGTATCAATACTCGAGACTTTTCGGAACAGCGCGTGTACCGACCGAGAATGGTTGCCACATTGGACAAGATCCTGACGCCAAGCACATCGTTGTGCTTTGTCACGGCCAATTCTATTGGTTCGACGTTCTGGACGACAACTCCGATCTAATAATGACCGAGAGGGACGTCTCCATCAACCTACAAACCATCGTCGAGGATGCCCAGCAAACACCCATCCAAGAAGCAGCAAAAGGAGCCCTGGGTGTACTCAGCACGGAAAACCGAAAGATCTGGTCAGGCCTTAGAGATGTCATGACCAGAGATGAAGGCTCGAATAACGCAGATTGTCTCGGAATAGTCGACTCCGCGTTGTTCATCTTGTGCTTAGACTATACCGAGCCAGCATCAGGAGCTGAACTCTGTCAGAACATGCTTTGTGGTACTAGCGAGGTTGAGAAGGGAGTTCAGATTGGCACTTGCACGAATCGATGGTATGACAAGCTTCAGATCATCGTTTGCAAGAACGGCAGTGCAGGTATCAACTTCGAGCACACCGGTGTCGATGGCCACACAGTCCTGAGATTCGCAAGCGACCTCTACACGGATACCATTCTCCGTTTTGCTCGGACTATCAACGGTCAAGCTCCAAGTCTCTGGGCATCGACAAGTCCTGACCCGTCGAAACGAGACCCAGACAGTTTTGGCGATGTCAACACCACACCACACAAACTTGAATGGGATATGGTACCCGAACTTAGTATCGCTCTACGTTTCGCCGAAACACGACTAGCCGATCTGATCCAACAGAACGAGTTCGCCACCCTCGACTTCTCAGCTTACGGCAAGAATTTCATGACCTCAATGGGTTTCTCACCAGATGCCTTCGTCCAGATGGCCTTCCAAGCTGCATATTACGGGTTGTACGGCCGCGTAGAATGCACCTACGAGCCAGCAATGACGAAAGTGTTCCTTCACGGCCGCACGGAAGCTATTCGTTCCGTGACGCCCGAGTCGGTCGACTTCGTCCAAACCTTCTGGGCCGAGAACCCAGCCCAACAGAAGGTTGATGCTCTCCGCCGAGCGTGTCAAAAACACACTGCCAATACAAGGGAGTGTGCTAAAGCCCAGGGCTGTGATCGTCATCTGTATGCATTGTTCAGTGTCTGGCAAAAGGCTCTGGATGAGGATGGCGCCGAAGCAGCATCTTCCAATGGACTGAGCAGCAACGGGTACTCTTCTCCCGTTGATGGTGGCTCCGAACGGGACCCCGCCTCCGTGGTCGGTAGTCCAGGCCGCAATTCCATAATGTCGGCCGATGGTGATGAGGTGCGCTCTGTGCGCTCCAATGGAGGACGAGCCCGTCATAACTCCTCTCCTTCAAGAGGGCATCAGACGAATATGCCGCTTATCTTCGCCGATTCAGGATGGGATAAGTTGAACAACACCATCATCTCGACTTCGAACTGCGGCAATCCATCGCTGAGACAATTCGGCTTTGGACCTACTTCCGGAGACGGATTTGGTATTGGGTATATCATCAAAGATGAAGGGATTAGTATTTGTGCTTCCAGCAAACATCGACAGACAAAACGATTCGCGGATGCCTTAGAGAGCTATCTTCTGGAGATCAGGAGGGTGTTGAGGATGACTCAACGAAGGGCGCCGAGTCCTAAAGCCAGTCGGGTCAGAGAGGCAAGTGCCGCAAGACCAAAGCCTGGAAGTAGAATGAAGTCCAGAGGACGAGTGATTAAGGCAGATGGAAAGAAGACGCCTGGCACTATGACGCCTGTTGATGACGGTAGTGCCATTAGTGATGATGAGGGATTGGGTGGCTGTGAGTACTCCTCTTACTTAAATATGTCTAAGAGACTAACACATCGTTACAGATGGATTCTTCGATGCAGGGATGTTACTACAAGCTCTTAAGGCCCGAGGCGAGGGTCTAGACGACTCGAAGCCAGAAGCGGTGAGCGCGAGACGAAGAGAAATCGGGAAGAAGCTCAGATTGAGCGAGTACTGATCTTGTGCTTACCTGCCCGCTTCTTTCTGAGGACCGATTTATTATATTCATATGTTAGTAGCGGCGAGGTACATGATATGTCTACATGTTCGTGTACCGCATGTTGTACGATTTCGTTTGCGATGTCTGGTTTGTGTCTCTTTATTTGCAGCGATCCAGTTTTATAGCGCAGCTGCATTTCCAATATTATATATTTATCCATGAATATGTTGCTGGTAGCTCGTGCCATTCATGTCAACAACCCGGTCGGTACCTTAGCTGACCTCCAGTCTCTATCTATATATTTTTACAATCATACAAAATCCAGCGTCAACGTTACACACGCAACTTCTTCTCACTCACTATCTACTCCCGCTTTCGACTTTGTTAATCGAGCAGAAATGATTTCCAGCTCAACAAAGCCAAGTCGCTTCTTAGAAACCTATTCCTGCTGGTATTATAAATCAGAAGTTCGAAAGTTCCCTACACTCTCATTTATATACAAACCCCCGCCTCCAAAAATAAAAAATGCGCACAACCCACTTGTCAGTTGAATATCACGTGATGCCTATCATGGTGCTGAAGACAGTTTCATTTCAGGTTTCAGTTCAAGGGCACCGTAATTCCTCTTCCCCCCTATTATATCTTCATTCTCTACCCTTTAGAACTTAGAACTTTTAAGACAATAATACAATTACTTTGCCCCCCAATTAACATGCTTTTATACAATAGCATCTGACACCACTACACCAAATACGCCTGCCACTGCCGTAAAAACCGCCGCTTCACCTAGCACTCTCCCTGCTTCCTCTATAACCCATATACAGATCGTTGCGAAAGAAAAGAGTATATGGAGACTAGAACGGTGAATAGGAAATGTAGCAAGTGTAGAGAAGCGGATTATGAGCGAGAGGCGTTAGAAGATGAGTTGAGGAGGTTAAATGGGAGGGATAGGAGGAGGAAAGTTGGTGGTGGGAGTAGGGTTAAGGATTTTCTGCTTAGTTTATTCGATTGGTAGCATCTATGTGATGGCGTGAAAAAGTAGGATATAGGTAGTGGTGAGGATTGTGAAAGGCAATGAGAGAGTGTTCTAGAAGAAGAAGATATGTCATTGAATTGTCCTAGATCACGAAGAGAGCGGTGATTGTGAGTGAGTGAGTGGATGAGTGAGCGATTCCCGATTATGTAGGAAGAGGACATTTACGACACAACGAGCCTATAAAGTCTTGACCTCGAAGAGGTTTGTGCTCCATCCCTTCTTCAAATCACTTCTTTAAATCAAGGACTCTATACATACCTCACTTGCAAATATATCCTCTAAGGCGCCACACTCTTCTACCATTTCACAAACTCGTCCTTCGCTAACATCATGTGCGATTATGAAGAATTCACATTCCTCTGCGGACACAAGGAGAATCGTCTCCTCTCGCACTGCCATTTCGCAAGAACAGATCCATATCATCAGTGCTTTAGCGTCAAAACTATTAGTGCTACGTGGGTGCAACCAGTACGTTGCAAACCATGCTCGGATGCTATGCACGCGGCTGCCATGAGAGCTGCGCATGGGCGACGGTAAATGAGGGGTCTTTGAATGGGAGGGGGATTACGTGGGTGGCGCTCTTACAGACGTCGACGTCACGTAATGTAAAGTAGGAGCAGAGGCGGAAGTTGTGCTTTGGAACTTGGAAAGGGTTCGGAAGAACGGCGAGTTTGTATGGCTTTGTGAAGTTGGACTTCGAGAACTGGCGTTGGTGAAGTTTAGTCAGGAATGAAAGTGTTAAGGAACTTTCGAACTTCTGAATCAGTGTGCTCCAAATAGTATTTTACGCATATTGTGATACGCCCCACTTCGTCGCACCGTACAGAATTTCTTATACGTCAACAAGATTAGTACAGCCTCTCGCAGTACGGCGTAGTATGCTCTCATACGAGTTACCACTGGCCGTATACGGATATACGGCTCACATGACTTTTACAAGGATAAAATAGGGGGGTAAGGCCCATAAATTTGCTCCTTTTCAAGGCTTATAGAATAACACTATTAAGTGATTATTAACAGCATTTCCGTGGGCTCGGACGTATAAAGACGCGGAATGCTCGTATATCGACTACTTATATTAATGTCGATAACTAAAACAGGCGAGACTTGGGAATAGCTTTATTCTTTCCTAATTCGAACATGATAATTCAGCTTTTTGTCATCACGCTAATACTATAGTATGCGGCCCGTATAGTATTACCGTATAATATTTTTGTTCGTACGTATCCTTAATAAAATATACTACTTCGTATGTACAATAGGCCTCTCATACGGCGCTAAAAATACCACTGTTCTGAATTACAGCACTAAAAAGAACAAAACTTTTAAGAGATGACTTAACTTTGATCAGTTGGAAATCAAACTACTTTACTTCAGCTTGAAAAGGGGGTGAGAGTGAGTGAGAGAGGGTGAGAGTATGAGAGAATGCGAGAAGAAATAGTTCCGTACTCTCTCTCCGTCTCAAACTCCATGAATGATACCCCACTCACATCACACATCGCATGTCAATCCACAGTTTCATTCGCGAATGTGTTGTAAATTGAAGCAAGTCTCGCCGGAAATGAGTGATAGCCCAATCTTGTGATTGTAAGTTTATGTGAAGAGCGGACATTAACAACAATAGAATATACTTGCGTATAAATAAACTCGACTCTTGTTTCCCCCCTCTATTTTCAATTCCTCAGACCAAGATTTATTTTGCATACCTCACTTGTACCACTCTCTTCCAACCTCAATAAAATCAAAGTCAAAACCCCAAATCGAAACCAAAGAACCGGAACGCCTTCAACAAGCCACTCACGTACTTAGAAATGAGTTCCGGGTATCGATATGTGGAAAATAACCCATATCCAGGAAGAACTCCTTTTTTCAACGTCTCCATCAAGCGAACACACATCGAAGACCGATACCCTTCGACACACCGACCTTCTTCTCCAGAACAATACCCCTCTCGAGAACGATACTTTTCGACACACCGACCTTCTTCTCCAGAACAATACCCCTCTCCAGAACGATACCCTTCCTTAGGACGCTACCCCCCCGTAGAACAATACACCTCCCGAGAACGATACCCTTCCCCTCGACGCTCCCATTCCTCAGCAGGATTGCCTTTTCTAGGCCGCCCCCCTTCCCCTGGACGATACCCATCAACACCACAATACCATTCCCATTCAAAAACACAATACTCCTCAATAGCACGACAACTCTCCCCATCACCACCTCAGCACCAGCGCCGCAGCAGAAGTATGACCGAGTACACGTACACCATCCCACACAAAAGCCGAGCACACCGCGAACGTGAAGAATTAGCGGCAATAGAAAGGAGGAGAAAGGAGTTAAAGTTAAGCGAGAAGAAGAGGAAGGAAAGCAAGCAAGGTAAAGCGGTTAGAAGTAATATGATGAGTTTTTTCTCGCCGTATGTTGGGAAGGAGGTGAGAGGGAATTATTGGGAGAGAGAAGGGAGGCGATGATTGTTGGGTCGTGTTTTGTGAGTAATTGTAGGTAATATGTTTTGAGCGAATGGTCTTTAGGAGATGTATGAGTTTCGTAAGAAAGTGTCGGATTCTGCTTGAATGTAGCCTTTGAACTCGAGATGCAGGATACTCAGACTTTTGATTTGCAAGAAACAATTTTCGGCAAAGCGACTTCACTGCACTCTTCTTCCCCGCAGGTCAAAACTTCAAGAGCAATCATTAACACGGGCACTGGTTTAGCGCCAGGCTAACTTTTCTCTCTTCCCACACCCTTCCCTTTCAACATCCCACCAGAAGCACAATCCTTTGAAAACCACACCTCCATCAAACCACAATGAACCCCCCTTAGCCTCCCTTCCTACAATAACAAACAAAACAGCCACAAAGTATCAGAAACAATCCAATAGACCCAAAGATAATCCCATTCATCTCATTTTGGTTCATCCTCTTCTCGAGTCTCGCATAGTAGCTCTCATTGGAACCGAGATTCTTATTATTGTTGGTATCGTAGTCAGAAGGGTAGGCGTATGCGTAGGTTTGTGTTCCGATGAGGAAGCTGATGAGGAGGGTGAAGTAGATAGAGATGGAGAACGCGTTTTGGGAGAGGCTGAGCTTCATGATCGCGAGATGTTAGGTGGGTTGGGTTTGAATTTTAATTTGAGCTTGGAACTGGTTCTTGAGGATCTGGGGACTTGATAATGGTTGTGTTGCGAGGACGTGAGAGGACTGGCTTTGAAGGCTTGAAGAAGTGTAGGAGATCGAATGTGAATTAAGAAATGGTGATGCTTAGGGCGCGCCATTCAGAGCACTTGGGTGGTTTTGTTCATCAAGAGTAACGTCTGGCTAAGTGAATCCGCTCATCTTCAGCAACTTGATATGGAAACTTTGCGATTAGTGTTGATAATAACAAGATGGAGTACTTGACAGCAAATCTTCAAAGCACCCAATTCTCAGTCGTCTTCAATATTCACTTGACAAGAATGTTCAACTTGAACCTACAAACCAAAATACAAGAAGTGACTAGGCGAAAAGCCGGATCAGAAGCCATTTCAGTGTCTACATCAAAGTAGGACATTGGCAGCCACCACAGTGCTTAAGTACAGATTGAAAATCGAAAGTGAACTAGCGCCTAGAACTTCAACAGATCATAAACACAAGAGGAATAATTGAATATCTATTTATACACTGGCCTCGACGGGTTAGTGATTGTTAAAACAACGACTCAGCATTTATTCCAGCTTTGGTCGAGCCCCAGACCGCTCGGTAATCAGAACCATTAGTCTAGAGAAAGCCGACTTTAATGTTACAATCTTCACGCATCATCAGGACAGGACCGCGCGTTGGATGTCCTTTCAAATATTAGCATCCTCAGGCTCCTGAATGTTGTTGCTGAGTAAGGAAACTTCGACTCATTATGTATGCAAGGGTATCTATATCTCCTCGTACTCGCCATTCAGTTCTTTGTCTTTCCCATTCTGCTTCACAGCGTGGATTCCATCTGCTCTGATCTCAAATTCCAATGCACCCTCCAATCCAGGCCCGGTAGGCTTCACGTGCGGTGCGAACACAACTTTCATCCAACGTCTCCATTTCCGTAACACTGGCTCGCCTCGCTCGGTCTCTTCTTCTGCAATCAAGCCAGCTCCATACACAGGCCGCTTAATCAAGGCGATTCGGCACGCAATCTGTGAGGTCCAAATCAGACCAAGACTCGGCGTTTTTTGGCTCATCTGTGCGAGGCGCGAAGGGTTCGGATCATCACCCCAGCCAGTAAACCACCTTTGCTGATGGTCAAGAGACATTGGATCTGACGTGCCCCTGAACGGAGCCTCGATAGTGGGCATCTCGGTACCTGGTAAGCTCGACATGGGCCCTGTATTTGAGCTTGACGGTATCATACCTCCACCACTAAGTCCACTTCTTCTCGCCAATGGACTACTCTGTGTAGCTCTCTTGAATGGGCTGCTTCCTCCTCTGTCACTTGCTCCAGAAAAGCGATCCGCGACCTGGTTAGCTACCACGACTGCGACTCCATACTCTCTTGCCAAACCTCGGAGTAGTTCTCCAAGCTTAACAAGATCACTACTTCGTTGTGCCATGTTCTTGCCGCCACCAGCTCCGCTGGTGCCTCCCAGACCAGGACGTTCAAATTCTGCTCTGTAGTTCGCAGCTACTGAGTCTATAATAACGAGTTTGATACCGCTCTTCTGCACAGCGACTGGAAGCTGATATCTTAGGATGTGTTCTTGCGATTCAAGGTCGGGTGTAGAGACATTCATTATCTTGTCCAAAGTAGGTCTGTCACCTGGCGCGAGTCTGGAGAGGAGTGGCTGTGTTTTGATTATTGAGAAA
Organism: Phialocephala sp. D728; assembly: GCA_003988865.1. NCBI lineage: Eukaryota > Fungi > Ascomycota > Leotiomycetes > Helotiales > Mollisiaceae > Phialocephala > Phialocephala sp. D728. The sequence goes on along the minus strand of QYAJ01000003.1, from coordinate 987,420 downwards.
AGCCGGCCTGTGGGGAGAGGCGATTCGGTAGAGATATATAGCGTAGGTGCCCCGAGGCCATGAGGTGCTGGAAGTTGGGCTGAGAGGAGGAGAGTGAGGAGGAATTGGGTCTTGCCCGCGCCGCTGCAATATGGTTAGTAGACGAGTTGTAGTTGAGCACTAGGGACTCCTAATACCTTTCGCCAGTCACTTCTGTTATGCATCCAGTGGGAATGCCTCCTCCCAATGCGGTGTCCAAATCATCATCAAGTGTGCTGATAGTCCTCCAAGATTCCACAACTTGTCGACCGGTTCTCCTTAGTGAAGAGCTTCCTGGGTTTGCCTTATTATCACTAATCTCTAGACTAGACTGCAACGCTTCTTGTACTGCAATCGACAGTGTTTTCGCATCGCTGATAGATAATTGACGAGCGCGTTTAGCTATCTCAACACTATCAAGAGAGAGCAGGTCCGCAGTCGTGATCTGGTTCTTTTCAAGAATTGAGAGAAGGCGTGTATATTTGTCGGTGGGGAAGCTCGGGAGAACAATTGAGAGGTCTGTCATGAATACATCGGGGATTTGTTAGAGTCCTAGATGTATTCTCGCACCGGGGAGATATTTTCGACTGGATGTGGTGGGGCAGGCGCAGGTTTACTGGTTAGGAACGTCGCGTCTCTAGCGCGAATCCTCGTGACCAAAAACTCAGATTCAAACTCCCAACCGTTTCTGCTGCTCTTCCATCTCGTCAGACACTCTTTCTCCTCCTATCGCTGTTAGCTTATCTGCAATCGTGCAAAACACTCTTTGTTTCTGCAGCAAGTGCTGTTGTGAATTTTTAGGCTAGGTAAGCGCCGAAGGATTCAAGGCCAAAAATAGGCTGCCCTAGCTGCTGACAGGGCGGGAGGCTCTGACCTGGCCCACGAAGATCATGGCCTGATACAGTATCGCTGTGCGGAGGCTCACCGAGTGTTTGGATCTCAATCAAGTTGAAAAAGCCGGAGATATACAGCAATACGAGGGGCATACTGAGATATCCGTGGATCTCCAGGGACGTACTGAACGATGGCCAGGCACGAACCGAGAAATATCGAGATAACCTTAGGGGTCTTCTAGATTCCGACTATATCTCTCACAAAAATTATGAAACTTAGATGACTCCGGATCGGCCAGCGACAACCACGCTTCCTAGAATCTAAATCCCAATGACGGCTTCCTGGATTAGCAGGGAGCATAACTCAGCCGATTGCGCCTCACGCGAGGAAAGATGCATAATTGGTGCGGCCCTGGGTTGCATTGGTCCTTTCGTTCGGGAAGACCCAAAACTCGACAAGGCGCACGATCGAACTGTACAGGAACAGGGGTTGGGAAACATGCTGCGCCGTGCCCGCTCACCCTATTCTAACTCCTTCATCTCCTCGATCATGGGTGGCTCATTGGGACTACGCCTGGAAGGTCCGTCAGCTTGGCACTCACCGGGCATTTGAAAGATGGGTTGGGGTCGTCTTCTTCGTCTTGTTCTGTTTGAATTGATCTGCTTGACTTGAATCCCTTTTGTCTGGTTTCAACACGCAATGATGTCCTTTCTTTGCCTACTCGCTATTGTGCTATGTAGTTCATTATGCGAAGCTCTCGTACCTGATTTCCCTCGTGCGACACCAGTACAAGATCCCCTCTTCGATCCTGTTGGATGGTCACCGCGTCCTACAGCGGCGCCTAAACTCCCTCGCGACCTATTCTTCAAGCGCGACTTTCTCTCCAATTCTGCTAGTTATATACTTGTTGCGCCAGACCAAACATGCGGATATGTCAGCGGATTGCCTGGTAAGGAATTTTTGGATCGCGCAGAAAACGCAAGGCTAAATATCCTCAGGTGCCCAATTCGAGTGCGGAGCTTCTACGAGTTGTGTCTTTTTCCCCGTAACGGGTAGCAGTGCATATGGAGCAGTTGGTTGCTGTACCGATCTATTGAATTGCGGTTTTAGAACCGCTTGTGTGGATTCCAGTGCATTTTATGGTTCCGGATGCAATGGTGGCTGCCAACTGGACGCGAATACCATGAAGGTAAGAGATCTCATTCCCATCATCTACGACGCGGTCGCGATCTTGCTGCATGTAGTCATATTATGACGCACGACATGCGTACTACAATCTTTTTGTACTCGTGATTTGAGGCTTACCTTGTTATTTAGTGTACTGACACCACCGCGCCATATTGTGGAAGCATTCGATACGCTGTGCCAGGGGCAACCGTCGAGCAATATTTTTGCAGCTCACAAGTAGCATCGACGTGGCAGACAGCTTTCACAACATTCAGTGGCCAGAGCTCTACCCGTCCCTTTAGATCAGTGGCACGAGCAGCTCTCGCAAGCTCTGCAGCCTCAGCCGCTTCCAAATCGTCGTCGTCGTCGTCCTCCTCTTCTTCTTCAACGAGCACGACTAGTTCATCCTCTTCTTCAACTTCCGGGACCGCAGCACCTACACAATCCTCATCCAGCGACAAAAAATCCTCGAGCAATACCGGCGCGATCGTTGGAGGGCTGGTTGGTGGAGCCGCAGTCCTGGGATTGATAGCAGCAGGAGCATTCTTCCTTTATAAGAGGAAATACGGAAAGAAGGACAACACTCCCTCGCCATCTCATACTCCTCTCAACAACCTCGATCCCGCTAAAATGGGAGGAAACTGGCCACAAGAGGGATTTTATTCGCCCCAACAGCAACCTCAGCCATACCTATCAAGTTATCAGCCGCAATATCAACCAGTTCCAGTAGAGATGCCTTCCGATCATGTAGTTCATGAAAAGAGCGCAGCAACGCCAACCACAGCAACAATGTCGACACCGATGGACCCAACATTTATGAGTCCTGCTTCAACAAATAATCGACCTATCTCAGAGATTGATTCCAGTTCGCCAAACTATCGGTGACATTGAGGCAGCTGAAGTCGAAGACATAAAATGAGCCTTTTCTGCTACCTCCAATATTGCAGGTCTCAGCCCTGCGGTTATTCCGTCTTAAACACAACCGGACGACGAACTCATGAAGTCGAACGATAGATATAAGCTGTGAGCTGAGATGAAGGAGGAGTTTGGATGATGTGTGTATATTGGGAGCATTGCAAGGCGTAACAGATGGTGTTATGAATGATGAGCGACTTTTATGGCGTTTCGGTGCACGATGCAAGACTTGGTCAGCGTATACCTCATGCGAAGCTTTGTTTTAATAAGATATTAAAAATAGTGTTCGATCTCAAGCACTAGCTTTATTCGGATATCCTGAAGTCGTGAACGTCCTACTCCTTGGAGGACCATCAATTGTCTTCAATGTCCAGAAAATTTTCGGACAGACGAAACCACTTCAGGAATTTATCTCTGATGTGCCGAAGGCTTTCAGATTTATCACCAACTCAGAATTTCAAAGTAACCAATAGCTGATGTCGCCTCCACCAAACCCTGAGGCGTCTAGAACACCACTCCTTCCCTGCTAAGTCACAGCCACACAATATTCCCGCCACCGATAACAAACGCACCCAGACCTCCTTCAGATTCTCTCATTTCCATTCGACAAGCATCTGACCGTTCCCAAGACAAGCGTCTGGTCGCCGCATGCGGCTTCTTCGTGTCCCCAATGATCAACGCTCGCATAAGCCTGATTCTTGGGACAGGTACACCCTCCCGTATTTTCTTTTTATAGCTTGGGCGATCTGCGAGATGCATTGGATGGGTTTGAAAACTTGGAATCGCAGAGGCGAAAAGGCGTGTGATGGGTGAAATGTCTGTGCCTGAGAGAAAAACAAGCTGTAAGACAGTGCAGAGACATGTGAGATATATGGACTTGCAGAAAGCTGCAAGAGGTCTGTGGTTCCTCTCTTATGTCGTTTCATTTCAGCCTTTCCCCTAATCGTTCAATACGATTCTTATTGTGCTACAGTTCTTCTATTGTTGTTGAATTGATCTTGATGCCATTATGCGGTTTATATTCTCATTAGTGTTGGCGTTGAGCCTCATTTCCACCTCTGTCAATGCGTTCATGACCAGAGATGCTCCGGCAGAAGCTACAGCCATTAGACACGAACATGCTATCCTCAATCAAATCCCGAAGCCTACAGCTGCACCGGCCGAGCAAGAGCTTCGAAGACGACAGGCTGCTTCTCAGAGGACCCTCTTGGGAGCACCAAACAATACATGCGGATATATGAGTGGAGATACTTGTTCGTCACCCCTCTAGACTTTCCATTTGCCATTTTGCTATCGGGGTTCTCTTCCAGTGCAGGCTGACACCTGTGAACAGCTCAACCATGGGGTTGCACAGAAGGAGCCAACTGCTTCTTCGCAACTCCTACGTCGTTACCAGCGAACAGCACCCAAACTCAATCCGCGGGCAGCGTTCTCTGCTGTGATCCTAAGACCGGTTGTCCAGCAGCCCCAGCACCAACTGCATGCGTAGACCGAGGACGGAATGACTACAACAAGACATGTACCGGGCCTTGCCCAACTGATTCAATGACCCTGAAATGGTACCGTTCCAATTTTCCTTAATCCGCTACCTTCATTCACCACTCTCCAAGCTCCCCTTATTTCACACACTCAATCATTCAGAGCCGAAGAAACAAAGCTAATACCCCACCTCCCACAGCACATCAGGAATTTACCTCTACTGCAACACCCTCACCTTCTCAGCTCCTTCAATCTCTGCACTCTTTTGCAACTACCTTTCCACCTACGACGCTCTCCCCGCCATCACCGCACATACTCTCACACCCACACTCGTCCAATTCGCTGCCGTACCGACGACTGCCACTCCCACTCACTCCACAAAAAGTTCAGGAACAGCTTCTGCTTCTGCAACCGCAACTCCTGCTGCCTCGAAGTCCGGCGGTGGCTCTCTAAGCAAAGGAAAGATAATCGGTGGAGTGTTGGGAGGGTTAGCAGGCTTAGCCTTGGTAGCCTTTTTAGTGATTTTGTTCTTGAGGCGGAGAAATTCTAAGCAAGAACCGGAACCGGCAAAAGAGACGATCTTGACGAAAGAGGATAAGGGCAAGGCGACAATTGTTACTACGAGCGAGAATGTCATTGCTCAGCGTGGTACTGGAGCAATAAGACAGGGAGGAAGTAGTGGAAGGAATAGTGCGTTGGCTGGGAGCAAGCCAAGTAGTGGGAAGAAGGTTAGAGTTGTCGGCTGAAGGGGTGCGAGAGCATTCTGGTTGAAAATATTGGGTTGAATTGCGGAACTATACAGAAATTCAGCAACAGAATGGTTAATGGAAGGATATTATAGAGATATGATTGTATGAAATGAGTTTGGAGTTAGAAATATAAATTGAAAGTCCTGGGCTCTGAGAGAACATTTCAAAGCAACAAGTTGCGTGGCTTGCACAAACATTCAAATAGTTATAGAAATATAATACAAGCGCTTTAAAAATTCCTAACACTTCAGCTTTATAACTATTGATACTGATATGGACTTTCTAACAAATAAAGGCTTTTAAATGAATTCCATTTTCAATATAATAAATACTAATTCTTCAACAGATAATGAGGTTATAATTCAAATTAAAAAAGTCCAAAACACATTTTCAAACATTTTGAATTCCATACATTCTAACATAATAAAGGCTAGTGCCCAAACAAACATTAACATTATACTAAAAGCTGAAAAAATTCTCTAAATGATGCCTAACATTTTCACCTCCAAAACTCAAATTATCTACACAGACATTACTGCATTAAACACCTCTAAATAGCAAACCCACATTTGAAGCATATAAAAGAAAAGTGACGCCATCACCACAAAAACACGCCATCCCCTGAGCGTTCACGTGATCCAGTCTAACACCCAGGTGGGTATAAAATCCTTCCTCTCACATCACAAATCCACAGAAACAGGTTCTTCGGATTCGAACTATTCATGGCTGGGGCCTGGTATTTCTATCTACCCACCCTCTTAAGCTCTATTCCCATAGGCAAAAGTCTTAGATATAATGTGATAATTATGCCATCCAGGCTCTCCAACTATGACAATTTAATTTCTCGTTCGGAAACGGGAACACTGGACAACCGTTCGTCCAGTATATGAGCATGAGCGAGAAGCTATGGAACTGCTTGCCCGACGTAGTGAGCGACTTTGACGGCTGCTTTGCAGATGCTAGGACGTTAGCGAAGAAGGAGAAAGGTTTCGTTTGAGAAGGGAAAAGTGTTTGATGGTGAATAATCCTGTAGTAGAACTTTGGCAAACAGGCAGAAATTTCTCGTCTGATTAAGATAGAACACTTGACAGAAGTTAACCTACTCTTTGAAGTTAGTGAGAAACTTCATTGTTGAGCAAAGAATAGGATGTGGAGATTTGCTTACTAGAACGTTCAATATTCGATGTCTTCATATTGCACTATCCAAGAATTCAGTAATACAATTTCCCGATTTGCTAGGGCCTTTACAATTTGTTTGGTGAGTGAAGATGTCAGACGATATTAAGAACACTCACTTATTAATTAAGAACTAGGCTGTTACATTTGTAAGAACATACCATTGAAAGAAAGATAATAATCTGTAAAAATAATATGAGAGCCAGAGTTTTTATTCAAGGTTCTGCAAACAAATTGATGGGCTAAAAGTTTACTGTGAGAGCACTTGCACTGGGGCTTGAGAAGTTATTAAAGTGGAATACCACGCCCCGGCTCAGCTGACTGAGTTTGAGAGGGATTTGGGAACAGATTTGGGAGTGGGCTCTTGGTTGGCAGGTCTGCTTGAAGATGAGGTCGACCTTGTATAGGAACACATGTATCACAGTTCCACCTAGTTGAACCATGTTGAAATTCGTAGTGCGAGAATGCACCACGTGGTTGGTACGTAGTATCGGAAGTCACAGGAAATTTGAGTGGTAGAAGTACCCGCACAAGCACATAGGACCGAGGCTCAAGTATGATTGATGGATTGCCTGATCAACCCGGACCGTGATAATGACAAAGACGAAAGAACCACGCAGCAACCATCAAAAGCAGAACTCGAGAAAAGACCACGCAAAGAGAAGACAATCAAATTCCAGTCCCCATATCCCCTCACACGCCAGCCAGCAACTCAAATCTCCCCTTCCCTCAACCAAGCCATTAAGTATCTATCCCCCATGCGTGGTTCGAGTGTATGTGCCCAAAGCCTCCAAAGACAGGTTCAGAAGTTTGAATGCAGGAGGCGGATCCTAGTGACAGTCGTTCTAATGCGCGCAGAGAGGGAAAGAAAGCAGTCGTTCCGTTCGTTGATAGCACAAGAAGAAAACGTCTAACAACAGCCACCAGCTGATCCTTGGTTTACCCCTTGCCCTTGTCCGACCTGTACAGTTGGCTTGTTGTTCGCGGTTGTGGTACCCATTCTCTCCTTGATTTGGCGGGCCATGGTCAGGAAGGCTTGTTCGACGTTGCTAGCGTTCTTGGCGGAGGTCTCGAGGAATGGGATACCCAGGCTGTCGGCGAATTCCTGTAGGCAGAAGGCGTCAGTCCATAATGTTCGAAAATAGGCGGCAGATGATGGAATGCCTCATGTGATGCTGAACAGCTGATCTGGGCATGTCACAGTACGTACCTTTGCGACTGTGTATTCCACCACCTTCTTGTCTGACATATCGCTCTTGTTGCCTACAAGCAGCTTGTTGACACCCTCTGTAGCATATCTGTCGATTTCTTGGAGCCATTGCTTAACGTTGTTGAAGGAGTCCATGTCGGTAACATCGTAGACGACGCAGATACCGTGAGCACCTCTGTAGTATGATGAAGTGATGGTACGGAAGCGTTCTTGTCCAGCAGTATCCCACTATAAAAGCCATCAGCACCTATATTCATGCCCATTATTCACGAGATATCCTTACAATCTGTAGCTTCACAGTCTTGCCATCGAGCTCGATTGTTCGGATTTTCTGCCAGGATGTCAGCCCTTCCCCTTTAGCACCGTAGCAGACCGCAAAACATACGAAGTCAACACCAATAGTTGAGATATAGCTCTCCGTATATGTGTCGTCCGCGAATCGCAACAGCAAGCAAGACTTTCCTACACCGGAATCGCCGATAAGGAGGAGCTTGAAGAGGTAATCGTATCTGCCAAAGTCATGATTAGTATTGTGATATGATTCGGGAACTGGGTTATAGCGGTGTGGGCTCATGTAACGCTTATCGAAAGTCATGATGAAGGAGGTGCTCTATAAAATAGTAGGTCAGTACTTGTTTCAACAGGCTGTATTCTGATGTTTGCTGTGGCTGCTTGAAGATGACGTTGCCTGGAAGAGGTACTTACTACTCTGGATTCATGGTGAGAGCGATGTAAGGTTTAACGGAGGGTTTCGAAGGGTCTGAATCGTTGAGATGGGAGGTGCGATGGTGTTTGGGGAGTTCCTAAGGTGATGGACCAAGATACCGCGACTTGGATCCTTCAAAGACGTCTGGTGGTCGGCGCAGCTTATGTTGGTGGTTCGCCTAAACCTGGATGAAGCACGTGATGAAACACCAATTCCCTGTTCCTGAGGACTTCAGATATTTTGCCTCTCAAGACTTCTTTGTTTGTAGAAGTTTGGTTTTAATTTGAGATGTTGATTCACTACTATTTATAAAGAGCGTAAGGCGGGCACAATCACATCGTCATGTTGAAATACCCAGGAAGGTCCACTGGCATGGGGACTCCTGACCGCTAACCCTTTTGGATTTATTGCCAATCGCGATAGGATTCCAGCACGGATTCTGCACTGAAAATCAACTCTCCAAACACAACACTGCCACCACAGAGCAGCCTCTCTCCTGCCAGGAATATTGATGCATCTACAACTACGTTGACATTAGGCTGATGTCGGCGCCCTGTAGCCTTTTACGCTCCACCCCGCGCAATGTTTCGAAACTCTCCTTCTTTACCCTGAGCTCTCGAGGGGCACTCCTCCCTCAATTCTCTGCCCAGTTCTCCGCTCGTAATTCCTCAAGAAACCTCGCGACAGTCAATCCAGACCAGAGGGCTCTTACAGATGTCTGGTTCACGGGATCTATACCTCATATGAACATACAGCCAACAAAAGATGGAGGTCCAGGAAAACCAAACGAGCGGACAGTGAAGCTGGGAAAAAGCAAGCACCTCTATCTCTCGCTCAGGTTACTTCCAACTAACAACGAACTCAGCACTCCGTGTCCTCCAAGAGCGTATGCCAACTCTTCTCCAATCTCCTCTGCCACAGGAGATCCTTTCCCCGCAAATTACCCTCCACCTCTTCCCCTCCACCCATCCTCACCTCCCCACAGTCTCCGGTCGAGTCCCCTACTCAGCTGCACTGTGGACATCGCCTATAGCATGGGGTCGCGTTCCTATTGTTGGAAATGTCAAGCTCGAAATTTTGTCTGAACGTATGATCAAGTCCACGCTCTCGGCTTCAACTCGTCCTGAACAACTTGTTGTACGGTGGAGGACAATAGGGAAGACACGGGGAAAGGGAACGGGGGCATCCTACAAAGGAATTGGAGCAAATGATAATGTGGATAAGATTACTGAGTTTCTTGGGGGAGGAAAGGGCGAGGATGATAGTAAGGAGTTCACAGGACTCTTTGTCTTCGAATTCGACGAGGAGGGCAGGGTGGTGAGCCATACGATCGAGCATGTCCAGGAAGGCGGGAACTGGGAACGGGGTGTAGGAGCTAGGGTTGTAGGATTGACCGACTGGTTGCTTGGAGGGATGAAGAGAAATGGAAGAAATGATGGCAGTCCATGCCCTGCATTCTGGGTGGAGGCAGAGAAAGATGACCAGGTCAGGAGACGATGATGTTAATGTCGTTATGCATCTGGAGAATTTACAGCGTGGGGGTTCTGGCTGGGTTTGGCGTTGTGGCTCCACATGGATTGTACCACACTTGTATACAAAATGAATATAAAACACCTCTCTAATGAATATATGAGGGCTACCACCTCGACTCGAGATAGACTACCTAATGCGAAGTTGCTAAACGAAGTTGGGACAATGTCCTTCACATAGTCTGGTTTTAGAGTCGGGACATTCTCAGTTGTAAATCCCCTCCAAATCACCTCATTCAGTCTCGGATATTCTGACCACCACAACAATAGATTTTTGAACTCGAGTCTCTCTTCTAAATACAACAGCAAGGATACTATTAGGTTTAATACCATAAGCTTCATGGAACTTGAATCTCAAGTTGTGGCATTAGATTCTTCCGTATCCTCAACCCTCAAACCAGCCACCTGACCTAAGGAGTACATAGAACTACATGATTACTTGACAATTAAGCGACTATCTGACACGCTAGATTACACGCAAATCATAGCTATAGGGAAAGTGGCCTGCTAAATAACACATTACTTAGTAATAACTTCGACCAATAAAATCCCAGGCAGCGTACTAGCTCAAATATACTAAAAAAAGAGGTATAAACTGATGTGAAACACCCAACGCTACCAAAAAGTCGAGACGGGAGTAAAAACGAGCTTAAGCTAACCCCAACCACTTCAACGCCTTCCTCTTATCCCTCTTCTGCGTCTTCATCTCAATCTCCGGCTCCGGCACAATCCTCTGCCCAGCTCGTCCCATTATCATCCTATCATACGCATCATCCTCACTATCCTCATCGCCAATATAGAAGTTCTCCCACTCTCTGTCCTTCCTCCTCTCTTTCTCACTATTCGTTGTTTTCGTACTTGCTATACTAGCTGCATACTTCTGTCGAGTATGGGTCGTTGACGCTATTGAAGGATCGTAGTCCGTGTCTCGGTCCCGGTCTCGGTGACGGATGGAAGGACGAGCAGTGGAAGTGGAGATTATGGAGGAGGTGTAGGTTGAGCGTGGGGCGGACAGACCGGTTACTGACCCGCCTGTGAGGCGAGATATTTTGGATTGTGAGCTGGAGACTCCCTTGCGGTGGGAGGATCGGTAGGCGGAGTCGTGGTCTGTGTCTCTGTCGTTGTCTCTATCTCTATATTTATCCCGCTCTCTTTCCAAGCGATCACGTTCTCGTCTAATATCCCTTGATGACCCTGTAGGCGTAGGTGGAGGAGGCATTGAAGGTCTCTCAACGATAATTGGTTTTGGTTCTGGCTCCGGGGTGTAGAAAGGTGATTTCTCCATCAAGCATTTCCAGATGCTGGAGAGGAAAGTCGCGATTTCCACATCAGTAGCTGTACTAGGTAGGAGGTAGTCAGCTCTTGCGAAGGAGGAAGAGGTGGAGGATTTGCTAGCGAGCGAAGACTGGATGGAGCCTGCGGAGGACGTCTGGTCTTCTAGGGTGGTGAGGGATTCTGCTCTTGTGCTGCCGGCATGAGTTCGTTGTAGAGAATTGAGACGGGTATGGGTTCGAGCACGCTGGGAGACGGCATCGTTGGAAAGGGGGTTGGTTGTTCGAGAGCGAGACATGGAAGGTGGGTCTGACGCGAGAGAATCGAGGATGCCAGCGATCTTGAAGAGGTCGGAGCCTAGGAGTTTGCGCAGGGCGAAGATTGTGGACAGATGACTTGCTGGGTATTGAAGGATAAGGAACCTGGTACTGGTATTGATCGCTAAGTAGGATTCGATTTGTGGAATGAGATGAGCTGCAAGGACTTCTGGATTTGACAATGGATTGAAAGATTCCTGTGACGGAAGCGAAAAGCCAGAGGAATGTTGCATGACATTTCCAATCAAGTATCTAAGAAGGTCAGCAACATATAAATATGGCTTAGAAGTTATAGCTACCTGATGTCAATCTTTCCACTTTTATTAACACCGTCTTTTTTGGTCCCCAATCGTTCCACTTGACCGGACATTCGGAAGAAGAAATCTCTCTTCACTCCATCTTCACACCCTAATGCGATAATTTGATCAACATTCCTGCCATCATTTCCAATGCTGGTGTTTTGATCATTCCTAAATACTAGCTTCCAGAGTCTGTCTGCTTCAGGTGCGATAGGGTAGTGATACTGGCTGTATCTGTTCTCGCCGGCTGGGAATTGTAGGCTGAGCAGTTGGCGCAAAGAGTTTTGAACATTGATCGCATTATTAGGATTTGTCGGAGTGAAGTCGATGAACTTTTCAGCAACTCCATTGGCTTGTGAAAGTGGTGGTGTCAGGGTAGGTGTTGGAGGTCTAACGCTTGAATCCATGCTGTCAAGTTGCACAAGTTTCGGCATTGGTGGCCACTGTCGCTTGATGTCAGGAGGATAATTTCCATCGTCGGCATAGGGGTCTTCTTCATAGCCTGTACCATCAGTCTCTGCTGTGAGATATGATTCCGGCCGGACAGCTTCTACTTGCTGTTCATCCAAGACAGCAACGGGACTTGTCGAGGCTGTTTGTTCGGAATTTTGTGATGAAGAGATGGCAGTTGCTCGCGCAATAGGATAGCTCCCGGTCTTGTATAAATGTATGACCGATTCGAGAATCTCATTGGCAGTATCGCCAATCAAATGAATGACCAAGTCCTCTACTAGGGGAAAGACCGGCGTAAAAGGCTCTGTCGGCTGCTCTTCACTGATTTGAAACGCATCCTCTCCTCTGTCCACGTAAACACGAGGAGGAATACCTTGGGTTGAGGAGCTATTGGATCTCGTAGAGGTACTTGAGGTCGGTGATTTTCTGATTGTTGTCTGGGACGCCTTGACAAAGGTGGTTCTTGGGAGTGTTTGATAATTATCGTATCGCCTTCCAGGAGGCCTCCTCAAATCGTAATCCGACGTTGTGTGCTTAAGTGGCTTAGGACCTGAGGAAGGCCCCAGGGTATCCGAGTTGGTTGGGTAACACCTAGGAACAGACTGTGCTCTCTTCACTGCCTTTGTCGGAGAGCCGGACTGTACATCTACGAGGTATGCTTCCTCGTAAACAATATTTGGAGTAGGCGGGACTGAAACCATAGATTCGTCTCTAGGGGAGGTAAAGTCTAGATCATCGTAGCCATCGTCTTCCCCAATCTTTTCTGGGGATTGGACTGCGCCAATAGCCGGCGCTGGCGCAGGGTTGCCCATAGAAAAGCGAGGTCCAAAAGTTGTCCGTTTTTCCTCAATCGTGAATCGTTGGCTCCGGCTTGATATAGTTAAGACTGTTCTCACAATTCCGTCGCCTTTTTGACTTGCCGATCCCGCTTCTCTAGGCAATGAATTGCCACAAGCGACATCTGTACACTTCTCGGACACTGGTCCATCTAGGAGACTATGTGAGGCACCCGTTGCATGACTGTCGACAGTATTTTTAAGTCCAGGAATGGCGCTGTCTCCAACAGGATCCTCCAGCTGTAGTCCTTCTGTTGATCGATCAAGGGAATCAGCTGCCTTCATTGCTCTCGCACTTGGATCTCCCATGCCGTTTTCTACTTTCCTGTCTTCGCCATCCGCGCCCGCTTTCGCCTTGTCCTCTTCGTTCGTAGCATCCTGTTTCATCAAGCCAGCCACTCCATCTTTAACAATCTCGTTGAAGATTGTTTCAGCTTCTATGATATCTCCACTTGTGATATTCTCGCAAATTTTTGTAATGCACGTTGCGCGCGCACTGACACTCCCACCAGCAGTGAAAACCAGTCTCGGCTGCGTGCTTGTTGACGACTGAAGGAAAGCCCGTGCTGTTTCGCTTCGTTCCGTGAAGCCTGTATGAACACTACGGACGAACGCACGAGCATCAAAAGCATCTTTATCCAAGTCTTTCGAGTGAGCGTCTTGCAAGGCGGGCAAGATCAAGATCTTTTGGGACGGTGGAAGGAGCTTCAATTGCGTATCGATAGTCTCAGAATCGCCCTCCAATGCCACGAGCTGGCCAAGTCGCTCTGGTTCCAACTCCAGCACTGCCATGATCGATCGCTGAGAATTACACGTCTGCGAAGCTAATGATGATGTCGCTGTGCTGAATGAAAGACTCAACCCGGTGGGGGTGTCGTCATGTACGGCACGCTGAAAGATGAACCGGCGCTGCAAGAATCATGAGCGCAATGCTCAGGATAACATGGCCAGGAAAGAGAATAATTGAACCAAAAAGAGAAATTTCCCGCTCGCGAAACTCTGGAGGAAAATAGAAAGGAAGCATGCTGCTAGTCCAAAGGAGGGTTCTTGACCAAGGATGCATCTCGCTGCGGATCTCGATCAGCTCCCTCACTTCGCAAGTGTCAAGGTCCACTTGACGCCATTTCACCTCACGAGGACGAGGTAGGATGCAGCATGACCCTGGCTAGTGGGCCTGGAGAAGAAGCACTAGGCCCACTGAGAATATAGTGATGTGCAGATAGCTCTGAAAATGGATAGCTGGGGCGATTGTCAGCCGGGAGTCTCAGAGCACAAGCCACGGTTCGCGCTAACAGAGGGGATTGACCACTAGGATTTGACTATTAAAGTCAACGGAGGAAATGTTCCACGCTTATCCTTGCGGTCTTGTTCCAAAACGAATTACAATCGCGTGGGCTTCACGAGTAGGTGGCGTGGGAAAGCCTCGCTCTCTGACCGCGACAGCCCGTCCTTGCGGAAATATTGGAAATCATGCTAAGAAATCTGGTTGTAGTGGTCAAAGCGCTGTGGGCGGCAGCGGGCATGCTGTGTGGGGCGACCTGGCCTCGGAAACTGCAGTAAAGTTCGGCCGGGTTCGACTTAATCCGAGAGCCCACCACCCCAGCAGCGATCTTCTGCATCGATCGTTGCCGACGAGCCAAACGACCGGACGGAGGATTATCATCGATCGTCTTGCTGCTTCTCTGAGATAGGTGTGCTTTTGTAGACTATAATTGGAACTCGTTATGTTGATCATCTCAAGAGGAGTGGGGAGAGACATGTCTGAAAATCATGTCTCATCAAAAGAAATCTTTGCCGTCGCCAAAAACCGAGTTTCTGGAGAAGAGCACCAGGGATGGCCCACGGAAATGATAGATCATCCCATCATCATACATCTCAAATCAATCCATACCCTTATCAACTAAGCAGCAAAGTGAACCTACCGCCGCGACTATCTGATGTAGTCGGGATACAGTAGTACTTTGAGTGGAGAGAAATATTCCGGCGCTAGACGACTGCATTTCTTCAGCTTGTGCACTTTCGCAAGGCTCCTACACCAACTTCCCTCTATGCATTTAGCCTTTGTGGCTTTGTGCGCCCACGCTGCAAGTTTCAGGAGAGCACAGCCATTAATGACGAGTATCGGTGACTAGCGCTGTCCTTTAATTTGTCCGATTTGTCGAGCGACGGACTCGGGGTCCAATCCACCGGAACCTTAGATTGCTCGAGATACCGTAGTAACATCCTTCCTATCCTCCACGGCAGTGGACATGAAAGGGGAATACAGAGTCATATATTCTGAGAAATCGGCCCGGGTTTGGCGTGAGAGGGAAGCTGCAGTATCTCATGCTTCCGCAGTTTTCCCACAAGAAGGAGTGTCGGGTACTTTGCAGAATGTACCCCTAGTGTGCCTGACTTGTTGTGCTGCTTCGAGGGCTCGAATATTCTTTGCTATTAGTTCTGTAGAACCAAGAACAGAAGCAGAGATGTAAAATGTGACCTGGAGGCTGGAAAGTGCTGGGTCCTGTCAAAAACGTCGCTCGAACTCAATTGAATGATTGTCCATGTAACCCCCAGTACTGCCATGCACAAGGCAAACCGTTAGCGAACAAGTAAACTCGGAAGTCCCTGAAACCGTTGAGTATGCAGATTTGTACAGTGTGATCATGGGTCAAATAAGGTTTCCTCTGGGCGGCTTCAACCTCGTCAGGACCCAGAAACTCCGAGAAATTATGATCAATAGCCTCCAGAAAATTGATGCTTATTGTAGAAGGATTATAATCCAGTAATGGAGTGCGATTTGGACTTGAGATGGGTGAAGGCCAAGGACAATGGACTGACAACCCTTGAAGCTTGGATGACCAGAGGTTTTCAGCAAGAGAGACCACAATAGATCTACGAGAATCAAGATGCGACAACGTAGATGAAGCGCTTATCGTTGGAACTTGGTTCAAGCGCGTCTCTTGTCGAAGCTGGATTTTATTCATCTTCGGAATCCATCAATTCGGCCAGTTCAGCTTCCTCCTCAGCTGTAAGAATGCTCTTCTTCGCCAATATCTTCTCTTCCTTGACCACTCCTTTAAACTGTTCTTCTCTTTCTTTTCTAGCCTTCTCAAGGTCTGCTTTGCTGAGCCCCCAGGTCCGTATCGTACCATCAATACTGACACTTACCACTTGTTTCCCGCCTTCTAAGATGACCAAACCGGTCACCTCCTCGTAATGACCTTCATAGACATGCCACAACTTCCCTGTCGTTCTTTCCCATATTTTCACATCCTCATCTCGCCCTGCCGTTATGATCCAATCATCAGTGACGGCCACGGCTCGCACATAGTCACCATGCTGGTACGATTCTTCGGTACTCCAATTCCGTGCTCTCGAAAGGCATTTTGCAGTCCCATCCGCACTTGCAGTCCATAGGTCAACATCGTCATCTTCACCAAAGAACAAGATTTGGTAGACACTAGTCTCGTGCTCGAGAATCGTGTCTCGACCTAACTTGTTCTGAGCCAGCGTATTTTCTGCCGAATCATAGATTTGTGTGGCCGAGGAGAGGCTTATGCGCCATCTGCGGATATAGGGATCGCTGCTCGAAGATACAACAATAAGCTCCGAATCTGTGGAGTCTACTGGATCCAGCGCCAGGTCCTGTACAGCCATCATTGTGTCGCTTTTGTCCCGTAGAGTATGTAAGCGTTCACCTGTTGCACTGTCCCACACAATAATCTTGGAGTCCGCACCTCCAGATATGAGAATCTGTAGTCTGTCAGCCGACAACACAACTAGAGGACGTTGAAGCACTGGCATCTTTCCCTTCGACCTTAGCGCTGATGACGACCTTCACGAAATCTGAATGACCTTTGTATTTCCTCGCCGGGTTTCTGCTCTCTCTGTCCCAACTCCAAATATCCTTGTCCCAGCATCCTGCGAATATTGTAGATCCACTTTGACCACCAATAGCGACAGACGTAACAGGAGCGGTCGGGCCTCTATAGACGGTTTTTGAGTCTCTGGTCTTGCCGCAGAATTAGCACAGCTATCATGATCCCAAACATGCGTCCAAGCTTACCTCAATATTGACTTTGCGCACGCAACCCGCGCTCTCTGCAATGTAAATACATGCTGATGAAAAAGGATCGGGGATAACACCTAAGATTTTTGATTGAAGAATTATCGGGTTGCCATTTTTGTTTCCTGACTTCGCTGCTCTACGTGCTCGGGTCGACTCCGATGCGTCGGTCTGAAAGAAGTGCCTCGGATCCGTTGATCGAGACATTGTCGATATGTCCTTGTAAATTATTTGAAAGAAGACAGCCTCGTGGACATGATGTCCCGCTTCGCCTCGAAGTGGGGCAGTTCTTTCAGGGGTCATAAGTGGAAAACGCGGTCGCGTCAACGTCGCGTCTCCTTAGATTTCAGATACTCTGCAACAACCATATTCAAGATATTTGCCATTGAAGGAAACCATCATGGCGACAACTACCCAAGTCCGTGTGCGAGGACGGCCAGCTCACACAAGAGGTCCAACGTATCTGTCGTATACTCCCGATGGCACCAAATTGATCACAGTAGGATCCAACAACACCGTGCGAGTATATAGGACTGGTTTTGACGGTGAACCTACAAACATCGATGAATGCCCAGAGCAAAATGCAGGTGTTTCTTCTACAGTAAGTTGTCATGATGGATTTCATTGGATTCTACTAATAGTTCAAGGATGATTTCTTCGTCATTGGTTCCGAAGATGGCCGCATCAGCAAGTACTCTTTAGAGACGATGGCCTTCGAAAAGTTCATCACTCGATGCTCCCTACCAATCCGAGATGTTGTACTCTCTCCCGATGGTGAATGGTGTGCGGTTTCGAGCGATGATATGGCAGTGAAAGTTATCAAGACAAATGAAACGAGCTCGGTCATGGCGTTGAGAGAGCAGCCAAAACCTGTTAAACACCTTTCCTTTGACCCTACCGGCAAGTGGATAGCATTATCGTGCACCGATGGACTAGTCTACATCTACTCTCTTGTGGACGATGTACCAGATCTCGTGCGGAAAATTGACGGATTGATTAGAGGAGTTGAGGCCGAGGACGAGGCCTGTACAAAAGTCGTATGGCATCCTGATGGCAGAGCCTTTGCTGCCCCAACAGCTATGAGGAATATTCAAGTCATGTCCAAGAACGACTGGGAGAATCAACGTTGCTTTACGAATGGACATCTAGGTGATATCACTGCGTTGGCTTGGTCGCCCAACGGAGCGATGTTGGTATCTGCTGGAAGGGACAGGAAGGTTGTTCTATGGGAAACCAAAACTCAGAAAATTCTTGCAACATATGACTACCCCAATGTCATGGATATCGCATGGCATCCTTCGAAGAACCTCGTATCGTTCTCCAATACAGACGGCGAGGTCTACATCTACAACGACTTCGTACCTGCCGAGCATGCCAATCTAATCAAGTTACCGCTGCAGCCTGCACCGTTCATCCATGATCCTCTCTCAGAGATTTCAGCTAATCGTCGATCGGTTGCAAATGGCGTCAAGGACATTCCTAATCGACCTGCGAGGAGGGGCACACCAGACAGTCTCGACGATATCCTCAACTCGGAGATTATGGGCGATGATGACGACTTTGTAGTAGATGATGATGGAGCTGGGTATGCTTTGGGACTGAACGGTAATGGCAAGAGACCGAACGGAGATGTTGATGGTTACGCTGCCCCTCTTAGTAAGCGTCGTACTCAAGCCTGGGAACCGCAGTATCATGAGTCTTTCCAACCCGGTTCTACACCATGGCGAGGGAATCGGAAGTATCTTTGTCTCAATCTTATTGGTTTTGTCTGGACCGTTGACCAAGACACCCATAACACGGTAACGGTTGAATTCTATGACCATGAATTCTACCGTGACTTCCATTTCACGGACACATTCCTATACGATAAAGCTTGCCTCAACAATAATGGCACCCTCTTTTCGTGTCCAGCCCATGATGATGTTCCAGCTACCATCTTCTATCGACCTCATGAAACTTGGACAGCACGAGCTGACTGGAGGACGCAATTGCCTAGGGGCGAAGATGTTACTGCGATTTCACTCAGCGACTCCTTCATCACCGTCACCACGACGGCAAATTATGTTAGAATATACACCCTGTTCGGTATTCCCTACAGGGTATATAGACAAAAGAGCAGCCCAGCAGTAACATGTGCAAGCTGGCGAGACTATGTCCTGACGCTTGGCAACGGACCGGTAGGAGCAGACGGCAACACCAAGCTACTATACACAATCCAAAATATTAAAAGAGACGAGATATGCCAGAGCGAGGACGTGGTGGCATTACCTGACGGTGAGACGCTGAAGTCGGTTTTCTTCTCAGATAATGGCGTAAGTCTTCCTTTTGCCCTTACGCATCCAAATCTAACGCTCACAGGACCCATGCATCTACGATTCGACCGGCACCCTCCTCACACTCCTCCACTGGCGGACTCCCTCCCAAGCAACCTGGGTTCCCCTCCTCGACACCAAACTTCTCTCCCGTCTCGCTTCCGGCCGAAAAACAGAGTCCTACTTCCCGATCGCAGTCGCGGACAACAAATTCCACTGCATCATCCTTAAAGGCGGCGATCAATATCCCTATTTTCCTCGTCCTCTACTTTCAGAATTCGATTTCGAAATCCCATTATCCTCAAAACCCGCTTCAAACAATAAGGACGCAGAAGATGAAGACGACGACGCGTCAAAAGAGGAAGACGAGTTAAAGAAATTAGAAGGTCAATTCGTGCTGAAGAGTATATTGACGGCTCAACATCAAGATCTGGTAGATTTTACGAAGAGCACGCATACACAGCGAACAGCTCTGGCGAGGATGGAATTGGAAACTGATAAAACACTCTTACAGATGATGGCTGTGGAGTGTAGGGAGGGAGAGGAGAGAGGAATGCGTGCGTTGGAGATGGTTAGTCTTTTAAGAGATAGGACGGGAAGGATGGTTGAGGCTGCTGGGAAAGTGGCTGAGAGGTATGGAAGGACGGTGCTGGGGGAGAAGATTAGGGAAGTGGGAGAGATGAGGTTGGGTGGTGGGGATATGGATGAGGATTAGTGTTAAGCGAGTGTGAATAGGGGTATGAACCAACGCATGATATGATACGATAGGATGGCGTTCTGTGCCTGTATAATGTTTGTGCTTGGGTACTGTCACGAGAGGCATAATGAAGATCAATGATGGATTAAACATGGTATTCTGTTGAACCAAAAATTAATTAATCCATTCTCACTCGAGAGCGAAGTTCGCGAGTCCCATAGCGCGTGAAAGCAGACTAACAAAAATACCGCCAGTCCAAAGACCCAAAAAGCAAAACATTCACAGCTACCTTGCTGGAACGAGGCAAAACAACTGCCTGGTAAAAAGGCAAATCATTGTTTACCTTTAGAAGGTCTTCCATTGGTAAGCCGAATCTACCGTCTTAACCATTAATCCCTACATCCAATCCCCAACCATTTTCGAACTCTATGTATAGTTGGCTCAACTAAGTCTTAAAAAATAAATTACTAATCTAATGGCATACATATCAATTGTGATCTTAGTCAAAAGTGAGACGAAGCGATGAAGTAAGTCCAAGTTCACTTCTCATGACAATATTCTTTCGTGATCATTCAAATTTTCTTGAACGTGCAGTTTGTAAATTCAAATCATCAACTCATACCATATCCTAGACTCCAAAACCGCTTACACGTTCTATTCTAGCTCGCAAATAAACCCCTTCCACACCCTCACTCAAGCCTAGACCTCAATTCCCAACTCCTTCCCAATAATAATCGCTGCCTTTTCCCCAATAACCAACGCCGTATTATTCGTATTTGCACCAACATTCTCCGGAATCACACTCAAATCCACAACTTTCAAACTCTTCGTCCCATAAACATTCAAATCCTTATCCACGACTCCTCCCTTGCTCCTCTCCCTCATCGCACACGTCCCGCAAGAATGCCACGTTGTATTTAAATTCCCGCGAATCCAGTCTTCAATCACCTCATCATCCTCCTTACTATAAACAATATCCTTCACTTCTCCCTCGATCTTTCCCTCCGAAAGCGCAGCCGCAGACCCAGGCTTGAATTTCGGATGTCCGAGCTCGAGCTCTCCCGCATAATAAGGAAGACGCCTCGCAATCTCACGGGACATCTTATAAGCCCAAAGCTGTTTCTTCAGATCAGAAGGATGGGATAAGAACCCGGTGTCGAAATCATATCCGTCAAGTACATTTTCTTTGTCATTGATATGGATGCTTCCACGAGAAAACGGATATGCGGTGTAAGTTCCCAACGTAATATATTGGCCTGGTTCGACGAGCGAGGGGTCAGCGAGGAAGGCGGAGACTTGGCCGCAGAGCATGAGCGGACGCGTGGGGTAGGGTGCGAAGAAGCGGTCCCAATCTTTCTTGAAATCGGGGCCAAGGGCGTCAATTTCTGAGACTGATGGTCGGAGTTTGGCGCAGATGTCTGTTTGATTGGTTAGTATCTAATTTTGAAAAGAGCGCGAGGAAGTTACCAATGGAATTCCATCCTAGAATTGGGTCTTTCTCGCCAAGTGCTTTGACGAAGTTTTTGCGCCCACTTAGAATACTATCGAGGGTCTCGTTCTCATTCAGAGAAGTCTTGTAAGGGTACAACAAGAGGTTGTGGTCCTGATATTGTTCCCCAACGCCTGAGACATTAGCAACCACTGGAATGTCGAGCTTTTTCAGGAGTTCGGGATTGCCAATACCCGAACGTTCGAGGATCTGTGGCGTCCCGAGAGCTCCCGCTGATACGACAACGAGCTTTGTTGCCTTGATTGTCTTGTGAATGGGTTTCGACAGAGAAATGGTTGGCTGATGATCTTCGTTTGGCTTGTACTCGATACCAATTGCTTTTGGTGGCGATGACTCGTCGAACAGGACGCGGACAACCTTAGACTCGAGCAGGAGGTGCAAGTTCGGGTGCTGTCCATCTTGAAGCAAAGGATGCACATATCGATGAGCAGCATCCTGTCTCTTTCCATCTGGACTCACGTAACGTTGCCATTTCTATTTCTCATTAGCAACAATCGCCATCTAAACACTTTAAACTCACCGCGAAGCCTCCAACAACATCAAAGTCCTGCAAATCATCAAAGATATTATACCCCATACTCTTCACCGTATCAATAAATTGATCTTCACTCTTCGACCTGAATCCACCGTCGGAGATGTGAATAGGCCCGTCATAACCATGTTTCTCGGGGTCAAATCCAGGACCCTTAGGATGAAACGTCTCCAGCTTCTTGCAAAGCGGCATCATGTCCTTCGCATACCATCCCTCAGTCTCGAAAGAGTCGAAATCAACGCCCTGAGCGCGAGTATACATCATGAAATTGATCGATGATCCACCACCGAGAATACCACCCATGGGAACAATAGCTTCACGATCATTAAGATGCTTGCTTGCTTTAGATTTGTAGAACTAGCAAGGCGTTAATAATCATGGTAGAGACAGGGGAAAGGAGATTTACCAAAGCAGTCTTACTGTCAGGAGCGAGATGGCTCAAGAAAACAGCCGGATTGGTCACAGTCGGATCATTGAAATTGTTCCTCCCTCCCTCAACCAGAAGAATCTTCAAATCTGGATTTGCCTTTGCCAGTCTGCCAGCAGCAACACAAGCAGCTGTTCCACCACCCGCGAAGATGATGTCCACCTCTCCCGTACCATCATTGTACGTCGACATTTTGAACAATGAGTTGGATTTGAGTTCTCAAATCGCGGAGGAGATTCTACACAGAGACGAGAAAAGAGGAAGAGGTGACAAAGGCACCGTATATATACTTTGCGGAAACGCAGCACCTACATATCAGCTGTACAAGACTCGTACCCTACCCCTCTATTCCTCCGTGTCTCCTAGATCCATAGCCCCCGCCTCTCTGTAGCACACCAACTTCTAGCTCACCTTCCACAAGCTGCAGTTGTGCCGTAGCTAAGAAACACAGCTGCACCAAACTGGGACTAGCTCTGTGCAGGAAACCACTTGAGGGAACGAGCATCAACGTCACGGCTTCGTCGCTCACACAAACAACTCCTCTATTCTCACTTCTCCAGAATCCAGACGCCGACATTCCAGAACCCGAACATCCAGCTTCGGTATCGGCTTACTGCTTTGCACAATCAAAGCCTCGGGATGAATGAACACATATTCAACTCCAACCCGAACCCGACCCCACAATCAAGAAATCCTAGTCTTGGACGCGTTACTGGTGTTTTCGGTATATTCGGTAAACTTCAAGTCGAATATTTACCCGGTTAAAGATATCTCTTATTCGAATAAACCGAGTATTAAGCGAGATTATTATTAAGTATATATATTCCTTAAATAGATTATAAAAATAGGGGTTCAACTTAAATCTGATTCTATGCCGGGCTTATAAAATGCAAAGATTTATTGGCTAAATATCACGTATGCCGGGTGTTCGAATATTTACGTGGAGACCGCCGAATTATCGAATGATCGCCTGGTCAAAAGGTATATTCATTTCGGTAAAACCATGCCCAAGACGAATCAAAACAGCATTTCAGCTCCAACCCCCCTCTCCCCGATGTCGATCAACCACACTTCACATTTAGCGCCAGGAGCATTTGGTCGCTGGTCGTACATGTGTACGTCGCCAGCCGGCAGTGGAGTGGAGTACCAATTGCGGGGTAGTGTCGCCGAGGTCCAAAGCAGAACGTTCCCACTAGATTTGGACGCTGCCCTACCGCTGTGAGGGGGATGCAAGGCGTCCAGAAAACCAATGGTGTGGTCCAACGAGAGACCGATAGGGATAGGCTCTGACCCGATTGTTAAGGTAAGACCCCTCTCGAAGATCCAGGAGAGTGTCGTGGATGTACCGTGAAGGACAGGCAGAGGGCATGAGATGCATCATCCCGGCCGATGCAACCTTGAAGCTAACAGGAATATAAGACGCGAACGCGAACGCGCGGAAAGCGAAGACTTTTCCATCAGTGATATAGATGACATCACGTTAAATCGTAATAATGCTGAGAGTAAGCTGCAATGATAAAACCTGGCCATTATTCATAACAGTGCTAGTATCAGTAGCGATAATTAACTAAGTTAAGGGCAAACGATATCTACGTCCGTAAATACTTTAAGAGTTTTATCTCAATAAGAATTGATATACTACATCGGCGTGGGAGACTTAGAGCTCTTATAAAGTGGCTCTTGTATCAAGACTCAAGCTGGAGGCGCCTATAGAGCTCAAGGCACAGAAACTTTGCACATACTCATGTTTCGTGACCAAAAAGCATTCATTCGATTGCTCAAGTAGTACTGTACAAAAGGCCTGGTCATCTGGCCGTGGTAAACTCCGACTATTCACATACACCCGTTGCGTTGCGTCTGAACACCTGCAATCTGTCCTGCGCTAGATCTGATGTGTATGATGATCTCAACGAGGGGTGGAATGAAGTGAAGAGAATGTAGTAGTCCGAGCTTTATCTCACACGATCGCCCAGCAGAATTAGACAACTCATTGCGAATGCAAAGAAGAAATGCAGAACGAAAACAAAATGACTGCCCGAAGTCCCACCAAGCCAAACGCCTCGTGACCTTATGTTCTAGATGGCCTGGGAAAGAAATGAGAGAAATCAAAACCATTCACCAACTATTTACGGAATCCCGCCGCCCTTCTTACGCCATGTAACCCCCCCTTGTCATAAACCTGACCGTAAAAGGGTCATATCTATCCCAACGCAATCATTGACCATTTCATTATCATGAAGTAAAAACGCATCATCTCAACTGGTTGCTGGTGCCAGCGGAGTTGCCTTCTTCAAATCCTTTAACATCTTCTCGATCAATGATGTCGAATCTGGAGGCACATCCGAATATTCCCGGGTCTGAGGATTATTGGCTTGTTGAGACAGGATTTGCGCCTGGATTGCTGGTTTTTGATTTTGGAAGTACTGTTGATGCGCATACAATGGCTTGTCCTCCTGATACGGACCTTGAGGAGAAGCTTGATGCTGTGCCTGAGGTGGTTGTTGGTAGCTAGATGGTTGTGGCCGTCCTGAAGATGCATATTGCGACTGTGCGCTATATTGCGGTGTCAACGGCTCTGAGACTGCTGGTGCATATTGGTACTGCGCTTGGGTTACAGGTTTATGTATTGTTGGTTGAATAACGGGATGAACACCGTATGTTGTAGCCGATTGAGAAGGTGGAGTTTGGAGTTGAGATTGAGGTTGAGGCGCTTGAAATGACGGGCCGGGTTGATACGGCGGCTGCAATTGGGTAACTTGCCCACTGTACATGGCAGGAGGTTGTATTACTGAGCTTTGGTATTGATTGATAGGACGCTGTGGAGGTTGATATTGGTGATGGAACATCGTGTTATACTCTTGACGAATGGCTGGGTGCAGCTGCGAGAAATCCTTCTTCTCCCAGGTGACCGGATTAGAGATAGAGGTTTGAGACGCTGATCCAGGTTTGGAGGCCGATAACGGAGGTGAAGCATAGGCTCCATATGTAGGTGTACCCGGTGTGTATGGTGCACTCGACGTCGGTGAAGCTGAGGGGTAAGGTGGCTTGGAGGTATTACCATAAGATAGCAATGGACTTGACAAGCTTGATAAAGGTGTGCTAGAGCTGGACTTAGTGCGGAACAAAGTCTGTTGCAAATGCTTCTCAAGACTGCCTTGATAGCCATTCATAAATCCACCACCGGGTCTGTACGGACTCTTGTACTCCAGTGGGGACCTATTGTGCTCCTTCTGCAGATATGAGTATTTCGCAAAAGGATTCGGCCTAGAGTTTTGAGATCTACCGCTGAAGGGGTTGCTTGGCTTCGGTGGCGCTGTAGGAGTGTAGGTGGGCCGGTATGCTGTGTGTGGCGGAGCCATTAAGACAGAAGATGTCGTCGATGGAGTAGGAGTGGGAGCAACGAGAGGTTTGCTGACGGACGATGTATTGACAAATGGTTTATGGGCGGACGGCGTATTGACAGGTAGTGTTTGGACGGGTGGTTTGTTGACAGTTGGCGAGGGGCTGCCTGCGGATTGCCATCGAGGGTCGGTGCCAAAACTGTATGACGGAGTTGATCGCTGGAGGAAGTTTTGCTGAGAGCGGTAAGCTTGTGGGTCAACACGGTAAGAGTCGACGAGAGTCTCGCGAGGCTTGTATACGTATGGCTTCTCTGGCCGTGAAGGCGTCGGCGTCGGCTGAGATAGGCGACTGTGTGACTTGGATGCATTCAAAGCATTCTGACTCAAACTTGCGGGGTACGAGACTGGGTAGGATGGTCGAGGAGGTAAAGGTGCCGCCACAGGCTTAGGGATAGTGTCGAGGAAGTGGCCTTTAGGATTGTGGCGTGGCTTCCTCGGATCCTCTGTGAATTGTGCCCTGGCTTCTGTAGAAGTCTTACCAAGATAGTACCAGACTTGGTTGTCTTTTGACACGATCTCAACTTTGACCTGGAAAGGATTGTGGGGTGTGTCCTCGGACTTGAATTCGGCCCAAGTGAATCCGTCTCCGAACTTATCGTCAGCTCTTGGTAAATCATCAACCTGGCGTTTGCTTGTATTAAGTGACTCCTTAGCTTTGAAAGACTTTGGCATCGGAATTGCATTTGCAGATGGCTTTTGGAGGTGGTAGTCGGCAGGATCAGGAAGAAGTAGCCATTTGTACTCAACTTCAACGCGCTCACTGTTCAGATCGTTAGTCAAAGTTACATGTGTCTTTCAGGAGAGTGTCAACTCACCCTCTCGGGAGGATATCAAGAAGCAATGTTTCCTCACTAGGACGGTTTTCAACCACCACCCCAGCAAATATGTCACCTCTGTAGTATTGCATTTGGCAGACTTCGCCGTTCTTCAAGGCAGACGCAGCATTCAGAATGCGCTTGTCTTCACCAAGGGCATCGCCATCAAACTTCTTGTCTCGCTTGCTACGATGGAAGCGACAGCTAAACTCGATGCCCCATTCCTTATACTCTTTTCCATCTTCACCAAAAACCGCCATCTCACCTTGTTCAACAAACACTCCAGCGGCGGCAGCACAAGTCGCATGGTAAGCTCTTGTACACTTCTTTCGTGAGCATTGGAAGCAAGCGCCCTTCTTGGATCGACAGTAGTTGCACTTGAGTTCCAGACGAGCTTTGTTGATGTACTTGACGTCGGTGACTATCTCCTTGTCTCCAGATTCAATGTTCGTCTCTGGGATGTACTGGGCACAAAGACGATGAGCTT
Source organism: Phialocephala sp. D728 (assembly GCA_003988865.1). NCBI lineage: Eukaryota > Fungi > Ascomycota > Leotiomycetes > Helotiales > Mollisiaceae > Phialocephala > Phialocephala sp. D728. The sequence continues at coordinate 960,231 of QYAJ01000003.1, read as the reverse complement.
GTTGACCGTCTTCAGTGGACAAGAGATGCTCCGAAGAAATATCATTTGGACAGAGGATACACGGCTCTCTCGTCGGCGCCTTGATACGGACGCGAATCCTCTTGACGTTGTCATTGTTTGTCTTGTCATTTGTTGGACGTTTGCGCTTCTTGCGTGGAGCCTTGGGTTTTGTGTCACCACTGCTCTCGGGAGGAGTTGGCAAATCAGTGGGCTTAGTCTCATCTTCCTCTTCCTCGTCTTCGTCTTCCTCATCATCGGTCTCTTCGTAGTCAGTCTCCTCTCCACGGAGCTTCCGCTCAATCTCTCGAACGTCAATCCAAACGCTATCCTGTGCTTGACTACAGTCGCATCTCTTGGCTACGCGACCATACTCGAGCCATGATTCCAAGGCAAAGTTCACAGCTTCAGCGCAGTTGTAGCCAAGGTTGTAGCCGGAGTGATATCCGTACGGGAAAGTGATAACGAACTCTCCTGGATGGCTGACTATTTTGTTCACTTTGATATTGTAGTGCGAGAGCAGGTGTGCTGGCGAGATTAAGAAGGTCTTGTGCCGAAGGAACTGATCGCACGCCTTTGCATCGGCGGGCCAGATGCTTTTCATTGCTGCCTCAAAGCGACGGGCATCTCCTTGAGATATGCTATACCATTGTTTTGGAGCACCAAAGTGAAGATAGTTGATGCTGTACAGATCAACGTCTTCAAGATGCCATGCGAACGTCGCCTTCCACATACCAAGGTACAGATACGCAGTATTAACACCGGGAATCTTTGTACCTAGGACATCGAGGATATTCTCTAACTTGCCAAGGTTCCAAGTAGTTGTGCGGTCATCGAAGAGTGTGCCCGGCATATCTGCACCGTAAAGCGGTGGCGCATAAGTAAGGGTCTTCCAGTAAATGCGCTCAAGCTCATCGCATCGCTCTTGACTGAACTCCTCGCCTCTAAGGTCGTACTTGAAATCCTTGAAGGCAGCTTCATCGATAACACCGGTTTCTCTCCTGTTGTTCTTGCGACGTGAAGAAACAGATATTGCCTTGGGCTGTCGTCCACCCTTCGGCATAGACACTTCCTCATCTTGCTCAAGCTTAACAGATTCATCATCCTCGGCTTTCATAGTAGGTGATACTGGTGTCGGCAGACGGTCGGGTGTCGCTTCGCCATCAACACTCTGAGCAGTACTAAGTTTCGACTTCTTAGTAGGACGCCCCGGGCCCTTTCGCCTTGTGCTAGGTGGTGATGGAGAAGCCGAGGACTTAGTTCTAGGTGCAGACCTGACAGACTTGTCGAGATTCGCTCTTCTCTCTCCTCGCTTTGCAGGAGGTTGGTGGTCGCTTTGCTCGCACAATTGACGCCATTGTGGGAGATTGTATGATCGTCCATGTAAGATGTTTGCTTGTCGATAAGTACCACCGGTGCCCATGATTTCTTGCTTGATTGGCTCCTTGACCTTGATCGTCTTGACGATGTCGTCGAGGCGAGGTTGCGCTGCAAGCCATTCGGCAGGGGGAATGACTTTAACGATGCCATGTTTCATACCCCACTTGTTGACAGCGTTAAGCTATTAATTTGTTAGCATGAGTTCATCCATAGTCGACAGTCGAAGATAAGGGTCGAGGATACTCACGTATCGCTGGAAGTCCTTGAACTCCTCCATTGTCGGGCGAAAGACGGGAACATTTCCTTCGGAGATATGATCGGGTTCGATAGTAAGGGCGTCGTTCATTTCATGGTCAGGTTCGAGGTCAGATAGTTCCGAATCACTACCGCCGTCCTTGAGGGCCGAGTTGGATTCTGGAGGAGAGTGTAGGCCAGCCGGTACCGCGTCTGCGGCCGGCATGGCAGTCGCATCGGCCGACATTGTCATAGATGCTTCATATGATCGAGTCTCGTGTTTTCGTCCTGCGGATTGATCTGCCGGTTGTCGAACGATTGACGTAGTTGGCAGAGGCGAATCAGTCGCAATAACGAATGTGTCGAGCGAGAGGACTCTCGCGCGGAATATGGAGGCGTCACCAATTCGATGTGCGTATCCAGATTGTTCTGATGCCACGGCGTATGGTGGGAGTCGTCGCTGTCGTTGTTGGAAGACGATTTCTCCTGGAAACGTACGATATTCTTCGAATCGAAGGAGCGGAGGAGGTGCACGCTCGTTCATGAATTTCCTCTAAGCCGTTTCGGGAATGCTAAGCGAAGGACCCGCTGGCTTGCAGCCGAGCGTGAGGCTGCAAACCCTCTTCTCGATTCACCCTTGGGGTCTAGAATCCACAGAACGTGAGGTATCGAAGTTCGAATCCACGATGAGGGCCATCTCAGGAATGCGATTCTTTGTCGTCTGATGCGTGCAGTCCTGGCCAGTATGAGGTCTGGGAGTTGAGTTCTTGTCTGTGCAGCTGCTGCGACCTCGCGCTCAGTGCCTACCTCATTACCATCTCTCGTTGTTGAGCACTGGGCGACGAATGCGTATCCTGAATCCCATCTCGATGATCAGATCTGATGGTGTTTTGGCGATACGCGCTACGTCAGGCACAGGCCCTCGGTTCGTGGGCGCGAGGATGTCATGCAGGTTTTTGCCGTTGACGCCGAGAGGCTGGCTTTCCCTCGTTCTTCTTATCTCTCTCATCCGCGGCGACAGCAGCATCGCAATCTTCACGAGCTTCATCAGAGCCTGTGCCCCCTCGGCGTGTCTGTCGTGAAATCGACGAGACTCGCTGGGAGCATCAGCAGTATCGCATCCTCTGCCAGATGTGGACTCCAAGTGGAGTCTACTCGGTCGGGAGCTGTTGTGTTCTGTACCTCGCTCCTCGATCGAGCATACGTTGAGGGCGATGGTGCTGGAATCAGGTAATGTAGGAATCTAAATTCGAGAGCCATTCGAGTCTCACTTCAGCCTTTTGTATGTTTGCGTGTCTTCTGCCTAGTGTTCCGCCCTCAGGGTCGGAACCTGCGTTCGAGTGTGGTGCATGGAGGAGCTGTAGCACGTCAAAATAAGCTTCTGTCATGTTCCCCCTTGTTTGTTGCGGAAATCTTCGCGTGCCGAGGACGTGGGTCCAATGCATCCTGGCTGAGACCTTGGGATACGGATTGACAGCCCTGACGCAATTTGCTTACCTACACGATCCCCCACGACTTCGTGCCGATAGCCATTTCATCTTCTGCAAGTGCAAGTTTCTCATGCCTGCGATATGAGAACAGGTCCTCGCTCTCTGTCATAGATCTCGACGTCAAAGAGGGCATCAGGTGCAGAGTGATGACGGCTCAAGAGAGTCTCACGCCAAGCAGGCCACTCTAGCGTGATAGGGACGAGAAGCAAGCAGCCTCGAGCGAGACTGATATGCCTCAGATATACCATCAACGATGATATGTCGAGCTTCGAGATACTATGTCACGTAGCCTCCGTCAGGGCATTCTTTGTTGAGAGTTGGGTTTTCACGCTGCAGGCGTCTACAGTCAGACTCGAAAGAACTTCCCATCCAAAGACCATGGGTCACTACATTATTCTCTGTCTAGCCGCTTTTCTAGTCTACTTTTATGACACTATTCACAGCTGTCAATATCTACAGACATTTTCAACACTCTCAAGCACAGAAACGCAGATTAGAACTTCGTCGATCAGGGATTACTGCATTTTCGGCTGTTCCGGAAAGTGCGAGACAAAAATCCGTTTGCACAGCCCGATAAGGTTTTCCGATAAGGAAATGGTCAAGGCGAGAGACCTGTTTCGGTCTTCCCTACAATACAACGTATACAGCAGACAGGACGCATTACCGTGCTTAAGAACCTTGAAATCACTAAAGTCTATTTAGCTGGTGGCTGTAAAGACTCTCTGTGGCGAGCTGAGCACTCGATGGTCCCACAATCCGAATGTCACGAACTACAATAGAGCCATCATCCTCAAGGACCACTTTGGCTTCATGGAAGAAGAGTCTTCCAAGAGCGAGCCAGCAGCTGGCTGCGGGTTATTGGCATTTCTTGCGACACTTTTCGCTACCATTCCATGGTCTTTAGATTTTATATGCTTCACAGGCACGCAAAGCCAATTCCATGGCTGCAGATCCAGCCTCCAAGCTGATAAATACGCCTTCTAGATCAAGGTTCGGGAAGCAAACATTGATACCTCTAGATAAAACAGACCCCAGTAATGTGTCGATTCATTCTAGGCTATAAGTACCTCCACAGCTGACATTTCAACGACTTTTCTTTTCCGGGAGCAACTTTGTATCACGTGGTCAATTAACAGTCACGAGATCTTGCGGAGTCACTGGGGGAATGCTCAGCGGAGTTCAGTTCATAGCCCTGATAGGTACTTCACATACAAAGCGACCATGGTTCGGGCTGCTTAATGCAGCTAACATCGAGCTACTGGACAACCATCTTGAGTTCTAAACCATCAATGAGCAACGAGACTATCCTCAACGAACAAGTCTCAAAGGCTTCTCCAAAGCGTCGAATCCTCAATCATGAAACCGACCACTTCTGTATATCTTCTCTCTTGGCCGAAATTCGTCCCCTCGATCATTCAACGTATTCAATGTTTCTCATTTGATGTTCTACCCCCTGGTGAACTACACACTCTACTGGACCCATCGGCTCTTGCTGAACCTCTTAAGCTGGGTCTCCTTCCGTCGGTCCCACTCCACCCACTGATCACTGTCCTGGCCTGCCTGTGACAAGAGGCATTTCCCATGTTCGCTTTTACGCACAGTCCCTGACTCCACACCAGAACTTCTTCCCAACCCGTGATCTCCTTTCCCTCACCTTCTGTGTCTCCGATCAAGTCACGAACTGCTTCGAAACCGGCTGGTAACACTTCGCTGACATCTTGTTCGGATCTTGATAGGATCTCTCCGACAGCCTCAGCAGATTTGGAGAGTATTTCTCGAACATCATTCTCGGATGCCGAGAGAAGTTCTGCGATTTGCTCTTGCAGCTGCAGCTTAGTCAGGACCGGGGTGCTGGCTCGTAGTGGCTTTGAGGAGAAGCTTTGGGGCCGGAAAGGATCAGCAGATGTTGCACTCGCATCTAAAGATAACCGGATGGTGGAAGCGCAGGCTTGGCAGGTTTTGGTCATCGATGTGTCGGACGTCAAGGATGCAGCTTTAGGACGAAGAGCCATGGAAGCGTTGGGTAGAGGTCAATCATAAATTATACTTTGGGGATCGATATATATCGTCTTGTTTCGTGGAAGGAGTGAAGAATAAGTTACACCCTCTAGTGGTGTGAGGTTTGAGATATATTATGAGTGTCGTGGGACGCAAGAGCTGCCGAGTAGCAACCTACATTAAGTGGAGTTAGGAACTGAAAAAATGCAATGAAGGTATAAAAGATAGCCTAAGCAGCTACAGTACATGAAGTACTTATTCCCTCTGCAATTATGGAGTTTGCTATATCCCTTTGTTCGATTTTTTTTTTTTTTTGCATTATATTCAGTTTGAAAAAGCCGAGCGACATATTTCTAGCGATGGGATAAAGACTTAGAGACAGAATGAACTTCTCAATGTCCTACCAGATGACAAGACATCACCCTTGGATATTTTACCTTCTTTGCCTAGATATTGTGCAGTACACACCTGCCCACATGTTTGTCATGGAAACGGTTGCTCACACCATTATCTAGCAGTTCCAGAATATCTCTAAAATGAAGCGGCACAAATGAGGATTGAGAGGTCTACCAATTACAACTCTTTGCAATGCCTTTTCGAAGACTCGCAAACCTTCATCCACAAAAGACATCCTTCCCTCCGCATCAACATTCGAAGTAACCATCAACTATCGTGTCACAATCTAACCACCAATTCATTCTCCTTCTTCTCCTTAGCAGCCTTCAACTCCTCCTTCGTCTTGCGACTTTTCTTCTTCCTCTCCGTACTGTCAAGCACCAACGACTCGAACACAGGCATCTTGTCAAGCTGCTCCTGATCCCACGTCGACCAATTCCCCTGCGCCGGACCAACATTCTCCTGAACGTAGCCAAACTTCTCAAGCCTAGAGGGAAGTCGAAAGCCAGGTGGTTTAGGAATGACGACCCATCCAGACGGAAGGACGGTGATAGTTTGGTTGGAGACATGTTCCCAGTCATGCAAGTCTTCATTCGACCCGTTTTCTCCATCCTCGGCCTGAATCTCTTCGATGAGACGGACGGCTTCTAAGTTCGTACCCTTGAGGAATTGCTTGACTTTCTCGAGTTGTCCGAATCTGGTGGTGGTAGTGGGAGACGCGCGAGAAACGAAGCCAGAGGGAGTGTAGTTGGTGGGTGAGACGAAGGGCATGAGAGGAGTTTGGGCACCGTACTGCATGTCGGAGATCCAGGATCCGATTGAAGGAGGGTAAGCGCTGCTGGGCGCGATCTTCATATCGGAGGAGTGATGGGTTGATGTGGTGGTGGGGTTGAGTCTCGTTCGGAATTGTTGTGACCAGAAGGATGTCATGACTGGAGGCCTACAGGTCTCGCTCCTCTGGTCTCGCCGTGTGGTATCGGGGAAGTGGAAGAAGGAATATATGCTTTGGGGGAATTTGAGGTTGGTATATACCTGAGATATGATGAGGTGAAAGGAACGCGGTTGCGTGAGATTGGTGGGGAAGTTGATTGTTGGATCATCACAGGATGAAACAAATTGTATCCATAGCATTCTAATCTCTTATGTGCTGCAGTACATCACGTTTCTATATCTACATTCTATAAATCATTCTGAATGCAAGCGTAACAATTACAATGAAACTGTCCTTGGATGAAAACTGGCAGAGGGGATTCTGCTTTTAGCTGGCATGACGGCTGAGAACATTTAAATCGCACGTAAGATCGGCATGTATGGTTGTACATAATGGGGCATCAACTCGCATAGGTATCCTTCATGCCAAGTTATGCTCGAAAGGTTCCCCTTTTGTTGGGAATTGAAAGTGTCACTAGCTGCTCTTCCTGGTCTGGACGCCTGCCCCACTTCCCGAGTCACAAACAAACATATAAATTTAAATAAGCGTTTTCTCTACAGCAAATATGATCTTATCCCAGAGGCAGTCACACCCCTCACCTCCGGACCATTTATTGACTTCATTATAGCTTGCGTTGCGTTTTCTGTTTGAACGTACTAACAATACCTCTCTTCAGCGATGACTTCTCCTGCGATAATTTATCTGCTTGTATTGATATGATTTGTAGGTATAGAACTTTCTTTCAAGCACAACTAGCATAGTGGCCGTCTCCGCGAACTTATTTTTTAATTTTTTAATTTTTTTGAATTTGGTCTTTTTGGCGCGTTTTTAGCAACTTAGTCTTTGCGATGCGCAGCGTTAGGCTATTCGCCTGTATTTGGAAATTATGCGAGGAAGGAGAGCACCTAAAGTGCTGGAGAGCGTGAAAAAGAAACAGTTCTCTCAGAGCCCCTCTTGCTTCCCTGGCGGCCTTGCACAAGGCAATCCCTTGTTTGACGGCTGTTCACCTCCGCTAGAGTTCCGAGAGACTTGTTGAGCATGAAGTCTGGACACGGCTGAACTTGATATCTTCTAAAGGCAGTGGATGAAGCAACAAGATATGGCGCAAGGCTGTTCAAGCAAGCTAGACACTGGTCTAACCTCGTTCTGCCAAACCGTAGGCGGCCTTTACAGCTAAAGCTGTTTGCAACGAAATCCAGCACATGCTAACTTCCTGGTAACCAGAGATGAAGAGAAATATATAAGGCGGAGTCCTTTCTTCTGCCTCCCCTGTTTCAAGGTATGGCAGGTGACCAGCAGCAATATCGTACTTGTTATTGTCCATCCAAGTCTTCAGGATCTTCAGTCCTTGGCAGGCGGCCTAGCCGGACACAATATCATGTGCCACGTCACTTGCAACGTCGCCCAAATTCTCTATAGCCAGGAGGAGCAATAGAAGCTCTCGTGTTGTTGATCAGGCTTCATTGCGCTCCGAGCCAAGCGGAGGTTGACCTTGTGCTATATATAGCTGTGACGAATGTGGGGTAGCTTCCCTGTCATTGGCTTCTCCTTTTTATCCAAGCACGTGCCAAGCACTTTCCGCTTCATTCTTAATCTCTCAACCTCCCAACCTCGATCGAGGCTCAATTCTTATGAGGTAGATTATGCATACCATCAGCACTTTACCCAGATTAACCTCTTTGTTGGTAAACCCGGAGAGAATCCTTCGGCGATCTCCCGCTGCAAACTGGTGGTGGTGGTGGTCTCGTACCTGAGCTCGACTTTGAAAATGTCTGCAGGTGCAATACATGCTCGAGAGACCCTGGGTTCGGCCGATGTTGACCGCTTCTGACCGCTTCATACACTTCTCGAAATTAATTTCATATTCATAATGCTGGTGGCAGCATAATTTTCTCGTCTCGGTGTGTCCGTCAGAAGGATTCGAGATGAACCTTTTGAAGCTGAGATGATGTTTGGTGCGACCCGGAGGACCGAGGTTTATTTAGAGTTAATCACAACTCTAGAAATGGGACCACTCAATGGCCTGTGGATTCGGGTAAGCATCGTTTGTCGATTTCCTGTCCTCACCAGGGCCGGCAGTTTGCCATCCTAGTCAAGCGATGAGGCGGTAAACACAGGGAGATGGATCAAAACTGCTTCAGTGGCACAGCAGTGCTTTACCGCTCATGAATTTTCAGCCCAGTTGTGCTATCTCACGATTATTCATTCAATTTCATATACAAAAGTCCCTTGCTGAGCATGACTATGCTTTCGGAAAACTGTGTTGGTGCTGTTGAATTTTGCTCCCCGCTGTCGCTGTAACTTTTCGCGAACTCCGTCTCATATCGAACACATGCCAAATGCATTTGTCTAGTGAGCTCAATCTGATGTGATATAATGGTTCGATATCGACAGTAAAGACAAACCAATATGTATTTCCAAGCCTTTTAAACAGTCTCACGTAATGCTCCTTGAGAATAGTTGCTTTTCCCATTTCTTATTCGCCCCATGTTCTTTAATTCACGGCCTGATTTCTACCAATCCCAACCTCTGGTTTGTTTTCAATTAGGCATCGGATCTGCCGTTGACATGGGAATGAGCCGTTTCTGTCGGATATCGGACCCGAACAAGGGCGTTCGTCTCAAGTCATCTTGGCTCCGAGAGGAGACAGATCCGGGCTATTACAGATATTAAAGCACGTTGATATAGTCTCAAAGTACTCCGCCATCTATACATAGAGTATCTTGTTGTTTGCCCTCGGAATGTACCTGATCACTTGTCCAATTCCGTCAGCACCAAGCATTGAGAATATGAAATCTATCTGGAAGAAAGCAAGTCTATTATTAGCAGGTAAACGGACCCAAAATCAGTGAGCACCTCTTACACGATCGGAAGTGTATATATTTACACTGCTTTCCTCCCTTCCTTCAATCGACACTCGAAGCAAGCCATAGTATTATATTATCAATCTCTATTAGAACCTCATCCATCATGTATCTTATTCCAGCACTCTTCCTTCCTGCTCTAGCACTTGCCAGCCCAGTGGCCAACCTCAACAACCGCTCAACCTACGCAGGTCCACCACCAGATAAGATCACCATCTTGAGCGCTCAATCTTCTGGCAATGGATGTCCACAAGGCTCAGTCTCCAACACACTTTCGCCAGATAGAACAGTAGGTCTCAGACTTTCCCTCCTTCTGCGAATATGAAGCTCAACAGCTATTCAAAGGTGGTAACATTTGGATTTGATAAATTCCAAACCTACATTGGCCCCTCCGCCAACCAAGCAGACAAGACCAAGCAATGCCAAATCCACTTGAGTCTCCAATATCCAGGAGGCTTCCAGTACGCAGTCGTAGATGCTACCTACCACGGCTGGGCTCGTCTTGATGCCGGCGTGACCGGGACATTCATCTCCTCCTACTTCTTCTCTCAAGCAGCTTCTCAAACCGTTTGTCTCCCCTCCCTAACCGCTTACCCCTTCAACAATTCGCAGGCAGCCCTAACAGTTTTCTACAGTGCTCCACCCGCTCCACAATATCGGGCTCCCAATGGACCGCAGGAGACGTATATACCAAACACGACAGCATCGAATCCACAGCCGTGATCTGGTCTCCCTGCGGCGCGACCGGTATCCTGAACGTCAACAACCGCATTGCGCTTTCTTCAACCGGTAGCAGCCAAACAGGAGAGTTGTCCGATGATGACGCGACGGTTTCCTTCACACATCAGGTGCATGTTGCGTGGCAGCCGTGCACGATGCCCAAGGGTTCGGTTGGTGACGGTGGTGAATTTACGGTTGGTGGAGCGGTGACAGAGGTCACGCAGGGTTAGAGTTTAGCTGTGTGAGATTGAGGGGGAAGTGCGGAGAAGAAAAATGGGCTGGCATTCTTGGCTATCATTCTTGTGCATATATAAGTGGCTTCTTTCTGGGAGGGGTGCATCTGGGGATATCATGGGGAACAGCCAAAATGAATTTGACTCATGCTCTATCACGTTTGTGAAGCTTCAGCTTCTCATCTGTAGCCACCATTTGCACTTTGACATGTTAGAGTAGAGTGAAATGTGAATGCAGATTGGAAAAGTCTTTTCTTTCGGAATAAAATCTCTTGCCCATTGTCCAATCTCCGCCATGCATGGATGCAATAGCTCCCATACCGAGCCTACATATGGATTTTTTGTATTTCATGAGTGCGAGAATGATATCCCCACTAGGCCCAGGTACTTTGATGTCTTCATGTGCGATATCTGGATATGCTATCACCCATTCCGCTGTGTACAATGGCTCTAATTGAGCTCTGATCCAGGCCCTTTGGAGTGAGAGATGGGAAAAGGATAAAGGCTCTGGATCGAATGGTGGGTGGATGGTTGAAGTCATGATGGGCTGGACATCTAGAGCCCAGATATGAACATACTTTGGTGTTGGGATAAACTGCTTCTAGCACTTTCGACCCTACAATTACGCCAAATATGCCTTTCGTATTGGTTAACAACCCTTGGTGAGGCTGACTTCAAAACCCCTAAGGGTGGAATTATTTATCCAAAGACCAAAGTACACTCGGAGGAGAGTATGATAGAAGCCACAACAAAAAGATACCTATCGAAGATTGACGTCAATCTGTGGCCGAACTTTAGCTAACATAGATCTATTCCGTCTCATGCACTAGCACTTGGTAGATCTCGTCAATTGGTAGAATGTTTTTCTTCAACAAGGCACATACATTAACCTGCATAGTGGAATTGTAGCATTTTAGAGAAATATAGTTCGAAGATTCTAGCGTGTGCTGGTAAGGAGTGACTTTAGAGAACAGAATGTGAAATTGCTTGCTGCAGTTTGAAAAGGTCTCGGACCTCGTAGAGGGCCCCACACCAAAATCTAACGTTACAATACGAGTTAAGCTTCTTTAAGCTCCCGCCAGCGGCACAGCGTTCTGCCCCAGCCTCCAACTCCACCCCTCAAGCTGCGCCATCCATCGTCAAAAAATGGTCTCATGCCATCATCCTCTCTCTGATCTAGCTTCTATGCATCTTGAGCTTTCTCCCAGCTCCTCAAGCGTCATGATGATGCAACGATGACACGTTAATTAACCTTTTGCCGCCTCCACAATGATTCTACGACCCCACGCTCTGCACCGCTGGCCCATCTTCCGACTCCGCATAACCCGAGTCCTGGTTTTGATCCTCCTCGGCTGCTTGTTTCTTTATCAATACAATCGCAGATATGCAGCTCCTGCCAACCGACATGAGATAACGTCTTTCGAGATTGACTTTGCGGCTTCGCATCTTCCGAATCCGTCGAACGCGAGTTTATATCATGGGTTTCTGCCATTGGTAGAAGCAAAGGAGTTATGCGCAAGACAGCATTGGAAGGCATGGCCGGCCCGAGATGAAAGGAGAAAAGTATATATGCTCTTCATGCTGAACGATGAGATGGACATGCTTGAGGTTCAGCTCTCGACTCTGCACGACTATGTTGACTATTTTGTTATTGTCGAGAGCCCTGTCACATTCACGAATCACCCAAAACCTCTTGTTTTAAAGGACAATTGGGAACGGATCGATAAATGGAGTGACAAGGTCATACATCATGTCTTAGAAAATCCGCCAATTGGCGCCGCACGGCCATGGGATTACGAGGATTTCCAGCGGAATGCTATGTTCTCGCAGACCTTTCCGAAGATGATTGGGGACAAGGAGCCAAAGACGGGAGATGTGATCATCGTGACGGATGTGGATGAGATCCCGCGTCCTGCAGCGGTAATGCTCCTTAGGGAATGTGCTACAAGTAGGAGGATGACTTTGCGAAGCCAATTCTACTATTACTCGTTCCAATGGCGGCATATTGGGCCGCAATGGGGACTTCCAAAGGCTACAACTTTTGGCGGATTTGGGAAAGGCCAGACGATCTTACCTGCAGATCTGAGAAACGGAGAAGGTGGGAATAGGTTAGCGTGGTGGTGGGAGAAAGATGAATTGTGGAATGCTGGGTGGCATTGCAGTACCTGTTTTAAGACCGTTGAAGAAGTCCTTACGAAGATGAGTAGTTTCTCTCATGTGGGATTGAACCAAGATGTTTTCAGAGATCCAACGAGGATTGTGGACAGAGTGAGGAAAGGATTGGACCTTTGGGATCGGGAAGGAGAGAAGTATGCTAGGATTACTTCGAATAAGGATATTCCCGAGATCCTGAAGGCGGATAGGAAGAGGTGGAATTATATGCTTGACCGAGATACCGCGAACGCAGAGTTTGAAGACTTTCAAGTAGATTATGTGCCAGGGGATTGAATTTCTCAAAGCAGAGACTCTATATTGGAGGAGTTGTATATACGGCACGACTGACGGGTGGAATGCCTCGTCAAGATCAAGCTCGGCTCCGAAGCTGAGATGGGACAAAAGTCGGGATGGTATAGCAGTTGTGTCCGGATACGATACCCATGGTCAGGCACATAGCAGATTTACGCTGTCCTGTATATGTATATAACAAATATGAATCCCCCAACTCCGTGAATGGTGGAGATGGAAATCTTTGTACAGTCTACCATGCTCATCCAAAATTCATTTCTTGGTCTTATCACATCCCACATCGTATTCATACACTGCCTCTTTCTATTCACACTCCCTTGCATTCTGAGTTTGTTTGCGCCTCATATCCCGAAAAACCTCCAGCTTCAGTGATGAACAGCACCTCCACCCTTCCCTTTCTCCCATCCCTCAATGCTCTCTCTAACATTAACCCAATACCTCAACCTAACACACTCCCTCCTCGCCCCCTCCCAATCCCCCGCTTCAAACCTCTCCCCCAAAGCCCTCTCAGTCTTCCCAATTCTCTCCTCGTTCTCCGCCCTAACGCCGTCCAAGTGCCCCTCTTCTTCCGCACTCTCAATCGCCTCCCTAGCCTCCAACACCTCCATCAGCAGTCCCGCATCCTCAACTTTCGCCATCTCGTCTTCCGCCGTCTCAATCCCTTGTAAACCAAGTAAATACTGAGCTCGTAATAAAGGGGATTGCAGCGTTTTATATGCGGTATTGATGAGTGAGGAAGTCGCTTCTGCGCGGGATTTAAGGTGGGGAGGAAAGAGGTCGGGATGCGCTTTTGATTGCAGGAGGAGGAACTCTTTTCGTAATTGTCGGACGTCGATGTGGAATGAGCCGGCTGGTGGAGGGCCTCGTGGGAGGGTTTGCGGGAAGAGATCATAGTGGGTTTTGGGAATTGGTGGTGCTGAGGGAGTTGCTTGGTTTCGGGTTTGCGACTGAGATGTGGATGTGGATGAGGAGGAATTGAGGCGTCGCTGCTTTTGAGGTTGCGGTTGGAGTCTGGAGGAGACTAGTGATCTACGGCATGTCTGGTAGATTGATCTGGGAGCTGGGAATTCTCTAGAACCAGCTGTCGTGAAACTGTGACGGGTTGGAGGCGTAGATATTTGGAGGAGTTGCTGGCTGCGCCGGAGTGAGCTACGCATGCTTTCGTGCGAGCCAAGGGGCGAGGTAGCTTGTGACGGATTTCAGTATGGTAGACCTGCAAGATGTAGTCGTAAAATGCGTGATGGAGGGTTGTGTGAGCTTGTGAGTGTTGTATGAAGCTTTGAGATTTGTCTGAGAAATTTCAGGCAATGACGTGGTGGGGGATCCGAAAGCGGCTTTGGTGCAGCCGAGCGGTTCAGGGGTCCCGCTTGAACGCTGTGCATCAGAATCGTTGGGTATCGTTCTGCAGATTACCTTCTCTATTCAACCTAACATGAAACTTCTTTCCACTGACAGTTGAAAGATAGATAATCTTTACCAATTGCAGATGTAATGTCTTCATTAACTAATTTCCCATCATCCATACACCATTCGCTATTGTAGCGCTCTTCTTTATGGTGACCTGTCCAAGTTTATACAAAGCCCATCGTTAGACATGCAATATCATACATCTTCACTTTCCCTCCTCGCAAACAATAGCCACGACCACACATATATCGTCCACCTTACCACCTCTCCAATTCTCATGTGGGTAATACTTTTGCACTTCCCTTGCAAAGGGGCCATCCCTTCTCGTATTAACACTTGCTGCTTTCGCTTCCCCAGTGATCCCCACAGCTAAGAAACTCTGCAGACTCGGGATCTCCTCAGCACCACTCTTCCCATCATCCGCCAAGATGAAATTTCCTAGATTCCTTCCAACACTAACACCCTCACTGCTATGCTCCCAAGCTCTCGCTCCAAGCATAATCTTACTCACTACCTTCAAAATATCCTGATGGCTCAAATTGTCCCAAACCCCATCGCTGGCAAAAATAATTACATCACCGTGCCGTAACTTGTGCAGCGAAACATGCGCGTCCTTCGGCATATCGCAAAGCTGTTGTCCTCCAAATGCAGCTGTTTGTTTCAACACTTTCTCTGGAACAACAGCCAGCTGGTATGGTGTATTGAATGCGTGTGTTTGAGGCTCGCTGTACTCGTGTATAGCGTTTAACCGTAACTGTACGAACCCCGAATCTCCTAGATTTGCCACTGCGAGTGTCCCGTCTCCTTTTGCGATTCCCACGCAAGCGGTGCTACCTCCGGCTTTGACACTTGGGTCTTTGCAAATGTCCTCGTAGCCTCTTTGCATCAAACTCCTAGCATTGATGGGGTGTGCCCAGTCTAAAGAGGAGTAGGTATATGCAGCATGGGCCATGTAATCGCAGAATCCGTGGGAAAAGTCTGCTGGGTCCACGCCAGAGTCTACCCAACCTCCAACGCCATCTGCTATGCCCAAAGCAACATCTGGTGTGTTATAGATTTGGGACACGAAAAAGGCATCTTGGCCCGAGTCTGGTCGTGTGCGCTTATCATTTCGACGAGCGAGGATGCGGTTGTAGGGGTTGAATGCGAATACATTGGTGTCGGGATTGTACCGGCGGTCCTTAGCTGTGAAAGATGCGGCTATACCGTAGGTATATTTCGGACTTGAGGATCTTGGAGGAGAGGTAGAAAATGTTCGGTGGGGTATTCGAATATGGGATTGTATAAGCGCGGATGGGCGTGATAAGGTTGAGGATTGTCGACTAGTGGAAGAGGGCGTAATTATCGTAGCATTTCGTGACATGCATGCGATGCTTGCAGAGTGTGAAGTTTGTGTCCTACATGCTGTAACAGCTAGGCTTCGAAATGGAGATGCCATGCTCGCTGCCCGTCTTTTCTAGTGTGAGGAGAGGGAGAGCAATAGCGAAGCCCGAAGGCTCGCGAATCAATTGGAAAGGATTTTTAAACTAGAGAAATCATCCTGCATAACAGATGAAAATCCGGAACACCGTAAGAGAATTGAGGCGTGGAGGCAAAATGTGTGTATTTCATAACGATGTTTTTCAGTCAGCAGAAATGTTCCTGGGGTTACTGTAAAGAGCGTCATCGTGCATCCCTGCAAGTTCTGGTCCCTTTGCTGCAGGATCGGCTACCCCTATCGTATTCAAGATCGGCTTCAGTCCGAACTCTATCAGCCTCCTGCAGCCTAAATAAGTCCCTTTCCATTATATTTTCCATAACATTGAATGGCTCTAACGAGAATAGCAGATTATGGCTCCTACCCTCCCCAAACCTGTCGTAGCTGCCATCGAGACAGCAATTCACATTGCCCACATCATAGCAAAGCACCACACATAGTAACCATCGCCACAATTTTCAATACAACATATCAGTCCGTGTCACGCATTCGTCGACGCCTCCGTAAGTGATGATACAGGCGTTGACGACGGAAAAGGCCAAGCCCGAAACCTTTGCAGAATCAAGACGAGCGAGAGATCGCGAAATTCATAAGAACTCTTTTGGAAGAGAGTCCAGAACTGGATCAGAAGGTTGTAGGCAAAGAGATCGAGGGAAAATACGGGGTTAGTTTTGGAAAGGGCACAATGAGTAGGCTGATGAAGAACAACGGAATTCCATATAAGAGGATGAATCAGTTATAGGAAGACGAAGATAGTTTCGACACATCCTGGGGGACATGTGATGCCTCTAGAGAGGGCAACAAAGGAGACTAGAAATGCAGAGGATCAGTTGGCTGAATTAACTGCGGTCGCTAATGTGACTGAGTATATGAGTCCTTATGCACTATTTAGCCAAGGGACGGAGTTCGGGGCCAATCAAATTTCGAATTTAGAGCCTTTGCGAGGTTATGGCCAGTCTTCATAACACTCGAATGGGATGTGATATGATTGATGGCTCTTGCTTCGGACGACTTAACATGGAGTTCAAGTTTGAGGCGTTTTGGGTCATTCAGTGTAGCACTATCATTCAGAGATGTATCCTCAATTTTCCATCACTTACCACATTTCGATACAATTCTCAGTTCGCTACAGAAGGGCGAAGCATAGCCATCATGTAGCAGCTGGAGCCTCAAGCAGCAATGAATGTCCTCAAGTAGAAGGTCACAATAGCTTCGCCGCAGTTCGGGGCACATTTTGCTTGCTCCTTCCTATGACGCTCTCCAGGTTTGATTGAGTTTCAACGTAGCTTCTCAAGGTATGAAAACAATCCAAAACTTCTTCTACTCAAGGTTCTCGATATTCAATAAGTGGCAGCTCTCCTTTTTACAGAGTCTTCAAAGCTGCTTCTTCACGTCCCAGACCAGAAGGCGAAAAGTCTAAACAACAATCTCAAGATCAAGGTTTTCCCTTCCCCTCATTGCTTCGGCATCCTCAACCCGTCCCCAACCGTCTTCAATAGTAATCTTCAACTCGTGATGATAATAACAACGACTTAGATCTAAACATCAAATCATCTTGTAACTTTTAATCGAGAAGATGTCTCTTTCGCCGCAAGGGTAGGGTACCAATTCTCGATATTTATCCCTTACCCTGACCTCGTCTCCACATCTACCCTAACTCATGATTTTCGAAGGATGGTACTGCGTGCGCTTGTAGTGCCTGCTATCTCCAGAGATACCAACTTGTATTTCCACTCTTTATGAGATTACGACCGCAAAATATCGATACATCGTCTTACGAGTGTGGGAAGCCGGTCTAGATATTAGTTAACATTTTCAAATTTTGCTGCTGAGGTGCTATTTGAGTCCTGAGCTATATAAGATGCATATATAGGGGTTTTTCATTATGTGGAGGTTTTAGGGTTTTATGAAGATGTCTTCCTAACTAGGTAGCCTTTTGATTGCTTAGACTTCACTAGAAGATATTGAAGTATAAATTTATATGCACCTCAAATACGAGATTCCGTTTCTCAGTATGATTTGTTAGTTTTTCAAAATTGTGATTTGCGAGTTATCATTAAAGAAATGAAGCATTTCATTTTAAAAGACTGAAAGCACAATGTTGGATTTCGTCTCTGATAGGACACCCCGCTTTAATGTTCGTAGAAGGAGCACAAGAAGCATACAATGCACGTGAACTACCCAAAATAATTCTCCTTTACCATTTCTAGGATATTAACCATTGACAAACAAATGACGAATCTTGACGTGGCAGGTCGAGATCGTATGCCTCCTACTGCAAGCTAGAACATACCTTGAAAGGCTGCGCTATGCTATGGATATTCAAGCTAATCAAACTGGTAAATCAAATATGGAGAAAGCAACGACAAAAGCAGTTGCTAACCCATGAACGAAAATTATGCCGGAGCCTCAAAATTTCTGATATCGTAACACCGGCCTGGAACAATTTGCTGTATGCTGCCGTATTGGTGTTCAGCATCGTGTTCCTAGATGACTGAATGGCGGATAGATGCATGCTTTGTGGAGCCTTGATGTCTTGTTGTTGGGACTGTCGGTGAAGTTATTAAAGAGTATATCAGGGATCATGGCCGGATGCTGTTGAGGCTCCCGTAAGGAAGAAAGGATGGACCTTGCATTAAAGGTGTGAGATGTTGTGTAGGACGACATAATAATATGCATATCTTAGCTATCTATTGATGGTATAGTACTTGTGGCAATTTGGTTAGCTTAAAATCTTCCTCGTTGTCCTTTTTTAAATTAATGTATAGCCTTCGTAATAGAAGTTTCGCCAGATTTCCTGAGAACGTTGCAGATAACTGGTAAAAGCATATATAGATGTTAGAATGCACCACTGATGTCAGCTCCACACAAAAAGTACCACAAGAATTATATTGTGGACCAGCCTGGAAATGAAGAAAATTTGACAATTCGCACGCTGCCATTTCCGCCACGATGCACCAGTCCGGTTTTGATGAAAGCTGGAACTGAAAGCTGAGCGCTATTCCAAAATCTGGACACCATTGCCAAAGCTCAAATAATCGAAAAGATGAATCAAGTAGGAATTTCGTAGATCCGCCTTGAGATGTGATGCTTCGTAGAGCCTTTGCTTTTCTGCAGTCTCTGGTGCGGGCATCACAGATCTTTCCCCAACCCAGCGTGTATTGGAGAATTTTGGAAAAAGCAGATGGTCAAATCGAATAAAAAGTCTTTGAAAGTCGACAGCTCAATTCCTCCGTGCATCCCAGGAAATCGCCAACCCTAAACCCAAACAAGAATCATGGGCCGAGCCGATGAGGCGAGCATGAGACTTGCTGCCGAGCAATGTCAACCTCATCTGTCTCGAGTCGAGGTGCCACGATCATATTTGAACGTGCTATGATTTGGAGGAACGTACAGCAGGAGGCCGATGAGCGTCATACAACACAATTTCGAGGCCGAGAAGTGCGTTCGAAAAGCAAGAAGCAAGGGGCAGTTCCTTTTGGCGGCACCAGGAAGCGGTGTCTCATTCAATCGCTCACCCAGCTCTGCGGGCGTGTCTTTGGCTGCAGTGAGCAATCTTATTTGCGATACGTTAGGGGAGCTTTCTGCTCAATCTCATTGCTTCCTGCGTTCTTTTTCGTCGTGTCGAATAGGGCGGGCACGATGACTCGATGAGGCTTCTGCTGGTGGGAACGCCAGCTGTACGCCTCCTTCGGATTGTCTTTCAGCCGTTGGATACTGCCAATCATTCTTTCGCTCGGATGGGGACCCCTGTGATGGTCAACTCTCCAGGTCCGACTTTGTGGGGATGTTGGATGTGGATGTGACGTGCTCTGGTGTTGTTCGAGGGCATCGCCCCTACCATCCTTCCACTATAGTTGCCCCTGGGGGATTCAACCGTTGAACAGTGGTTTCTAGACCATCTTCATCTTTCTAGTTTCATATTTTGTACAAAACGCTTCACATACCTCGAGTCAGCTT
The DNA here is from genome assembly GCA_003988865.1 of Phialocephala sp. D728. NCBI lineage: Eukaryota > Fungi > Ascomycota > Leotiomycetes > Helotiales > Mollisiaceae > Phialocephala > Phialocephala sp. D728. The sequence continues at coordinate 940,678 of QYAJ01000003.1, read as the reverse complement.
GCACGACCACCACTGTGCAATCACTCAGCAGGCCTTCAAGCCCTCCCTGGCCACCGCATGGGCTGCACTAGATCAAGCGTACCGGCGTCACACAGCACCTTCAAGCATCATCATCAAACCACCAAGCCAGGGGATCAAAGGAGATTGAATTCCATCTAAGTAAGGTGTTGTAGGATCTGCAGGGCGATGGGTTACGGGCGACGCGAAATTTCAAGATTCAGTCACTTCCCTCAGCACTCTCTCGGTTGGGTCTTTCCGAAAGAGGAATCGGCACTGGGAGCGTTAGACGAGCAAGAGCTTCGCCCCTCCCTTTCTTCTTCTCCTCACCTTTAGCCCTTCACCTCAAATTGGATTCACTATTCTATCAAGTCTTGTATCAGGACAAAGCACATGTTCCTTGTTTCCGCACCGACTTCCAAGAGCACGTGCAGTGCCATACCTTCCATAACCAACCACAGACTGTCTGTCCACGTACTCTTCAGGTTTACTTGAGACGCGTCGTTTCATCAGATCTCGCGTTCACTGTTCCTTGTCCAGTGTCCAGGTCACGTTTTCGCGTTCATCCAAGTTCTCTAGCCTTTTACCTACTCTATGAAGGTATGTGCTCAACCAATTGAAACATCATGTTAAGGCACTATATCTCTTCCACTTTTACTTGACTTGATGCTCCTTCTTTCTAACTTGCGTTGAAAGACCGTAGTCTGAAGTTGAAGCTATTTAGTCATCTTAGTATAACAGTATCGTGTGGTCTGAGCAAACTGCCATCAGCCATCAGCATCCTTGGGGAAGAACTCTGTATCTGTGGCGGATGCCGCACTCCTCTTGCGCTTTGACCAGCTTCCTGTCAAGGTAAGACGCGTCGTGCTCTTGACTTTTCAAGTACAAAAGTCAAAATTCAGCTCTCTATTATACTGATTTTCACGCAAATCAGGACTTAACGGTTTCCTTTCACTGAATCCAGTATCCAATCGACGTGTCTTGTAGAGAAAAAGACATTTGGCAAGCATTGCAGGCACTTTCTCGCGTAAGTATTGTCTCTAACAAGTGACCCTTTGAGCGATGGCAACTGATCAAAGATGAGCGAATAGAATTTGAGATTATTCCATTGGCCATTCCAGCTTCCCTGGGATTGAAGATGGGTCCTCTATCGCCACTGCCGGTTAACAGGCCGTCTATGGAGACTATTGTTGGTTCTTCATACAATGGCACTCGTCATATGCTGAAAAAGTCCAATCAGACAAGCACATCTCAATCGTCCGGAATGAAGGGCTTAAGAATTAAGCTCTTTGGACGCTCGTCTTCGGGTACTGAGAACTCGTCTCCCGTGCTGAGCTTACCTTCAATGAATTCACCTCCACCGCCAGTAAGCGAGGAAGATTTGGAAGAGTCTGAGGGTCAGCCTTCTTTCGATCAGCTACTGATTAAGCCTTCTCCCTTTCACCGCCCTTGCAAGGGCTCGCTTGAACCTCGCACAGAAGCTAACGGCTGTGCTCGCCCACTTCCCACAATCAACTCTACTGACTCAATATCACCCATCACAATTGCTCGAAAGAGAGGTGAAACAAAGCGATATCTCATTGGAGACGATATTTCAAGTATCCTTTCCGACAAGGAAATGTCTCCTAGTGAGCGAGCTGAACTTTTCCAAAGAATTGAACGTGGGTTGGGAAAGCACGCTACTGCCCAGTCTACCTCTCTCCAGATCGATCTTGCTCAAAACACACAACCACCAATCAATCAACACCATCTTCAAGGGGTTGAAATGCCACAGGGCCCTTGCCACCAACCCCAAACCATGGGAGCCCATCACATCGATGGTACTGACAACTTTGAAATTGAAATCCAGCAGCTTGCCCAACGCGTGAGCCGTTACAACAATGCCGCGGACTGGTGGGTCTACTTAGGTTGCTACTTCAAGGTATGTAATATTCATCAAAATTATCTTCTCTTCTTCACTTGCAATGCCAAGGCCCGATTCGGCCTGTATCTAAAATGCTACTAACTTGGTTTCAAATCAGGGCCAGTTCAACCTCAACAACCTGCCTGAAGCCCACCCAATCAATCTCAATTTCACACATCTGCAGGCTGTAAACTCTCCAAAAGAAGCCACAAGAGTTACATCTTGCCAGAAGTTTGACGAACTTTTGGCCGCATCGAGTCCTGATTATCTGTTAGCGACCCTTAATGCTGCTACCGCCGATTTTCATCCGGACTTTGTTACCTTGAGTGTCTTTGACGAGAAGTATGAGATCTTGATAGCCAATGGTGGCTTTGAAGGAGGCGTGGTTCCCCGCTATAATAGTCTCGCCGCTCATGCTATGTACTCAGTCGATGTTGTGGTTGTGCTTGATACAGATAAGGTAATGCATTCATCCTAAGGCTTGAGGCTGTACTAATATATATAGGATTGGCGCTTCAAGAAAAACCCATATGTTATTGGCGACCCTGGTGTCCGTTTCTTTGCTGCCGCCCCGATGGTGACCTCAGATGGCCAGATTCTGGCAGTCTTGTCACTTTTTGGCGAGAAACCCCGGGACGTATTCACATGTCATGATCGCAGATCCCTCTCAGGCATTTGTCAAGTTATTATGAGCGATTTCGAGGTCGCTTTGGACGAGGTGGCTGAGAACTGCTCACGCCAGACGCCGCTTCTTGATAAAAATTCTCGAATCGATGGCGACAGATATCACCGGAAGAACTCAACCGTCGATACTGGCCTAATCCCACCTGCCTTGAGGATCCATAAGTCTACAGGAGAGCCAACCCCACCTCCGTCCGCAGACTCAAATGCAGACTTTCATGCAGAGCGGTTTCCAAACTTCGACCAGAAGGCAGCAGACGCTAGTGGCCATTCTGGGTCAACGTATATGCCTAGTTTCGGTCACACATCCCCGCAATTCATGACTGAGTTTACGTCGGAACCGGAGCCACGACCGTTCTCGTCCTCGGACCTTAGCTCACTCTACCCCGATCTGCCTTGCAGCCCATTCAAGGCATCCAAGACTACTCTGTCTTATGCTCCAACAATCGATGACTTTCATAAGTTGACTGACAGCGATGTCTGGGATGATGTGGACTCTGCTGATGAGCAAGATCACGTGGGCCGTGTTAGCATCAGCGCCAATACAACTGCTGATCCGAACGCCGAATCCGTTGCCTCTGAAACTTCTGAAGTTTCTACAACAAGCAAACCTGGAGTGGATATGACCTCACACTGTCAAGATTCGATGACTGGGACCATCCAGCCCAAACAATGCTCCCATCAAGACAGCATGGCTTCTGTTGCATCTTCAATTGGATCAGCCTTTCCGTTGGAAGCTCGTATCAAGGCTGAAAATCTATGCCAAGGCATCGGTCTTATTCTCAAATATGATATTGTCTACTTGACTCGACTTGTTCCTTCCGAGTTAGAAATGGCAGATGGTTCTCGAGTATCGCAAGCCAAGGCATGGATTATTGCAAAGTTTGGTACAGCCGATGTCAAAAAGGTGGACATTGACTTTCTTTGCAAAGCTATTCGCCAGGTTCACATCCAGCGCTGGGAACTTGATCCAAGCACGCTGAGACCAGACGACCTGGCATCAGGTGACTTGATTCCCATCCACTTTGACGATGATAGTAAGTCTATCACAGAATGCTCGTCTGGATTTGTCGTTGTCTGTCTCCGGACTCTACAGACCCACAAAAGCAGAGTCGCTTCCCGAAGTTATGAGGCGACCCAGCTCGCAAAATTGAAGGCCGACTTGAGGAAGCTCTTGTTTGGACCTCCAAAGAATTATAGGTCAAACACTGATCCGAACCCATCGTATCCAGCCAATGAGGCCACAGAAGTTGTTGTTCCTCCGAGCCGCTCATATCATTCGAGCATGTCGACGGCTCAATCCCGCCGTCGTTGAGCATCTGGTTGCAGAACCATCTGTTGATGTGAAAATCTGCTATATCTTACAGGCAACTTGGATTCGGATTTCCGGTTTCTGCAGGCACCTCATTCTGTCTCTGTAGTCGACCTAGACTTTCGAATTAACTTCTCCCACTGTCAAATCAGTTCTGTTCTCGACATCCTTGAGACAGCACCTGCCTTAATTGACTCTGGCTCCTATTGGCCACCTCTACCCAATTCTTCACATTCTGTCATGTTGCATCTTCTTCGGTCTCATGGACCACATCCTCATGTAATCGCTATGAGCGAACAGAATGCTTGCAAAATACCGCTACCTGTCAGATTACGCATACACACATACTTGGCACAGTTTCCCTTTAATTTCACGTTTCTTTCGCTGTAACGTGAGGATATTTCCTTTTCTACATGTTTTTTTGCTGCTGCTGCTGATACTCGGTGCTTGCTTGCAGCTGCGATTGTGCTTCCAATAGTTCCGGTTGCTTGGAGGTCTCGTTGGCCTCGGCATAGCGGCATCACTGCATACAAAAGGGTGGATGATTGATGCTTAAGATAATGACATTCATGAATGGAAGCACTGAAGCAAGCAGCAGCATTTGTAAGATGTAAAATATACAAAATACAAAGACCTCGAGGTGCCTTTGATCATACTATGATTGTGTCATCAAGATCTGCCATCAAGGGTGTTTTGAAATCTGAAGGCTTTCCTACTAGCAAGCCTACAATCAAAGATAGCTTAGATCACGATCTCATCTTAGTATTTCCAGATAAGAAAAAACAATCAAGGGCACATTTTCCTGCTATCTCTTTTTCCTTTGAACCATCGATATACGGTACAGATAAACAAGGGAGGAAAAACATTCGTTTCTATGCAAACTAATATCATGCATGTAGGGAGCCTCTTATCGTGACAATTATCTCTCTTTTGTGCCTTCCTTATTGATAGAAAAAACACCCAGCTTTCTTCCTGGCTGGCTTCACTCACGCTTCGATATTCATCCTTTCAACGTTCAGCGTGCAGTAAATATACCATTCGTCCTAATTCCAATTCATATCCTATGTCCCAAGCAAACTGCTCTCGTTCATCAAACACAATGCGAGTAATCTATACCTACACCTCCTCATCACTCTCTTCTCCAAGCAATTCCCCTTCATCTTCGTCCACAATGGCATAATCGCCTCTCCCTCTTGCGAAACTATCTCTTGTTGTAAATCTCGCAGGCTTACTTCTCCCGAAGGCGTTGCGTGCGCTGCGCCAGAGACTCGAGGCGAGGAGGGGAGTGGCTTGGACTGCGGCGACGAGGCCGGCGATAACGAGGACAGGGTATTTGATATATGGGGCTTCACTGTCGAATGATGCTATTGATACGGTCAGTATGTGGCTCCTAAAATAAATGATGGAAATGAAGGGACTTACCTTGTTCACCCAATCTAATCTGGCCGAACTTATTGGCCCAGTTCTTCCACACCCAATAACCAACTCCAGCTGCAACGGCGATCGGGATCGTGACAGCGAAGAAGATACCAACAGCACTTGCGCCATGCTTCTTCTTGAACTGGTCGCCTTTTCCTGGACAAGGGTGTGATACGACACTCTTATCCATTTGAAGACCATCGACGCAGGTGGTGATAGGAATGCGGCGGTAGCCTGTGGGGTCATAGTATTCGATACGTTCTTCTTCGATGGTACAAATGAGTGATGGGTCGGGCGGGGATAAGTGGGAGACAAGGTCGCAGGAACCGTCGGATTGACGTTCGTAGTTGAAGTCACTATGAAGTGTTAGCTATAATCAAAAGAGATTTGAAGGAAGACTGACCATTCAAAGTCCCGTCTTGTACAGGAGCAATTCTTTGCAATATCATGGAGATGAGGAATCATTCTGCCATTGTAGCAAGTTCTATCTGTTCTCTTGCGGTGGTATTGAGATTCGTGGCCGAACAAGCAGTCATCATCTTGCTTAGGATGCTTGGGCTTCCACAGATAGTAATCTCCACCTGTAACATCATTCTCATCGAGCTTGCATTGCTGATCTGTGATGCCCGAGAAGTCGAGATTAAATGTGACCAAATTACCCTTTCGATCTTTGCCCCATAGCAGGAAATTGCGCGAGTTGTCGCTTGGAACAGTAGTAAGATCGTCGATCTCGACTTCTTCGTCAGAAAATGGATAAGAGATCCAATCATCGCCTTCATTAAGGGAGTAGAAGACTTCTTTCGTAGCTTCTCTCTCCTTGACAATGACGATGATTGATCCTTGGTCACCAAACTCCCACATGTACATTCCCTTCTTGACGAATTTCCAACTGACGCCTCCATCAGAGGTCATGAAAGTGTCTGCATCTTTCATTTCGGTAAGGTATTTACCAACGTTGCCGGTACCTAGCATCAGACCGATAGCAGAGGACGAGGAGTATGTGTGGGATTTGTCGCTGCGCTCAGTGTATCCATGAATATGCAGAGCACATTCCTCTAGATCACTACCACATTCGTACTTCTTGTCGTCTGCGCCAACTTTGGGTGGCGGCAGATAATCCCATTCTGCACCATCGTTATGGGTGATCATGGTCTTAAGCTTCTTGCCATCCTTCTTGAAGTTATTGTCCTTGTAATTGGAGACAACATTAACCATTGCGACACCTTCGATACCGAACATCTTCTCAAAATCCACGTAGCCGACGGTGTCTCTATCTACAGCATCCAAGGCCATGACATAGGAAGTGCCATTTGAGTTACTCTTAATGATACTTCCATACTCAAAACCTTGCTCATTATTGACCGTGACATGCAAGAAGACAGAGTGAGTTGAGCTGTCTAAAACAGTGTAGGCCTGCTGGTGATCGACGTTGAATCCAGGTGGGAAGTCAGCGGCTGCAAACGTGGCTCCATCCACGCTAGCGTCGACTTTCAAGGTCGACTTCTCTTCATCCTTGGTTGCCACAACGATGAATTCAGACATGGTCGCAAAGTCAACGACGTTCTCAAAGTGAACCTTTGCCTCTTCCTTGAAAAAATCGTAGCTTGAGACCAATTTCCAAGGATTATCTTTGAGATCGTTGCTCTCTCGCTTTCTGACTTCGCAATAGATAAGCTTTTCTCTGGCCTTCTCAGGCACTTCAATCTTCTTCTGTGCCAATTCAAGGTTAAGATATCCTGTTTCGGGCTCCCTGATAAACTCGCATTTGCGAACATATCGTTGAAGGGTGTACCAATCACCGTCTCCTCGATCAGTCGTGATAGACGCCACGGCGTGACACTCATCTGAAGGACAGTCCCTGGCACCAATCCAGATGATCCAGTCCTTGTTGTCTGGATGGAAATTCATGACTGGATAGCCGTCGACATTTGGCTCGCTTGGAGCATCGAAACTCCTGATGTTCTTCCCGCGATCAGTGGAGTAGAATACTTTCTTGGTTGGAGTCAAGAAAAAGACCATATCGTTGAAGTATGGATGAGGGTAAATCGTAACGATAGCCTCATCCTTAAAAGCCTGAATCTGCTCCCATTTCTTGCCATGGTTATATGAGATAAAGACAGCTTCATCGGTACGCAAAATAACAGTCTCATCCCCGCCACTGCTGATGCCGGTTCTCTCGAGGTAGACCTTGTTTTTGAAGCTCTTACCAGGGAAGACTTCCTGGGCTTTATCAGGCTCACCAGTTGCAGGAGGAGTTCCACCTGCATCGACACACTTTCTGTCAACCGGATCATCCTTTTGCTTTCCATCGACCCTCTTGCACTTGTTTCCGGGAATTAGCCGCCAGCCAGACGATCCCTTGAAAGTGTCGTCTGGTCCAAATGCCTTACATGCGCCCTCTGGTAGCGCCAGGGCGCCCTCTAATTTACAACTCTTTCGGTCTGCACTTCTAATGAAGTTATAATCACACTCGAAATCGGCGGGCGTGCACTCGCAAGGTTCGGATATATATTGCGGATCCTTGAATTCGTCTTTCAAGAAGCATTCAACATCTGCCTTGCGTCGTCGGTAAGACTGCTTCTGACCCATGATGCAAATCGGTTCGCCATCCTCATCGACTCGAGCAGGCCACTTCTCCATGTCGTCGTCTTTGCATTCTCGCTCGTGCAAATCGTCAAAATCTAGCGCAATGATGTATCCGTTGACCTCGGGCTTCGAATCGTCAACTCCCTCGATCAGAAACTTCAAGGTAGTCGAGTCCCGGGTGGTTGTCAATTGAATTGGCTTGATCTTGCGCTCCAGCTTCACCTCCTTCCACTTCTTTCCGTGGTTCAAGGAATACTTAACCTCGTCTGTGTATCCTTCCTTGATAGCAACCAGAACAGAGCCCTGGTCACCAAATTCGTACTTGTGTGGACCATCCAGGCCTTCCCGCCAAGTCAAACCAGCATCGTCAGATACATAGAGATCTCCCTCGCTGTAATCCTTAAGATAAGACCCTGTATTGCCAATGCCCATAACCATTCCAGGAGCTGGACTTGAGAACACTCGTCCAGAATTTGACAGATCTGTCACAGAGTGCAGGTGTAGATCCTTGTTTTTGTATGTTAAAGGTTCGAAAGAAAACCCGTCGTCAAAGCTGATCTGAGACTTGATTTTCTTCTCTGCATTGGAAGTTTCAACTTCTTCCGAATTCTCCACAGTATTGATCAAGATTATTCCCTGAATTCCAGAAATTTGTTCAAAGTCCACGAGGCCGTACATATTCCTGTTCGTGTGCTCCAATTTTCTGGTGAAGTATGTCCCATTCGAGTTACTGCTGAGAAAAACTCCCATCGGATTTGAGGGTCTCGAATTCATGACATCAATTTGAATGCTGTAATTTGTCCCTTCCAGCACGGTATACGCCTCTTCTGTTAACTTGTGGTCGTGTGGGAAAATAGCTCGGTGCCACTTAATCGTGTCGTCTGAGACGTACAGAGCCATTTCATCGGTTCCTTCAGCAGATGCTGCAACAATCAAATACGGCTTAACAACTGCCATGTTAACAATTCCCTGCACAGTTCTTCCGGTCTCTAGTTCTGGCTCGAATTCCTCTTTGAAGTAGCTGTCCGAAACCAGCAGTCGATAGTCCTTCCGCCATACGGAGAATTTGCCTTTCACTACACACAAAATCCTATTGTCATCCAGGTCCTTCTGGCCCGTTGTAAACAGTTCCGTGCTCTTCGCCCAATGGCAACCAGACGTATCGGCTCGCAGAAATTTAGGATCGTGGGCAAAGCCATCTGTCGTATACAGTGACTGCCACGCATATTAGCCTCTAAACTTATAGCAAAATGCCATCCGGAGCCGAAATCAAAAGCTCATTCTTCGCCTCTAATTCATGAAAAAAACTCACCAATTCGTCGCAAAAGATCCCCGTACAATCCATCGCATTAAAGATGATTCTATCACTATCACTGGCATGGAAAGTCAATGCCTCTCGAAAGATAGTCGCCAAACTCGTCGCACTAAATGCCTCCCAACTCTCTCCCCTATTGCTCGTCTTATAGTGCGTATTTTCATTCGTGATAATATACGCCTTCTTCTTATCAAACGGATGCATCGCCAATTCTAACACTTTCCCCTCCATTCCACCTTTGATCTTGGACCAGGACTCGCCTGCATCTGAGGAACGATAGACATCATGGGAGATGCCGTCTTCGAAGACGAGGATGTCCGAGTCGTCGAAGTAGTTGATGTTGAAAGGTACGAAGGGGAATTTGGTTTCTTTTATTGATGGCGAATCTTTCTTGGCTATAGCAGATGGAATTAGGGAGGAAGTAAGGAGGAGAGTAGAGCAGAGGACGCTCTGCCAGGTCCACGGCCTGCTTGCGGCGATGTGCAGCCTCATTGTGAAGGTGGTGCTAGCGCATCAAGAGCTGAATATCGGGGCTTCTACACCCTTTCGATTCTGGTATTGTGGTAGTTTTGATGGGGTCCAAGATGGAATGCGCTGTTGCACAGTGTTAGTGTATGGTTGCGTGGTCTTTTTTGTTGAGTTTGATGGTCTGCCTGTAGAGGAAGCTGACCTTGAAACGGGTATGCGCCACAGCTGTTCTGACGCGCACTCATTCTAGGCAAGGATCTATGTACTGCTCCCCAATCAAAAACTGAAGCTTATCAGGAACGGCAATAAGACAGATCGTCGTCCCGGTTACCTAGTCCTCATTTGCATGTGTGTGTATTAAATGGTTGATCATGAGAAGATCTCGTGCTACGTAACTGGATTTCTGATACACAGCATTTCCATCTCCGACATTAGGTTCTCGCTGCAGTAAAGCGAGGATCTTTCTTCACCTGGTATATCACGTGACACTATAAGGGGACCTGGTACCGAGGGAACTTGAGAAACCATACTCTTCTCTTTTTGATGTCCAGTTCGTCCTGACAATGGGATCCTTGACTTGAGGGCCTCGAACCGTGGGTCGCCATGACATTGTTGTGCGTACAGAATGAAACAGCCGCTATCCCCAAAACGAACTGATATTCAAGCTTTCGTGGCAGGAAGTTGTACCTGAGCGTCAATTTACACCATTTAACTGATAAAATCCCTAGGTAGCTTGCGATCGAAGCATGACATTCAATTCCCTCTCAGTCATTGTTAGAGAGGACGAAGACATTAGACTGGCTATCGCTATCATGTCTACTTTTTGGTAGAGCTACAAAATACTATATTCGGTACAGAAAGTGGTATCAATGATCTTGATGCATCAACCGTTACCCCATGCCTTATGCCAATGCAATGCAAACACCAGAGATAACAACCGAGAGAGACCGCGAGCCCGCTAAAAGACCAGACCAAATAATTATGCATCATCTTCATTTTTAGCCCCACTACGAAGCCTTCTTCTGTGAACTTTTCATTTTGTTCCAGAATCTCTTGACAACACCGTTTTCCTTCTCTGCCGGGCCCCAACCATCTGCGCCTCCGAACGGTCCCTTGACCTCATATTTCTCATCCTGGAGTGATACAGGTTCCTCTCGCAAGGGGCTTTTAGTAGCTTGCCAGCCATATATGGCATTCTCATCAGCCCGTAGATCAGGCCTGGTCAAAGTCATCCTCAAAGTCATTTCCCTACTCCCTGCCATTGCTTGCGTATATGACTCTTTTACCATCGATGACTTGTTGATGCCAAGGTGTGCATAATCGGAAGATGTCTTGCGACTCTTCGCGATTGTCGTGCCTGACACTGGGTTCGAGGATCGGAAACCAAGTTCACCTAATGGTGTCAGAGGAGATTCGGGGTCGGCCATAGATGTATCGTCTTCAAATAAAGAAGCAGTATCATCAGCTAAGAATGATTGCCCCATCTCAGATGCAGTGAACGATTTCTTTGCCCTAGTAGCATCCTTCGAGGAGCGTTTCGGAGGTTTGTTCTCCTTATCAGCACCATCTGCTATTCCATCCATTGAGGGGAATCCAAACTCAATTGCTTCATCAAATTTTTGTGGCGAAGCAAGATACACACGCAACTTCAACCGCGCCTCTGGATCCTGGTAATGAGCGGCATTGGGATCAATTGACGCAACGGATGGTTTGGGGACATGTTTCGGTGCAATCAAAGATAGTGTGCGGGATTTGTTCCGAGTATGGATGTTTGGAGGTTCGGATTTGGGAGAGCGGGGCCCGAGTGAAGATATCGAATTCCTCCCAAACGGCATTTTGGTGATTGACATCTGTCGTCGAAATGATGGTCTCCTGATACTTGAAGGCGTAGGAATAACGACACCATCAAGGTTGGCGTGGTAATCGTCCAAGACTAATTTAAGGTCGAGGTCCTCCTCTTCATCCATCCACCTAAAACTTTCGTATATCTCTGCTGCCATGCTTGAGGTTGGCTCTGCCAGATCATCCCGCGTACTCTCCATGCTACTTCTGGGAGTCGACGACGTAGATAGGTCGAGTACTGGACCTAGATTCCGACTTGCACGACGACTGGCTTTGTATATTGCTTCATCGGCGGCGTCTAAGATAACGCTCTCCCTCAAGCGTGCAGCGAAAACAACTTGCTCCTCTCTTGTGAATTGCTTGTTCTTTATTTTCTCTGGTAGGGTAAGGAACCACGATGCCTCGGTGCTCGACACGGATTGTTTACTGGCGAGTTTTCGTGACCTTCGTGATGAAGAACGTCGAGGTTCGATCAGGGCAACGCTGATGCCTCGGCGGTCTGCTATAGAGCTCTTTCGGTGGGATTGAATTGGGAGTTCATTGAGAGCATTGCATCGTGAATTTTGGGCGAATCTCAATCGCTCTAAAGTTGAAAAATATCTATGGAAACAAGCTATTAGTCCTCAACGCCCACAGGAGAACTCAAGGGGAGAAAATTGGCAAGCGCTCTGCAGGTACAAAGGATGTGACGAGCTGCACCTAGTGCATCAGCCGAGTCTAAGCTCTTTCTCCATACCATAAAGCGGTGTATGGTGGAGCGCTAGCATCTTAGCATCTCAGGAACCGACGAACGGCATCGCAGTAGACACCCAATAGTTCGTGACTAATTCCTTCGACGATGACCTGACGGCGGCGCCGGGGGAGAGCAGCGGGTGTCAAATGCACACAGTATCTGACGTATGAAATTCCTAGTGCTTAAATGCCGATACCAGCCAAATTGGGGGCTAGAACAACCATCACCGAACTCCTACCCGCAACTGAACTCCTCCGCAATGTCTTCATGGTGGTTCGTACTTCAACCTCGACAAGCAAAGTCTGCACACGAGACACTGCGGCCTGTCCAAATACTTGAGAGAGCCCGCGATTGATGTTTGGCAAGCCAATTGGCGGTACGTGCAGGCATGCGGACGTACTTTCTTTGAATAGCGATTGGCAGCGCTTCGAAGTCTTCCTCAGTTGTCCCGAAGCCAGTGATTTCCTTCATATTTTTCCTGAATTTTCCTGATGGCAGGCTTCGTGCACTCGCCGGTCGATCGAAGGACAGGGCGTAGAGTGTTCGAGGTGAGAGGGGAGCGCTGTTGTCGGGATCGTCGAGGTCTGTCGTCGAGGAGGAGAGAATAGTCGAGAGTTGGGTGGTCGAGCAGGAGAGACTTGCAGAGGAGTAGAAGGGAGCCATGGCTGCGGATGGATGTTCCGCCATTTGAGGGACCTGCAGTCTGCTGATGCTGCGGCTACTCATCCAGTTCGGCGCCATGGGACCTGTGAGGATTTGACAGCAGCTGATGCTTAATATTGCAAGTTCATGCAGGAGCAATGTCTGCAAGTCTGCGAGGTGAGGGCGAGGTCTGTTCCAAGAATTGGGGCTTGACTTTATTACACCCCTTGCCCTTGGAACCACCGAGCCCTGTCAGACCGTTTAGTTTACCGGGGAGCACAAGTACGATTCAAGGGCCTTGTGCGTGGATCATCTGTCCTGGACTCCTGGATCTCACCGGGAGAGTGCACACAGCGGAGAGGTTTCAAAGGTCGACAATCTGCAACCGCGGGCTGGACAGCATAGCATGGCGTACGCCGCAAGCTGCTGTCACCCCGTTGCGCACATAACAATGATAAGGTGTGTCTCGCTCGATGGTGTCCTCCAAGCATTTCGACGAGCCCTCCCTGGCGTGGTGTCCGCTGTTAATTGCTTTGCGCATCAGGATCACCGTGGATTCGTCCCAAATCTGATATCACAGCAAGGAACGCTGCAAGGGCTGCGAAGGTCTGACGAATCGCAGGCTGGAGGTGCACAGGGCCCAATAGGGACGCCCTCTTCCCGGGAGCACCACCAAAATTGATCCAAGCAGTAACCAGGGACGAGTGCAACCACCGTTCAGCAAACCCACAAAACCGTTACCAACACGAGAACAGCACAATTGGCACAATGAGTACAAGAACTTAGGCTCTCCTGACCTGGGCTTTTGGACCGTATGGACATAGCACGGCGCCAACACCTGTCACTCAGCAGAACTAGCTCCAATCAGCGAGAACGCAGGGCACGAGCACAACGCCCAATAACCTTCACGACGACGTTTTTTATTCTTCGCTCTTCCGAATCATGATCCATCGCCCACCGTACCCGTTCTCTTTCAAGCCCCTGAATACTGGAGTTCCTGTACACATAACAATACTCCTTAAGAGTACAGAGGACGCTACTGCTGCACTCGCACATATACACGACAGTGTCTGCATGCAGCGGTTATCTGCCCTTTCTCTCTGTCTGCGACACCTTCAGCTCCGGCACGAAGCCGAAGTGCAGCCTCGTTGACTCGTGGCGCTGCGAAAAGCAAGGGGTGAGAAGCCATTAAGTTCCATTCACACATGGCTCGCGGCGCGTCCTTGCATCAACACCCTGGTAGCATCAGCACGGTGCCTCCGTGCCTGACAACACTTGGTTTTATTTGCCTGAGGAGCGAGCGAAGGAGGGAAGGCTTCAATATCTCCGATAAAATATTGCATGAGGATGCGAGTTCAGCGAACAGAGCGCGAAGGACGTCGAATAACTTAGCTCATGACGAGGATTTCTCTGTCGTCCGATCGACTTCCAGCATCTCGCATGCAGCCAGTTGCGAGTTTTCCAGTGGGCGCGAGGCCGATACCAGGCCGGAAGTCTTCTCGTGCAGCAAGATGCTGCAAGTTGCAACTTTGAGTATCGATACATTTCACAAGGCTAAACATCTGAACTGCGTTCCTCCAGCCTCCAGCCTCCCACCAGGCCGCCTGTCTTCTCGCGATTTAGATAAATTGAGCCACGAACTTTGGCTGATTGGGCTGATATTCAACCGTCGTCCCGTCTCCGCTCACGGACCTCACCAATCTCACGGATCAAGAATACTTTGGGGAGCTCACGGAAGAAGTTTCACAAGGCTTATCAGCACGTTATTGCAGCCTCGACCAGGAAACCTTCCCATGATCTTGAAACAGTGCCACATGTCTGGGATTTCTCGCAGCCTTCAGACGTAACTTCTCGGGAACTTGGAATCGCTGCTCACTGCTCAGAGTAGTCCACAAAGGGTCATATAGAGCGTTCTAATGATTTCAAACTTCCCACTTAACCTATGACGGAAACGCCTTGAACGGATGCCAATTCGCAGATTAGTTTCACCCCAGAAACCCAACCGGCTGTCTCCCTCCCAATCCGGCACTTCCAAACATTTTCTTATCGTTAAAATAGCAATTCGTTCGAGGCACTCCGGCAGATATACCCTCTTATCCTTGGTTTTTGTTATCAAGAAGTAAAATAGTGTTCGTGCAAGAAAGACATGCGGATAACTAGTTTTCGAATCATGATGACCGTTCTTTTTTTTTGTCGCTCTGCCGTAAAGATATGAGACTTCGTTTTGCAGAGGCATTTCTTATCGAAGATCGAGTCAGTCAGCAACAATCCCTATTCTCCTATTTCTTTTGCTCGCAAGTACTTCATTTCTTTTCCTCTCCCGAGATACTAGTTCTCAAGGACATCTGCATCGGGCATTTATGGCCTGTCTGAATTGCTGCACCGATACGGAGTATGGCGGCCAAAGCAACTCTAGTATCAGCGTCCCGAGTGCTCCGACCCCTTCCTCTGTTTTGATCCCATCTTTCATGGCGTCAGACTCCGACCCCACGTTTGTGTCACATTCTAGAAATGGATGATCCTGCAGTTCATGACCGATCGAAACTTTCCATGCATTGTATGGTGGCTTTCTGCCGACAGAAGGCTAGGTATGTGGCGTCCCCCCTTCTCGTAAATTAAGCGCTGTCAGATTCAACTTATCGGATTTACAAGACTGCATCCGATGAATCGCGGAGGCGTGCAGAAATAACACAGAACAGCGCTCCTTCCAGAAAAATGGCATGAACAATGCTGACATAGATCAAGACGCATGGTATGGTAACCGCTCCTTCACACCCACCTCAAGCCCTCCGACCCGAACGAGGAAGGTAGAATTACCTCCTTTAATTCTCCTTTCATCACACTCCCTCCACAAGGCTCTCAAAGTCTGAACAGGATCACAACAGTCACAGAGGGTTGGCAGGATGATATTTCACTGGCACGAACCAGTCTTGATTGCCAATGGCACGACACCACTTCTTCTATAACCGCCGACTTCAGCTTTACCTCCTTGCAGGACAAACTCTTTTCAGCTCCGTGTTTCTCCCTCCCTTATAGTGTACCTTTCAGGCAACACAACACAATATGTGTCGTTAGTGTTATAAAGCCTTATTAGAAATAAGAATTCTCTTCAGCTCAGTGTTCCTCCTCCACAAGTCTTCAGGCAGCACCGTACTATGATATGCAGGGCTAGAGAATGATCGCATATCGCCATCAATTGCCTGAGATCGATCAAGTTGCTCCTTCTCTTCCACCAATTATATCATCGCTTTTAGAGTATTCAGTTAGTTCAGTCGAAGGGTAGCATTTCCTGATACGATATTGCTTTCCTTGACACCATATCTTATTTTCTGTCCCATACTTTCTCGGCCTTCTTCACATCTTGATCTGAGCAAAGGATCTGTAGGTACCGCTACTGGCTTCAATGTGTTTACAGCGAGGCGTCCCATCCAACCTATAGAAAGAAAAAGAGGCTCACGTATATAGAGTTCATTCCTTCATGAATGTATCCAAAGTTTCGAGCGCTGAGGCAACTACTGATTCCAAGCCAAACAGATTCTCCGTGTTTTGTTCGTGGTGGTTAGTTTGCAATTCGGGAATCTAACGCGGCTGGGTTTAGATCGTTGAGGAAAGTGAGATGGAGACTGCCAGTTTGATATGGCACGCACGTCGTGTACTGCATGGTACATATTTATAGGCAGTGAGCGAGCTGAAGAGAGTTAGGGGAGATGAGAAACAGTAAAAGTGATGTTTGAGTATGTTAATATACTTGGTTGAGCATAATGCTTCATTTCTTTGCCAGTAGTAGTGACATGGCCGCAAATCTACCCGTAGGTAATTTATTCCTAACCCCAATTCCGAAGGCTCTCCAGGCCATCCTTGACCCATTATCTCGGCCTTCCTATAGGCGTAACATTATCCTCGACCACAATGTCCCTTGAGATCCGGCACCAAGGTACAGCAAACGCACTTATATCAAATCACCATGCACAGAACACGTCAAGCAACCTCCTCCGATCTTAAGCATCCTAAGCAGTACACCTCGCCTTCTGTCCCTCTCTCAACGCAACACCGACTACAAATCATCCCCCTGTGTGTCTCCACCCTTCCTTTCTCCCATGGATCCGCCCTTTCATCCCCTCCTTCGCCCCTGATCCCATGCCTACTGAACTCCTCCACAGCCATAGCATCACCACTTCCTTCCTCGTACGGCAATTCCTGTCTATGCAGAGGGTACAATCGTTCGCCTAACCCTTTGCATTCTCTAACGCAGATAAAACAGGTCCGGTTGCCACAGCCTCCACAGTCTGCATAGTCCTCTAGCTGCCTCTTCTCTGTCGGTTTCCTGTGACAGATATGGCATGGACTTAGATCCAATTTCCCTCCCGTAGTAGACCTTCCACCGAATTTCTTCTCCAAACCTGTTTCTGTTTGCCGGTCCGTCATGTCGGACAATGGGGGCCGAGTGAAGCATGGATTGGCTTCGTCATACTGAGCTGCACCCAGTTCTATGCGTTGTCTTTTGATGCTGGTATCGTAGGGACGTTTCTTGGGATATGGGAGGATCTGTCGAGTTTGAGGGTCCTCGTGTATGATTTGAGGTTCGCAGATGTGATGGGAACTGTGATCCATCCCGTTATTATGCATATGCGTAGAGTAGTAGCAGCCGAGGGTGGCAGACCTGGATGTCCTTAAAGAGGAATCAAGATCCTCTCTCCTCCGTTTTTTGCTCATGGCTAGAGACATCGGGATATCTGCTATAGAAGGCATGTTCTCCCAAATCTTGATTGAACCTCGAAGTTGTTTTGTTTCGTTTTGTTCGGTTTCCTCGATCTAGACCTCGACGACAGGGTACGTCTTACTACTCCAGCGAAGACAGTGGCGTGGGCTGAAGCTGGAGCGAGTGAACGCTTGGATATTTACGTAGAAACAAACAAGTAAAGAGCGTATCTGTCTAGGACAACTGCTAGTTCCCGTATAGCGTGATGGAAGGATGTTTATTAATGTTGCTTAAGGAGTTGTCAGGGAACCGATGTCGATGTCGATGTCGACGTCGACGGGCGAAGCCGGCGCTAAACCGGGGGAGGGAAGCGCTGTTTGAAGCACGCCAACAAGAGACTTCCTCCTTTTCAACCATGTATTTTCTTGCAAACCTCTATATATTCGCAAATAGTATTATTGCACTTCTTCAGAAGTCGCTGTACAATATTGCTACCTACGCAGAGAGAGTTTATCATTACTAATCGTTTTGGAAGGGATTTTACAGAAGTCGATAGAATTTGCCTCACAATTTCTGTGTATCCGGTTGTTAAATTGTCGGTCGAACAAGTGAGGATACATTTAGAAGAGCATGTTACATCGACAAAAACTCGGTCGGGCTTCTTCTCATGACTTCCGTCTCGAAGCTATGCTCTGATTTTCAGTTGTGTTTCGTCATTGAAGCCTTGTTTGTGTTCCCTTAGACTGCAACTTGATCAATTAGCGGAAGTTTCATCTTGTGTTTTCTCTTCTATCAAGACTGCTTCTTTCAAGACCATTTCCTTCCACTCGAGGCAAATAACATACGGGCTTCAGTAGGAGCACCGTCATTATCCTACGCTGTCGCTTTGAAACTATACTACTTTGCCAAGCTTTGCAACCGGGTGACAACTGAGCGAGTTCCAATCGAAGAATAAGATGTCCAAACGTGGTTAAAATTGCCAGACATCAAGGATACTTGAAGGCAGTTCGGTCCTCTCATCTCATTTCTGCCCTTTGTCTCACATCAGAATGTCTTATCCCACAATCCTCTTCCCTCAAATAGCAAACACTTACTTTTGCAACCAATTTATTTAAACTTATCGTTTTAGAACGTCACTCCATTGCTCATTTTATGCCCCATTTAATTAACTCTACAATTCATATCCCATGATCTGATCTGATGTAATGAACTGATGTATGCCATGAATGCGATGCCATTTTAACCCCTTTCCATATTTCCTGTTGCCAGCATAATACAATGTGATAACTCAAACGTGATGTAGTAAGTATGCAGCAGACGCACCCCGCTATGCTTTAATCAAACAGAAGAACATATTCGTATTCCGCTTCTCCTCGTTCTCATCATCCTCATTTCCTATCTTCCCCTCACATAGACGCTTTCTCACCATCGACCCATTCCCTCAAACCAACCACAGCCTCAACATCCTAGGCTCAGGTACCAACCACCTTCCCAAAATTCGTCCAGGCACAAGCACAACCCCCCGTTCCACCATCAAAGCCCCCGGCCGCATTCGAACTAGCATTTAAGAACACCGTTGGAGCCGGATTAATTGGTGTGCCCCCAAAGCTTCTATTCTCACCACTGATCTTCGCACTCCCAGCCGCAATGCCCTCACGATCATTCATAGCATAACAGTAGATCATCTTGGTAGCTGGATTCCCGCCATGTCTATCTGTCGTGATCGTTATTGGGTACGGAAAAGAGCCTGGTTGGAGCAACTCCGCTGCTGGGGAGGAAGAGGTAGAAGTGATGTTATTCAAACGAGTAGAATTTTCCATTCGAGTCCACATCTGAATCAAGAATCTGGTTTCCGTCCAGGTACATCTGAAATTCGCTTCCGCTTCCGTAGCACCGCCATTTTCGTCATCAGGTACCTCCCCATTGATTAGATTCGTCCCGTTCGGTAATGTGAGAGACTTGAGGAAGATTGAACGGTCGAAGTAACTGTAAAATCCGTAATGCTCTGTCGGCAAGCCACGATCGTAAAGTCTAATCGGTTGCTGGAGCGGAAGTGGCGACGGAAGCAAGTTGGCTGGTGCAGCGGTCCCATCACTGTTGAGAGACGGAGGTGGAATTATCTGTGTGAGATTCGGAAACGGGTCTGTACCTCTCTCGTCTAGAACTTCGTTGGCTTCCGGTGTAAGCTGGGCGTCGGCGAGAGAGAATTGGCGTTTCTTGAGCAATGAGGTGGAAGCATTGAGCGATGAGAGGAATGAAATATAAAACGGTGTAGGTTCTCCAGCTTTGTTACTCGATATGATCCCATCCGTTGTATTTCCCAAGAAGAACTCTTCTGCATACGTCGGTGGTGCTGGATTTGGCGAGAAGGTAACAATATCTCGTGCCTTCAGAAGAAGATGCTTCATGAATTGTCCGGCGGACACTGGATTTCCTGCACGAGTAATAAGATTCTTGTTTCCAGTAACATTTGCAAACGTTGCATTTGCAGCACTGCTGTTATCCCACTGGACATATAGGACGAAGTTTGGCTGATTAGGCTGGCTCGGAGAGACTGATCCTTGTAGCTCCTTCGGTAGATCACAACTCCATTCCGTAGCAGGGAAAACACAACCTGTGTTCGTCTCGATATTGACCGGTGCCACAACAGTCGATACTCCAAGGAAGATAGGAGGGAAACCGGTAAGATTTAACCACTGGGAAGGCTGTGTGATTGTGTTTGATTTTCGATGAAGAGTTGTTGCGAGCACAATAATCAAGATGATTAAGGCGAGGAAGAAGATTATTAAAAAGAGATACCATCGACGTCGCTTTCGGCCTTCAGCACCGCTTCGGCCATAGCAACCCCGAGATGGGACGCAGCCGCGACCTCGCCAGAAACCTCCTACTCGGTGAGCAAGGGCATCTTCTTTTTCATGTCGACGGCGTTTGGCTTCAGCCTTCTTCGAAGCTTTGATTGGTGGCAAGCCGTAATGCTCCCCTGCTACAGGTACCTCAATTTGTCTCGCAGGTAATACAGGGTAGCCTGAGTTTAAATTGATAGGCCTTCGAGGTGGAGGACTTAATGGGACTTCAGACATGGGGATCGCGCCTCCTGATGACATTGCTTGTTGTAGTCCAGGGGTGACAGGACCTGGTGAGACAGGATATTGGATTCCAAGAGCGTGTTCTGGGGGGAGGATAGCTTTATACTTCACTCGACTTGGTGACGGTGAGTATGGTGGAGGGGCTTCTGCCGATGGAGAGTAGATGGGCCCGGGTATCGCAACGGGACTTGGGCGAGGAGGCTCTACAGTTTCCCTTGAAACAGGCTGGATTCGTTGTGAAGTACCATTCAGATCACTCAGCCTTGGTTGGACATAAGGATTATTGCTTCGCATAGATCTAGTCCTTGGAGCATCAGAAAGGACTGGAACCTCTCTCGCTGGAGAACGGTATTCGGCAGGATCTAATGTCGAGGCTGTATTCTCACTACTGAGCTGATTGGCGTCATGAGATGCAATACTGGACATAGTTGCGGCTCCAAATCCAACCGTTTCGGAGAGCATAATCGGCAATGTACCTGTCGACGTTTGAACTTTATGTCTCGTATCCTGAACCTTTGGAGACTGCTCAACAAACTTCTTCGCATCAAGGTCCCACCAGTGACCGGAAGCTATAGATGTCGATGTCTCAGGAGTGAGAGGAGAAAATTGTTTTCCCCACGTCTTTGCATCTCTCTCTGCAGTCTGGGCTTTCGCCGCAGCTACAGCTAAACTTGGAAGAGCGGGAGCTTCTTGATTCTCGATTTCTCGTATGGCAAAAGTATTCGATCGTGTTAAGAAAGGGGTTGTGATATAGTTCCACCATCCTTTGGAGCGTCTGCGGGTAGCGACAGTGCTTATACTGGCATGTTTATCAGTTTTGGTGCCATTAGACACCGAAATTGCCCGTCCAGTTCTCACGACCACTGGACTTTCGTCTTCTTCGAACACTGTGCATGAAGAAATGACTCTAGATCTAGGAGAGGCATACGCATCATTTTCGTCGCCCCAGGTAGTGACGTCGTCCGAGTCTGGCGAGAAGTAGCTTTTTTGAGCAGCCATCCGCTGTCTCTCGTCCTCAAGAAACGATGTTGGCATTTGCGGGACAGGTGGTGCATCGTTTGCGGTGTAGTGTCTAGAGCTTTGAGAATTCGACTCGTAAAATTCTTGGTCTAACGACATGCTTTCCATCCCCAGTGGCGACCATCCAGAATTTTCTTGAGCAGGTGTAATAATTATAGTTGGGGTTTCTGGTATGTGATTCGTCGGTGTGCGACGTTCGTAGTTTGGCATAACCTTTGTTGTTTCTGACACAGCCGTTTGTGGACTGACTGTATGCTCTGATATATCGGAGGAAGGAATTGATATGCCTATGACTATGGGACGATCACTTGGTGACAAATCATCGCTGGGCTTGATTGGGGAAGGAATGAGAGTTTTGGAATATCTCTTTCCAAATTTCTTGGTTGGACTCGAGGTCGTAGCTTGTGCGGTCGAGTCCTTTGTGAGCGTCGGCATCGTGTTTGCCTTGGCTAAGGTCTTGCTCTTCTTTGTTCTCCAAAAGCCACCAGATGGTTGATTCGATTCGCCATTTAATGCTCTCAACGCCGCCATATCCACAAAGCGCCCCATCTGTGGCATCGTCTGCGAAGGCTGTAACTGAACAGGGGCCGCAGTTTGTTGATGTCGCGAGAAATCTGTGACGACCTTGATTCCTGCTTTTGCATTTTGCTTCTTCTGCCGACCTTTCGATTTTTCCCTGACCGGCTTCTGTACAGAGTATGTCCTGGTATGTCGTCGAGTACTCGATCGATTCGCAGGCTTCACAGTCACCCCCAATCCGACTGTCTCTGGGGGCTTTGGCAAATCCGCAACGCTGATTGGTGCCTTGTCTATGGGAGTGCTCAAGTCGACCGTCTCCTCTTCACTCCACCACCCATCATCGCTCTCGTCATCTTCACCATCGAAAAGGGTGTCGAAAGGGTTGTCAGATAGCTCTTTTGAGGGGCTACTACCCGAAGTTTGTGCCTTGGTGGCCGAGCCGGTGGACATAGTCGAAGCTCTCGATCTGGAGGAATTGTGCAAATTCGTGGATGGATGAGTGGCGTATCGATCTTTGAAATACGATAGATGTTTTTTGATACGATCGATATTGTAGCGCTGATATTTGGTCGTGGTGGCGTGACGATCGGTGGCTCGTTCTTGTAAACTTAGAAAAAGTATTTGTTTTCGAGGAAAGAATGACTAGCGGACTCGAAAACCTAGCAGAGAGTCCAAAAGTTTGAACCTGAAAACACCATTGTGTTTCAACAATGGGACATGGTATAGTGGATCGCTAGTATTGTGGTTGGGACAATAGGAAGAATGTTTTATCGAAAAGTCAATGATAATAAAAACGAACAACAAAGTGAGGTAATGACAGTAAGCCAGACGAAAAATACCAGTAAGGTCTGTGACAATGACTACGAAAAGATCGTACGTAGGAGAAGATGAAAATTGAAACAGAGGATTCATGGCTGTTGGATCACGACCAGAGGACTCAGGTCACGACCTCAACATGAACCCGGATAGCGGTGGGGCACGAGAATGCCCAAAATAATCATCCGGCTTCTCATTCGATAACAGTCGCTGGTCAACATATTAGAAGCCCTATTCAACCCTGTTTGCTTTGTGGTTCGTTGGATGTTGTTGCAATACGCGCCCATCTCGACGAGATTGACCCCGTCGATTGGCTAGCGCTTGGAAGCCATCAACGCCAATGAATCTGCCGTGGAAGGCAAGATGAAGGCGAGACCCGCAGACCGCCGGTGAACTGTCCATATGCGAGTGCAATTGGTGATTTCATGAGGCTCCATATGAGTCTTTGATTGTTTGGCTGAGACTCAGAGCATGACTGTGAGAGACTGAGATGTACGAAGTCTCAAGGTCTTAATACTGCCAACCCCTCACCGCTCACGAGGAGCCGTCTACAGTCTAGCTCAGGCACCAGATGAAAAGGGGCTAAAAGGGGTCTTTAGACTAGGATCTATTCTGCGGTGAGAGGTCTGTTGAGGTCTTTTCTGAGGACATCTGTTCATAAGTCAAATATATCCTTTGTTATCCCACGCAGTAATCTGTGAAGGACATGTATTTCGCTGGTTTATCTTGTGCACCATACGCAGGCTGAGTAAGCGTGTGGCTAGCCTATATGTTTTGGAGATCATGTTACTGATTTCAGATGAACTCGAGTGACAGTGACATATGGGACAATAGAGCAGATAAAGACGTTGCAGGTCCAGCAACATCACTTTGTTGCTTCCGGTGTCGCATGCCCAAGTGCTACATCACGCAATCACCACGTCTCTCTTATAGGCTTTCATACCTCTTTCGACGGAACGACGGTGTCATTTTATTCGCTGTGGACTCTTCGAACCCCCAAAATAATTATAAGGTTGGGGCGCTGATAAGCTTGGCTCTTGACGCTACCCCTAAAAGTGCACAAGGCCCTGCTGGAAGCTCTGAAAGAAATTGGAAAGTCAGATTAAAGTCCGAGCCCGCAGAAGATATCGCGAGCCAATGTCATCTTCAAGATTAAAAGTAAACAGAGACTTCTTGAATCTTCTGTATTTTCTCTTCCACTTTTCGCACAATTTGACAAACTGCTCGAGTCGAAATTTCCATCTGCGCCAGCCGAGACACTTGAACCATCGAACCTTATCCATTTACGAGCGCCAAGCCACCTACACGATCTCCCGGCTGGTATCGACTGTACTAAATTCGTTCGTCTCTGCCACATCCACCACGAAGATTATCCTGGGGCTGCTGCAGGTGGAGTGAGAGACTGCAGACCGGATACGAGGCGTGAGCGAAGAAGGCAGGAGAACGAGTTGCCGTAAAAGAGCGAGGCTTATTCTTGATTCCATAATCGCCAGACGGTCACAGTGCCTTCTGGTCCTCCAACCCTCGATCTGGCGTTAGAACCCCCCTCCTCAGCTTTTTCATCTTCTCTAGGCGGATCTTTTACCCATCACCGGCGACGGTCTTCGACTTCTACTCCGCAGAACCTTTCGATTCATACAGGGGATTCGCACTACTCATCCCCGGCACACCTAGAAACAATTCCTGGCACGCCAAATCTTCCTATGAACTTGTCGCGATCCCCATCTCCCAGGCCATGGGCCAGTCCTGGTCTGGATAGCCCGACTGCGAATGTCACTGGTAGATCGAGTCCGGCGAATTCGTATCGGGGGCCAAATGGAGGGAGCTCAGTGACTTGGGAATCTGCGAAGGCCAAGAGCGATGGGATCAATGGTTACCCATCTTTTTCGACACAAAACAATGGGTTCTTCAACCGACACTATAGGAGTCTCTCAAATAGTCTTCCTTATTTCAATGTAGGGTCCGACAAGAGCTACGCGGAGAAGGAGAAGCTTGGAAGAGGACGGTGGATGGCACGAGATGGAAGCAGAATCGCCAGAGTGAGGAGTCTGGTCAGACGGGTTACTCGAAACGTCAAGTTGCGATATCTTGTTGTGCTTGCGTTGATAGCCATGTATTTCCTATTCTACTGGACACGTAGGTATACCCCCAGATCTGCTGGTTCAATTGCTTACACTATCTAGCTGTACATTACTATTGGCGCAGAGCAAAACACTTAGGAGGTGGTAAGAAGTTTGTAGTTATATTGGCAGCAAATCAAGGAGGTGGAGTTATGGAGTGGAAAGGGCCTCGTGAGTGGGCAATCGAACGAGACAGTGTGCGAAACAAGAAGAAGTACACAAATAAATGGGGATACGATCTGGAAATCGTAGATATGAGCACGAAAAAACGATATGCACATGAGTGGAGAGAGAGCTGGGAGAAGGTGGACACAATCAGAAACTGCCTGAGAAAGTACCCAGATGCTGAATGGTACGTTCGCTGTATGGCTTTCATCCCAACGATGCTAATAATCGCAGGTTCTGGTGGCTAGATCTGAATACCTTTGTTATGGAACCATCCTACTCCCTCCAGTCTCACATCTTCAACAACCTCAACGCTAACACCTACCGCGATATAAACGAATATAATCCTCTCAACATCACCCATCCCTTCCCAGCCGAACACCTCGACGAGGAAGCCCGGAGTCCTGTTGGCGACGGCAAAGCAAGCTCCATCAACCTCATAATCCCACAAGACTGCTCAGGCTTCAATTTAGGCTCCTTCTTCATTAAGCGCAGTGCTTGGACCGACCGCCTGCTAGACGTATGGTGGGATCCTGTTGGCTACGAGCAGAAACACATGGAATGGGAGCACAAAGAACAGGATGCTCTTGAATTTTTATACATCAACCAACCGTGGATTCGACCACATACAGCTTTCATCCCACAGCGAATGATTAACAGCTTTCCTGAAGGCGCCTGCTCAGAAAACGGCAACGATACACGCATCCACTATAATGAGAAAGATCGCGATTTTGTGGTCAATATGGCAGGTTGTGAATGGGGCCGCGATTGCTGGGGGGAGATGTATAATTTTAGGGAGTTGAGCAACTACCTAAACAGGACGCTGTGGGAGAAGTTCAAGGAGGATTTGGTGGCTGTCATTTGGTTCAAGATCACGGGGCAGAAGATCAGGATATGAGGCTTCTTCCTCTGTCCTTTACCTCTTTCGGTGCCGACGCTATATCTATGATACACTGTACATTCTTGTTCCATATTTCCTCGTTTATCTGCCTAGTATCCAACAATTTTGGCAGACATGATAGATTGGTAGCTTAGCCTGTGGCTTTGCTTACGTTGTAATCCTTTCACTTATTTACGATTACGGAGGTGGTGTACTTGGTTTCTCTTTACCTATTTCTATTTATTTGTATAAAACTTGCATATCCTTGCATTTTTATCTGGAGTTTAAGAGGGGAGGGAATGGGGCTCAACCAACGCAAAATCATGATGCAACGCCTGTAGCCTGCTCCTATGTATCATAGGACGATAACATCAAAATTCTCTCTCCTGCATACTTGTATCGGTGCAAACTTTCAAGATTTGAAAAAGACTTGAATTTCCAAACCGAGATTGGGTTTTCAGCGAGACAGCAGAATGGCCTCGAAATGTTAGGACATTGCGAAGCACAAATCATTCAAATCGTCAAATACTGATTTCTGAACTTTCTGCTTCAGCAGCACTATCAAAACCGCACCCCTCGAGCCTCTTGGCATCGGAGCAAAGTAACTTCCATACATATGTGTCCGTGGGCAGTTTCCGTGCATTCGTGTCCCCATCAGCACTGTAGTGCATCGCGGAAACAGTCCTCATTGGCTCCCTTTCCCCCATCTTTGAATCCATTCACTTAGGTAGTGTTATCGTTCTATAAGTCAGCTTGCATCCTATCCCATCCTAAATTTTTTATATAATTGTTTCAAGTCGATCATTTACTGTTTCCTTCATTATCTGAGACAACGTCTGCCTTCTCTTTTGAGGTAGAAACTTGTCCCTCGTTACAAGTGTGCCTCCATCTCATTTCTCGACAACAAAAGTCACCATCACAAATACAGCTCTCACCATCTCTCCTCTAAATGGGGTCAACGATGGAAATATGGGAGACTATCGCGGCTCAGCACCGCTCACAAGCAGCAGCCAAGATTCCTCCAGAATGGATTCTCTCTACGGATATCACATCCTCTATTTCGGAAAAATCAACGCAAAACGTCCTCTCCATCCCAGGAACATGTGGTATCTTGAGTATGGAGGAAGTTGAGATTACAGAGAAATACGATGCTGTTACTCTTTCTAGATTATTGAAGGAGGGAAAGATGAAGAGTGTTAATGTGACGATGGCATTTTGTAAGAGAGCTGCTATCGCGCAGCAGTTAGTACGTGATCCTGTTTGCGTTTTGGCTCAATATCTGGAGTGAGGTGGTCAAGGAATTATATGCTAAAGAAAGACAGACATGTTGCCTAACAGAAATTATGTTCGATGAAGCGATTGAGAGAGCCAAGTATTGCGACGAATACCTTGCTAAAGAAGGGAAGACATTAGGTCCATTTCATGGGTTACCTATTAGTCTCAAAGTAATCATCTCACTTCTTACTCACTCACTCGGTTCGAGGTGAATGTAGAGCTAATAATTATAAGGATTCATTCAACGTTAAAGGCTTCAAGAGCACAATCGGTTTCGTCTCTTTCATATCTAATGAGCCCTGCACCACGGAGTCAGCCCTCGTTTCCATCCTGCTCTCTCTAGGAGCAGTACTATACGTCAAAACCAACATCCCACAAACTCTGATGGTACCTTTCCCATCTCCTTCCTTTCATCTACCCCGTTAACAACTTGTGTTTTCCAGACAGCAGATTCCCAGAATAACATCTTCCTCCGAACCCTCAACCCCAACTCCCTCCACCTAACCGCAGGCGGCAGTTCCGGCGGCGAAGGCGCGCTCTCCGCTCTCCGCGGCTCAATCCTCGGCGTAGGAACCGACATCGCAGGCTCGATCCGCATCCCCGCGTACTGCAACGGCGTCGTCGGCTTCAAGCCCTCCACCCGCCGCATCCCGTACGGAGGCCAAACCACGCCCGGACGAAAAGGCAGCTGGGCCATCGTCTCTTGCGCAGGGCCAATCTGTCGCTCCGTTTCCGACGCTGTTTTCTTCACGAAAACCGTGCTTGGAAGCGATTGCTGGGAGTTCGACGAGTCGGTTATCTCAGCTCCTTGGCGAAGTCTGCCTCCCTCTATTGAGGGTGGGAGGAAGTTGAAAATGGGGTATATTAAAGAGCATGCCAACTGGCCTCTAAGTCCTACTCTTTCTCGAGTTTTCGCAACAGCGATTGAAGGCCTTGAAGCAGCTGGATGTGGAGTGGTTGATCTAGAGCCTCTGCTTCCGAAGGATATCATGGTCGATGCGATCACGTTGGCGTTTAAGATGTTTAGTCTCGATCCTGCGAAAACGAGCTTCACGAACATTGCTAAGAGTGGAGAGCCGATGATTCCTAGTATCAACTCGATTGTTGTCCCTGGACTTGAGGGGTTTGTGCCTGATTTGGATTCGGTGTGGGAGTTAAATGTTGCGGCGAAGGAGCTTAGGGAAAAGGTAAGGGATGTGTGGGTCAAAGAGGGGTTGTGAGTTATTGCGCATTTCATTTTCCCTCTCCCTATGGCGTTGAGGATTGAAGAGAAAAATCCATGTTAAAAGAATAGAAAGGCATGGAAGAGTGGAGAGAAGCATTTGCTGATTAGAAATTTGGGAACAGAGATGGGATTATGATGCCTGTTCATCAAAGCACAGCGCCAAAACACGATAGTTACGGTGCTCCACCGTACACCGTGTTTGTGAATATGTTGGATGTACGTCCATCCCATTCCTTCTCCTCTTGCCAAATGCATCTTCCTTCTCCCTAAATCTAACAATCGAACAGTATCCTTCTACCTCGATTCCGTTCTTGAAAGCGAACCAAAAGCTCGATGAACCCTATATCAAGAAAGACGTCACCTACACACCTCCCTGTAAGTCCCCTCAATGAATCCCATTCCCTGAATTTAGGTTTAAAGGGGACGAGGATGGAACTACTAATTTTTTTTTATCAGATGAGCCAGAAGCTTGCGAAGGCGCTCCAGGAGGGTTTCAGATCCTTGGAAGGAACATGAGAGATGAGGAGCTATTGGTTGTTGCTAAATATGTGGAAGGGATATTGAAGGGTATTGAGAGTACACTCGACGGATAATCATGGTACTTTGAGAGATTGTTGGAGCTTTTATCGTACACTACATACATATATAGTAGCAACGGCTAGGCCTCGAAGTTGCCCTCGGAGGCAAAATCTAGTGTACGTTTCCGTCAGTCATTTCTTCTTCACAAACCAGGTGCTACAAGTCATCGGAGTGCGGATGTGCTCCTCGTTGGCTGTAGCTTGGAGCCACAGAATTGTCGAACAAGGCAAGCAGGACTGGCTCATCCCACTTGCAAGTTGTTAGCTTACTTATGTGACTAAGTGCTTCACAAAAGGATCGGACGCCGTTCTACGGGGAGGGGTGGACGCCTACCTTGACTTCTTGACGATGCATGGTTTGGTTCTTGCGAAATCTTCTATCCTTACCACTATCCTCCTCAGTTGGCCATGTTTTTGTATGAAAGGTCCGATTGCAACCAAGGCAGACTGGCTTAGTTTCGTTACATTTTCTTCCTCGGCCAACCTATAACTTCGTCCCAGTTGCCTGTCGGCCAGAGGGCGAGCCCCAAGATACAAGGCAGGCACAAGTTTTACTCCGCCGGTCTTTGACTCTGTCTGCATTCTTCTCTCAGGGTTCGTACATAGCGCACCACAGCAGAATGCAAGATGACAGGTTCGTGACCAATGGACAGAGGTTTGTTGATGTATTGATCCACTTCCTGAAACAGACCACGCGAACTCGAGCAAAGCGAGCAAACATCGAAGTTCATCCGATCAAGGACAGTATTCATCTAAGCTTTTGACACAGCGA
Source organism: Phialocephala sp. D728 (assembly GCA_003988865.1). Lineage (NCBI taxonomy): Eukaryota > Fungi > Ascomycota > Leotiomycetes > Helotiales > Mollisiaceae > Phialocephala > Phialocephala sp. D728. The sequence continues at coordinate 910,625 of QYAJ01000003.1, read as the reverse complement.
TTGCCGAAAAATCAAGCTCCCGGATCTCACATCCTGACAAGTTCCCACCTTGTTTTCGGAAGGCAAGCCATGCGAAGAGATTAGTATCGGTCATGCGGGCACTCATCTAACAAGGCCTCTAACAAAGGTTTAGAGGCCGACTGACAACGCCTCGTCAGATTGTGTCATTGATGCTTAAGACTCTGGCTACGAAGATGCCACGAGGCTCTGCAGAAATCTGGTAGCGATGCTCATATATTAGGTTTGATATAGCAAAGGTTTCGGATCTCCGTATGGCGCGTTTGTCCTTGTCAACTTTCGACGACGAGCGTCTGTCAAGCGCAATGCTTGACCACAGCGCATAACCTCCTCGACTCCTTCGCTACGCAGAAACGTGACTTAGTTGAGAGAAAGGAGTCTCCGGCCGGTAAGAGGATGTTGTATATAGACGAAGTCTTGGACATTGCCTGGACATTTTTTGGGGTAGCGGGCTCAGGAACGCAAAGCTCTCGCGATGGTCCATGAAACGAGAGAGTAAGGAGCTACGAGATCGGGCACCAAAGATTTAGTTCTTCCAGGAAGCTACCGTGCTAGCACACTTGCAGTATCGACGCTGAAAATGGAAAGAGCTGCTCACAGGCATGTAGATGCCACGACGATGGCAGCCTTCCTCCGTCTTGTTGTAGCGAAGGGGGACATTCCGCATGACTTCCGGTTCCGACCAAGGCACGTCGTGCGACAGAGAAACGCAAGAAACGCAGATAACGCTGTGGAAGTCGGGTCTAGAATGTAGATATGTTCTCAGGGCATCGATATCGAGAGTTGTAAGGACGGGCAAGTGTGGCTGCCCAGCTGCTCGATTGGCTGTGGGCGCCACAAACCATTTCCCAAAGGGGCGGCGACAGGGCCACTCGGACTGGCGAAGAGCACGTTGATCTGTCACGGGTTTCATCGCTGCGGCCTGCAGGTCGTTGTCGGGCTCTTGCTGCTGACGTGGAGAGCGACGGACAAATGTTTCAACGTTCTGCTTTCGTCTGCTTTCGTCTGCTGTCGTGTTGCGATGCACGGCTTCTCCACATCTGCACCCGCGCTTGGCGAATGATGGCCCAGCATCGTCGAGGAACCTCACGACCCCAAACGCTCGCGTCCTCGACCGTCTTTGCTCTCGACTCGTGATGAGAGGCAACACGGCCACCTTACTGGCCGACCTCCCATCTCCTTTCATAAAGATCAGACGCACGAAATCTCCGACCGCTCGGTGCGCTTAAGGTTTAGTCTGCCAAGTCTGTGCATCTGCAGCCTGTCGTTTCTCGATCCCCTTGCGACACCTCAACTAGACCCCGCGAGGTACCTGACTACTGTACCAGCAGGTCGCGACAAGCGTTGCTCTTTACACGCATCCATGCTTCCTTCCTATTGCAACGCGTCCCCTGGCATGAGAGACCAGTTCTCAGTGGAGCCACAAAGCTTGGATCCATGCAAGGCACTTGGGCACTAACAATCCCAAGCAAACGGCCCACGCCATCTCGAGCTCAGAGGGCACAAAGGAAGTCGTGAGTGAGTATTTGACCTCGCCATTATCCGTCCGTTTTTGGGTTTCTTCCTCTGCTCTGCATGTTTATTCAGATCAAAGCCGTCATTCCTTTCGGTTCAATTTTAAACATTCACTTCTTTGTGGACAATAGCATTGTGCAGTCAGCCACAGTTACAATACCTTCATTAACACAAAGGCAACACACTCATTGAGCCTCTTTTCCAAAGCTTTCTATATATTCCCGTCCACAACTCTTCAGTTCTTTGATCTAGCATTTTCTCGAACAAACACAAACACATCCACAAACTTCAAACTTCCAAGCTCCAAAATATTCGCACAAAGACTCATCGGCCAAGATGCGTACTTCACACATATTCTCACGCCTCAGCGCCTCTCTTGTCTGTGCAGCAAGTCTTGCAGACGCAGCATCGTACGCTATTGCTGACCAATACGACTCGAGCAACTTCTTCTCAGACTTCAACTTCTTCAGCGCCGCTGACCCAACCCATGGCTTTGTAGCCTACTCCTCCGCAATCACAGCCAACAAAACCGGTCTTGCCGGCTACGCCTCCTCCGGTGTGTTCCTCGGAGTCGACCACACGACCGCAAATCCCACAGCAGGACGTGGTTCCACGCGTGTGACTTCAAACAAAGCTTACACACACGGTCTCTTCATTGCCGATATTGCTCACATGCCGGGCGGGATTTGCGGCGTCTGGCCCTCTTTCTGGACATTCGGCTCCAACTGGCCCACCAATGGAGAGATCGACATTATCGAAGGAGTTAATGACGCTACTACGAACACAATCACACTCCACACTTCTTCCGGATGCGTCATGACCAGTACCGGTTCCCTCTCTTCTTCAAACCTTACTGGTACGAACTGCAACGCTGGGAACGGGAACGATGGTTGCGGCTTCTCAACTGCTTCAACGCAAGGTTACGGTGCAGGATTCAACGCCATCGGAGGGGGAGTGTATGCCATGGAATGGACATCCTCAAGCATCAAGATATGGAACTTCCCCCGTTCTGCGATACCAGCAGACATCACATCGGGCTCTCCCGATCCCAGCACGTGGAGCACTCCCGTGAGTGCTTTCAGCAGCGGAGCAAGCGGAGGGTGCAATATTGATTCTCATTTCTCAGGACACAACATCGTGTTCGATACTACGTTCTGCGGTGACTGGGCCGGCCAAGTTTGGGGTAGCAGTCCGACTTGCTCTAAGCTGGCTTCTACTTGCGATGCCTACGTGGCTGCCAACCCAGCGGCGTTTGCGGAGGCGTATTGGTTGATCAATTCTGTCCAGGTGTATCAGGAACCGGCGACGGCGACTGGAAAGAGAGACATGTTGGGGCTGAGGGAGAGGGCATTCCGGGCTTGATGTCATTTTGAGGAGGCGGGCCTCTTCGATCTCACTCTCTTTGATCTAACCGATTTAATGCGACACGACTTCGATTCTTATCCTCGAGCGTAAGACAAATTTGTTCTTTATTTCGAGGATCCACTTTACCTTACTTTCTTTTCGCTTCTTGCACATGTTTAGGGTTCGGTTCAGGAGTTAACGGACTCTGTTGAAGGAGATACCATACCAACTGAGTAGCAGAGCAGAGCGGAGCATGGCTTGTTTACGTGCGTACGTATTTACGTGGCAATTACTGAATCAAGAATGTGTGCTTGCTTGCAGTTGATATCTACCGTACATACATAAGCTTCCTTCCGGCGTATACATAGAGTCTACAGAGATAGAGGTAGACAACGAACAGGAAACAGGAATGGAAAAAGATAGAAAGCAAACCTGTCTCTATCTCAGATTGTAGAACCGTGACGTGAGAAAGGATGATCAACAGTACGTACTGTACCTACTATGCACGGCGTATTCGTGATTCAAATGAAGATGAGTGTTCTGTGACTGATATATAATGAATTGAATAGAAGGTGTTGACTGGTGTGAAAATCCATAGCTATGATAGAAGCCATAATCATCAGTGTTTGATGTAGCCGCAGAATAGACTTTCACGAGCTAACGTGAGTATGTAAAGAAAATTACAGCCTGTCAGCCAAGCCGAGGACTAGCTCCTAGGTACTAGACCTCTCGACACGTTATCCCATCTCAAATTTTGCAGGGTCGTGGGACTTTCGTGTCCTTGAATGGTTTGGGTTCGGATAGCTTTCATGGGATATGCAAAGTGGATGAAAACTTGACTCGCACGCTATACGAGAACACAATCACAGGCCAATACAAAAGACGTTTAAAGGAGGAAACTTTGACGATCTATTTTACAGCCTCTATCTTCAACCTTCTCTCCTTTCGGCTATCCTCCTTCGCGCTCAATACACATCGGCCCACCACATGCCAGAACAAAAGAGGAAGAGATAAACAGAGGAGCATTCGCCATTAGCAGGTTTGTTCTTTTTAATTGAAGCTCTTTGTGAAGGTGGTGACCACATCCTTCAATCTAGCTTCGAGGTCTTTGCTCAACGCACCCTCCTTATCAATCGTGGCCAAGAGATCCGACTCGTTGGTCTTCATGTGTGCGATGAAGTCCGACTCCCATTGCAGGATCTTGTTGACCGGAACGGAATCGAGGTGACCGTTGACACCAGCGTAGATGAGAGGAACCATTTCGTTGACGGCCATGGGAGAGTATTGCTTTTGCTTGAGGAGCTCAGTCAACTATAGGATATTGTCAGCTAGGTTTAATCAACGATCCAGTAGTGAATTAACTTACACGTTCACCACGGTTAAGAGTTTGCTTGGTAGCGGCATCCAAATCGGAACCGAATTGAGCGAAAGCAGCGACTTCACGGTATTGGGCCAAGAAGAGCTTCAGGGAGCCGGCAACTTGCTTCATGGCCTTCAACTGGGCAGCAGAACCGACACGAGACACAGAGAGACCGACGTTAATGGCAGGTCGAACACCCTTGTAGAAAAGTTCAGCTTCCAAGAAGATTTGTCCGTCAGTAATCGAGATAACGTTAGTTGGGATATAGGCAGACACATCACCACCTTGGGTCTCAATGATAGGGAGAGCAGTCAGAGATCCACCACCGTGTTTATCGTTCATCTTGGCAGCACGCTCAAGGAGACGAGAGTGGAGGTAGAAAACGTCACCAGGGTAAGCCTCACGTCCGGGAGGACGACGGAGGAGCAGGGACATTTGACGGTAAGCCACGGCTTGCTTGGAAAGATCGTCGAAGATGATGACTGCGTGCTTGCCACTGTCGCGGAACCATTCCCCGATCGAAGTTCCTTTACAAAGGGAGTTAGCGAGTTAATGATCAAAAGCTGGAAAAAAAGGGGGGAAGATTTACCGGTGAAAGGAGCAATATATTGGAGAGGAGCGGCTTCTGAGGCAGTAGCGGCGACGACAATTGAGTACTTCATGGCATCATTCTCCTCAAGAGTCTTGACAAGCTGGGCAACAGTTGATCGCTTTTGTCCAACAGCGACGTATACGCAGTAAAGCTTCTTAGTCTCATCGTTTCCATCGTTCCATCGCTTCTGGTTGAGCATAGCGTCGAGGGCCACAGCAGTCTTTCCGGTTTGGCGATCACCAATGATCAACTCACGTTGACCACGTCCAATTGGCACCATCGCATCGACGGACTTGAGACCAGTCTGTACAGGCTGGTTGACGGATCGTCGGGGAAGGATTCCGGGAGCCTTCAATTGAGCACGACGCTTCTCGGTGGTCTTGATAGGTCCCTTGCCATCAATTGGATTTCCGAGAGCATCAACGACACGGCCAAGCATCTCAATTCCCACAGGAACATCGACCTATACATATTATGAGTAGTGCTCAATTGATGTGCCAAAATATTCTTCCACTCACAATTTCTCCAGTACGCTTGACAGTCTCTCCTTCTTTGACCAAACGATCAGAACCGAAGAGCACAACACCAACTTGGCCAGCTTCCAAGTTCATGCACATGCCCTTAACACCAGAGGCGAACCTATCCTCGCATATTAGGTCTTCAAGGTCTCGAGATATTTTCTAGCCGTTTGTGATAACTTACTCAACAAGCTCCTCAGCTTGGACATTGCTCATGCCATGGACGCGTGCGATACCATCACTATCGTAGATACCAATTAGTATTCATTCTCAATATTGAAGCTCTACTCGTAGTCGAATTGATGCAAGAATTAATGCAAGAATTGGTGCAACTAACCCTACCGAGAGCACACGTCCTGTCTCTGCAAGGCCGGCCTCTTCTTGTACGCCCCTGATTCTCTGTTCGAGGATGCTCGACACCTCTGTGGGGGATGGTTTAGCGTCGGCAGCGTAGCTTCGGACCGGTTTTGATGCGTTGAATGCAGCAGGAGCGACTCGTCCCTACGAAAACGTTGATTAGCCGAAGGCCCGAAGAAAACGTAGCTATGCGAAGCTCCAAAACAGCTCCAAGCCATCGACTTCCATCGCTCTATGAATATCAATTGAGCTTCTAGGAGGCATAGCAGTCCGTCGAGATTGATTGCAGCTTTGTTCAAAGGAGTTGGGGTTGTTGTTGGGTACGTACTGCAGCAACTCTGGTAGCGCCGATTGCGCCGACCGTCCGACTCGACTGGCGGAGAGCGTTCCTGAACATGATGACCACGGTCTGTATGTGAAAGGAAAGATAAGAAGTCAATTGCAGATGCAATTGACAGAGGAGAGTTGAGGTGGGTTGTGGTGGTATGAAGACTTCCTTCGCTCGAGAGTGAAAACGAGATGCGAAATGGATTGAGAAAGGAGCTAGTGACTAGCCATCCACGTGACTCTCGAGCCGGCCTCACCCACCCGAGGACCAATCAGGCACCAACTTCCTGCCTTGAATTCATGTACTTGTACTTCGAACCTCACCACGCAAACAGCATCAAGTTGAAAGACTATAAAACTTGTTCATTCCTCCATCATCTGTATTGAATGCGACGAGATACCATTACATATCTACTCTATGCTTTCCCGTGCCTTTTCTCCCTCCTTTCTTCCCATTCATACCTATTCTCCAATTGTGCATTCAAGTGTTACATCGTCTTTCTCGCATTCATTGCGTTGCTCCTCCATTTCAAGCACTGGCAATACTCTTGATTCCCACCGTATATAAAATCTCATTGCTCCCTCGACGTTAAAGTGGTACGTGTCCTGCTCTCGCCTTGTGGGATTATGCAGCCGTTCAAGCGATGTTGTTCTGGCAACCTCATCATGACTGAAGCTTATTTTTGATCGCATTGCGAGTGCCCTGCCCAATGCGTGTGAGTAGGCTACAGAACCAAGCTGTTAGACCATCACGCAATCAGTCATTTGATCGAATGCCGCGCCATACTGTCGATGGGACTTAGATCCACAACTTCCCCATCGCTGACCTGGTCCAAAAAGGAGCATTCTATCCCCGCTTTCTCCGCGAAAACACTATTGGCGATTTGTTATTTGTTCCGCATCTATATTTACCTTGAACGTTGTATTTTCCAGAAAGGTTAGTGATTTGACTACCCGCGATAGACGCATGGAATTTAGTGGGGTGCCGGATACGAGTAATTATGAGCTTCATCAGCGGCATGAGCCTCCCATTCTTGTCTTCGAAATACGTTTGCTGCAAAGCCTGTCGGACGTTGATCCGCACTGTGATTTTGATTCTATCAGAAACGATGAGACCATGACCTAATCGAGACACCCGTGCAGCTCATCCTGGCTGCTGCATCTAGAACTCTTGTTGGGTTGTCAATGAACGAATTCCGCAACGCCGCCAGGCTAGATGACTGTCAGCTTATCCACTTCGAACAGTGTTAGAAATTTCGAGCTACGACTATTAAGGTTCAGGTATCCGCTTGCAACGAGAGCGATGTTTCAGAAATTTTGTAAATCGAGGCTGCGTTTACTGAGAGATGGCACCTCACATCGAAGAATGACAATTAATGGGCCAAGATTGAGAAGGCTGGTGCACAGATTGTCAGTAATGTGGTGGCTTTGAGGTGGCGTCGAATTACAGGACTGTTCCTAGGGTACCAATGGATACTCAATGTTATATTTCCTCGACCTAGGAGTTACACAAACTGACAGCCAATCAGAAAACCACAGCCTGCCGTTTATTTGCTACCAATCGATGATTCATGGCAGTAGAGGTGGCACGACATCATCAACTGCAATTCAAAAGCAACATTCTCTCTCGATACGGTTGGATCTTAGCCGCCAATTGCATGCAGACTAAGACCAGGTCCAGAACCAACGAATACCAATTCCAACCTGCATTTTGACGTCTGGCGGAGGCGGTTAAAATACTCCGGGCTAGGCTACCATGCTGCTGGGTCCAATATAAAGATTATTGTTACGGTGTTGTAAACAACGTAGCGGCCAGCGAAGTATCCAGGAGATTTTACTCTGCACTGTGGCCATCATTCGACTGCGCCTTGCTGGAGCTTGTCAATAGCAGTTGTTACACCTACTTTCTCAGCCGACCCTTAACGACGACTTGACGAGGAGGTGAAATGTCAAAAGCGACTACAAGTTTATCCCCGCATCATATTCGTCGTTTTGAATGTAATTTCACAATTAACAACCATGAAGATCCATTACTTACTGCAGTAGTTACTGTTAGCAATTCAACGAGGTGAAGAAAGGACCCGCCAGGAACTTGCCTAAGCCACGCAAATATATTCACTTTTTCGACCCATCTCTAGACGATTTCGTTGAAGTATCGTCAATATTATTCACTTCTCTCTGGAAAATCCTGGGCCTCAAAACCACACAAGGCTTCTACTCGCCAAAGAATTTTTTCAGTCCCCACATCATCTTCGTATTTTCTTTCCAACAACTCTTGGCTTTCTCGCTCCGCACCTGCAGCACCACTCTCGTTTTATCCGCAAGTTTGCCTCCAACATTGTGGCTTGGTACTTACAGCGGCTCTCTGTCGGAGAGACTTCCGGTAGGTTCGTTCTTTCCTTCGCAGAAATATTGTCTAGCGTTAGGACGTAACTTTTCAGGGAATCGCATAGGAGTGCATCATTATTGACTTTGCCTACAGGCCTCTACCCTCGAGTGTCTAAAATTCTAAAGAAGTTGTTCGAATACAGAGTCATCCGTCATATGAGATTTTGCTAAGTCGTTCGTTCAGTACATACCTTTGGTCTGCAGATTCGTACGTCGTTGGTTCTCACATTCGAAGATCCTACTTGAAGTGAGTTGAATCACTTTCATGTTACTTTCTCCTCGACTAATCTTTTACAAGTGCATTTCTATCTACAGCAGTTCCCAATGCATCCACCACTTCTGAGACCACGGCTCGGCGCTGCTCTGAACCTCAGCACTCAAGCTCGATACGCGCGCAAGGTCCCCAGCCGACTTCTGGCCATTCCTCAAACGAGAGCCTTTCAGTCGTCCACTGAGCGCATGGGCTCAGCCGGAGCCGCTCACGCTCCTGTGCGTCAAGACCCGCCGGATGTCATCTATGGCAGATACAATGATAACCCTCACGGCACCTCCGTCCCTATCGGACCAGGCTGCGCTGTCCAAGTCCCGGACTACACACTAGGAGCTCAAGGAAGCATTTCTAAATCTTCTCTGCCACGAGTTGTAGCTCTTGGCAAGAAAGACCATGCTCAAACTACATCGACGTCCGCCAATCCCGCCTACTATCGTGACTCGAAGTTCGACCGAGTTCCATATTGGCAGAAGATCTGTCGCTGGAAAGATGTTGGAGAAAAGGAGTTTCTATCATACCGTTGGAACGTGAGTGAAGAGCCTAACTCCTAGATATGCTTCAAGGGCTTGCTGATAACAAGATAGACTGCCAAGGACGTTCAAGGCAAGGCGAAGCTGTACGAGTTCTTGCAAGAGCAACTCCCAGAGAAGATGCCGGATACCCCGGAGTACGAAAATATTCGCACTCGTGAAGATTTCATCATGGATGTCATGAAAGGCATAGCTCTTGCGCCGATGTCAATTCGCCTGACACCTCATATCCTTGCCTCCATCGATTGGAATGATCCACTTGGAGATCCTCTTAGCCGTCAATTCATCCCGAAGAAGTCTACATTCCAGCCCGATCATCCAAAGCTGGAGCTTGACTCTCTTCATGAATCTGATGACTCTCCCGTTGAGGGCTTGGTTCATCGGTACACTGACAAGTGTTTATTCCTTGGTATGTCGCTATTCCAAATATATACATTCACCCACTGAATCCAAAAAGCCAGCTCCCACTGCCCCTTGTACTGTAAATACTGCACCCGCTCCTACGCTGTGGGGGCCGACACCGAGACTGTCACCAAAGCCTCCCTGAAACCTCAACGCAGAAGATGGGAGAAGATGCTCGAGTATATCGCCGCCACATCCACCATCCAAGATGTCGTCGTTTCCGGTGGCGACTCCTATTCCCTCATGCCACAGCATCTGGCCATGATCGGCTCCCGGCTTCTAGAAATCCCACACGTGCGTCGGTTCCGAATCGCCACTAAGGGCCTTTGCGTTTCTCCTAGTCGTACTTTGGATCCCGATGATGACTGGACCGACGAATTGATTAAGTTGTCGAAGGAGGGCAGACTGAGAGGAAAGCATGTTGCTATGCATACGCATTTCAATCATCCCAATGAGTTCTCCTGGGTCTCCCGTGAGGCTGCTCAGAAGCTGTTTGCAAATGGTGTCACCGTCCGAAACCAATCTGTTCTTCTCAAAGGCGTGAATGACGACGTTAATACCATGAAGACCTTGATTCGTGAGCTTGCTGATAACAACATTCAACCTGTAGGTCTCCCGCCTCTCTCATCTCTTCACACTGGACGCAAGATATGCTGACCAGATTCTCAACAGTACTATGTCTACGCTGGCGACCTCGTCAAAGGTGTCGAAGACCTCCGTACCCCTCTCTCCACCATCCTCGACCTTGAAAAAGAAGTCCGCGGCTCTATTGCCGGCTTTATGACCCCACAGTTCGTCGTCGATCTACCTGGTGGTGGTGGCAAACGCCTTGCTGCTTCCTACCAAACTTATGATCGCAAGACTGGCCTCAGCACCTTCGTTGCACCAGCTGTTTACGGGGAGGGTAAGGAGGGCAAAGTCTACGAATACTATGATCCTTTAGCTAGCTTGCCGAACAGTGGTGAAGATATCAACTTCGCTGCCATGGAGCAAGTGGCTGCTTAGAGTGGTATGCGTACATTGCTTGCCCTATCCCTGTTTCATCCCAAGGCATTTTATGTGATGGACTTGCGCGGATTATCCTCCCATCGTTTCAGGTTGGACGTCTCTTTTAAAGAACGGCGTTATGGTGTGCTTTGCTTCCTTCCTACTCTTGGGTGTAACCCTCATTTCGGCGTTTGCATTTGCAGCGATGGCTTGTATCATTTCTACTTCTAACAGATCTTATAAAAGGCGCCATTGCCCATGAAAACTGTCCTCTCTGATAGTAGAAGGGTGATGATGGTACTAGAAGTTTTCTTTGCTTTCATTCTGAGGAAATGATTCTGGGCGGACAAGATCAGACAGAATGGACGGTCTTGATAATTTGCCGAAAAGTCACTCCTTTAGTACGTAGATAGTTGCATGCCTGGAGGTTTCAATATGATATTATATCTAACTTTGTCTTCTGTGCTACGTGACCAATACAGAGTGTGGGATTGGAGAGGAAAAGCTTTAACCTTGCGTTGTGCATGTCAAGCCTATATCCAAGAGCCTTGATGGAAAGCGCAACCCTGGGAATAAAGCTCGCGATTAGTGTGGCGCACCTATTTCTATGAGTGCTAGCAATTGTGACTCCTAGTTGCGCCCATAGCAATTGAAACCAAACCCATGAGGCTCTGATTCAGGGTTCCAAGGAGAGCGAAACAAATCGAGGGCTGCGTATATTTCTATCTACAACCTATTCCACGAAGCGATGCTCGCTTCAATGATGTCCCCACACACCCACGCAAATCATCAAGGTATCTACACATCCGGAATAGCCCACAGAAAGACACGCCCGCCTCACGTGTGCCCGTATCCAAAAACTATCCTATACTAATGCTCCTAATGTCCCAACCATTCATGCACATTCAACCCATAATGTACAATCCGTGTCTCCGCGTTTTACTGCCGCTGAGAACGCCTTACTTAGTGAGCGCCTTCGCTGCCATTGTCCGTCGAATCCTGACAGTCTGCTCATATAGCACATCCTTAAAAGCAAACAGGAATGCTGCAGTCAGCACGCTTTGAGTGACCTTCGGTCCAATACCTGCCGTAAATTAGCATCCATATCGAGGCAGTAGAAAAGTTTTGATATACCCTTATAAAGTCCAGCGTAACCCTCCTCTCTGATAACCCGTCTCATAGCCTGCATCATGTTCTCCTTCTCCCCATTCCGTCCAGCAACATGTGCCATGCTCTTCACGGTGATATATGGATAAGTGATGCTGGTCGCAAACAGCTTGCCAAGTGCACCTAGCATGAATGCCGTGGTGGGAGTTACCCTCTTCCTTTTCTCAATACCATTCTTCAATTGCTCAAAGATAGTATACTGGAGGATTGGGTTGATGACTAGCACCAATGCTGGCACAACACCAGCGAAGAGAGCCTGAGGGCCTTCCTCCTTGACTAGCGCAAGAAGTGTACCCAGACTCGTGGGTGCCTTAGGAGCCTTCGCTCCTGGCAACAAACTCTCATCCGATTCCTTATTCCTCTTCTTCGTTGTCATCCTCGTGTTTACCACCCAAATGGGGTTCGTGAGCAACACAGTTGCTGATCCAGCGATAGCTCCCGCAATCATCGACTCCACGGTCGTGAGTTTCTTCGACGCTCTCCCAGCCGTCACAGCAGCCTTCTCAAACCCTGATCGGGTCCATTCATACCAGTAATAGTATACGAAGTTCGTGACACTGATGCCGAAGAGCGCAGAGTCGAGACCTGCGTAGAGTCCTGTTATGCCTTCGCGTTGGACGATGCGCTGGACAGCGTCGAGGAAGCCGGAGTCGGCTCGCTTGGATTCGACTTGTGCGCGAGTAGAGAGAGTGATTAGAGGGTATCTGAGTCTGTCAGTAATAGTATAGAAGTGAAAGAGAATGGGGAGAGTACGTGAGGGCCATAGAAAGGATTCCTCCTCCTGCCCCGCTAAGGGCATGAGCTACATTGTCGCTTTGCTGGGCAGCTGTTGATGAAGCCATATTTGCAGTTATTATTTGTCAACGATCTCGCGATTAAGAAGGTAAAGTCGTTCAATCATTCAAATATGAAGAAATGTCCTGTAATGTTTGTTGGTCTTGCATTGCAATCCCATCTCCGAGGTGTACCGATGAGCTTTCACGCGCACCGCATCATTCCTTGCTGCCGAGGCAAGTGAACCTGGAAATGTGGAGAGTGAGATGTGGAGATGATCACGTGCTGAAGTTATATTTAGGCAAATTAATAGGGATTCCGAACTTCAGTTTCTCTTCTTTTGGATACATCAACGTCAAGTCTACCTAATTGAGGGCCTTTTGTTCTCGCTCCCCCCTTTTCCATCTCGCCTCGGTATTGAGTTACCAACTCGAGCATTACGAATTTTGAGATGTAGTACTGTTGAGGGGTTCTTCATTGATGATATTGGTTTCAGGTGAGGCTGTGCCATATCTATTTTTATAACATTTGGGGTCACAAATTGAGGATGTGATATATGATCAGATCAAATTCGCAGCAACCGTGTTTTCATGTTGATTCCAATCGAACTACTCTATGATCTATGACAGAGCGCTGGCATGATGCCTCCCGGTCTGTTCCTTGGAACATTGCTTCCAGTTATCCCGGAAGCAACAAAACGAAGAATGGAACAGCAATACCACCCTACGCAGAGTCTTGACTCTCATCAGCCTCGAAATCTTTCGAATGCTAGCAGTAACGGTTACTCACCATCAACGATGGGACCATCAACCTCACCAAACGGCACTTCCCATGAATCCCGAGGATTGCCATCACATCAGGTGACTGATGAGACGTTTGATGATGCGTACGTGAGCTTTATCATGTATTGTAATCCGTCAATACCATTGGACACCGACACGGCTGAGCTCAGAAAGATATTTCGAGCGCCGCCAAAGAGTGATGGCAAAAATTTCAGTACTTTCACCCTTTTCGAGCTCATACGAAAACTGGAACAGAAGGAGATCAAAACATGGGCACAGTTGGCTCTCGATTTGGGTGTAGAGCCTCCAGCACTAGACAGAGGTCAAAGCGCCCAGAAGGTCCAGCAATATGCAGTCAGACTCAAGGTCAGCCCTATTTTCTGGCGTCTATGAGCAAACGGAATTTCCGGGCGTTTTCGCATGAGATACTTAAATTTAGAATTGTGCTAAACAATCATAGCGGTGGATGCATGCTATGCATGTCGACGCTTTTTTCGAGTATCTTTTAAATAAGACTCATGTATACTGGACCCAGATTCCATCTATAAATGACCCTGCCTCTGAGTTTGGCCGCGATGGAGTTGCTGCCGAAGAAGACCTGGCCCTTCGAGCGTTATTGCCAGAAACACGGCCCAAGCGTGGCAGAAGGAAAGCTGAGGATAGAGATGACAGCGACACAGGGAAATCACCTTCTCAACGGCCTCGTCTTGATTCTCCTACCTTGTCTGAAGATTTCATGATGGCAAGAGCATCATTAATATCTGACAATACGGTACCAGCTACGGCTCATCCAGATTTCCAACAAAGCTTCGGAAATCGGATGGTCCCTTGGTCAGCTACCGATACAAGAAGCGCCATTGCACCAGCTTTTCGTTGGCCTCCTGCGTCTGATAATTTGCAAACTCCGCTATCCGCATATCCTCATTCAGCCATCACGCCTACGAATCGAGGTCAGATGTGGCATGATACGAACGAGCCTCACTCCGCGATCACTCCCAAGAGCCGTCGACGGCGACATGGACCAGCAGTCTCTTCGGCTTGGCCAAGCAATGGAAGTGCCTCATCTGGCAAATTAAGAGGACGACCGCCGAGCAACAGATCTGTAACGGATGGGCCCTTTTCTACCTTTCCAGTAAATCCAAGTCTAAAAGAAGCACCGACAATTAATCTGAGGGACAACAGTACAATAGCTACACCAATTGTATCCGATTCCGAATCCCCTCACTTCTTTCCTCCGAATGTGCAAGCTACTCCACCAAATCCACCAATCCAGAATGGGAGACCAAGTGGATTACAGCTGCAAGTGCCACAACGACAAGGTGGTACTGTCAGACTCGCAACTCCACCGCCACCAGTTGTTCTAGTCAATGGGCAAGGAGACACGGATATGCAACGGAATCCGGCAAATCACCCTCAAAACTTCGTACCTCTGATGGAATACTTCACTAATCCAGGAGCTCAAGATCCAGGCTTTGAAAACTTCGTCAGCATCGCGTTCAGACAAAACGAGGATACAGATCGCACGAACATGGATGCTCTGGAGAGCCATTTCATCTGCGAAATACTAGCCGCAGAATGGTATGACGCGGCAGGAGCGAGCATTGAGAGGTGCAGCATCGACGAAGCAGACAAGATCTGCAAACAAGTTGTGAAGAATCTACAAGCAGAATCTAGTAGCACGGAAGCATTTCTCATCAATCTTTCCGCTCTAGCAGGAGGACCATTGATGACGAGATTAAGAATGACAAGGTTGGAGCAGGGTTCCGTGAGTCATTACGAATGTCATTGGAAAATGAGATTTGGGTCTATTGAGGGAGATTTTACCATCAGAGCGACGGTCCACCATGGTCCTGATTCGGGACCGTTGGAGCATGGGCCGGAGCAAAGTGAGGAGTCGTGGAAAAAGAGGTATTTGGATTTGCAACAGAAGATTAGGGACAGAGATAAGACAGTGGGAAAGTTGAAGAGGGGGGTTTTGGATGCGTTGGTGGTGTCAAATCAGTTTTCAAGCATATAGTGGAATGTACTGAGGTACAACTAGACACTGTAAAAGCCCTGGAGTTAAGGTCGTTTCGTTTCGCGTGATTCTTGCGCCTATCTCGCAACCCGTAATCTGGACCAGTAGCCATTCAGACTCTTCCGCCGGGTCCTGTACATAGTATTCTACATCCTGTATGATTCCGTTAGGTATAGGACTTAACGTTTATTTTAAGCCAAGACCCCACCCTCGACATCCTACTCAACTCCAAGAGTGGTCCCAGAAATTAACCGACTTCCTCATCTTAACTTTCTCCGAGGATGCTTTGATATCTCTTCTGATTGCACACTCCCTTGTGGCTGACTGTTGATTTCCCTTAACTTAAAAGGTCCTTCACGACCCAGCTGTTACTAGGAACCACAATGAAAAATGGTGCAATTCGTGTTAAATCAAAGGCAGCGTAATACTAATGATAAAAAGATACGCTGTACGCAAGACGAAAATGTTGCGAAGCATTGGGGATGTCCCGAATGGGCTTATTCGCGTCTGTCACGACTTGTTTGTAGAAGATAGGATGTTGGTTGTAATAAAAGGGCTAAAATATGCCAAATCTCTATGTACAGCAAGGTCTGTTCAAATCATCGATTTGTCCGCGAGGGCATACTCATCGTTGATGCTCCTCACATTTTGCTGCCAAGTCGACCTTCGCTTCCCTTCAAGGAAGACATGCTCACGTACCTTTTCCTCCCACCTCAACTAAGCAAAACTAGCGCCACATAAACACTTAACTTTCATCATATTTGATATTTACTCTTCATAATCGCCTTCCAGATCGACGATCAAGAAGAGGCTAGCCTTGCAGAGACAGGACGTGTGCTCTCGGTAGGGTTAGTTGCATCAATTCTTGCATAAATTCGACTACGAGTAGGGCTTCAACTTTGAGAATGAATACTAATTGGTATCTACGATAGTGATGGTGTTGCTCTCGTCTATGGTGTGAAAAGGAAAAGATGCAATAAATTTACTTTCATTGTAGTATTAGGTCATATTGTTCGACATCGTACTGAGAGGCACTGCTCATCGTCGCTTTGCTATTCGTCGAAGGTATAGGTTTGTAGGAGATGCTCGGAGCTGGTGGCCGAAGATAGGAGACGTGAGGAGAGAGGAGACATTGTAGAATAAAGTACACTGTCAACATGAATCAACCTTCTTCAAATACTACAACATGATGGGCGAGAAAACCATACGTAGTAGTTGCAGGGATGGGATTTTTGCTTTTGTTGCTTCTTGCAGCAGCCACATACTCAAATAATTCTGCCAGACTCTCTTCGAGGAGCCTTTGTGGCAAAAATTCTGGGACAACCTCAGTGCAGCAGTTCCTCAGGACTTTAGCTTACTGGGGATATCATCTTGCGACATTGAAATCAATTCCAATGAAAGGATAGAAGATAGAGCCTCAACACTACATCCATGCAGGTACTGACTGTCACGTGGAAGGGGGTTGGGGATGCGATAAATTCGTGTCGGTCTGGGGAAGGACAATTAGACAAGGATATATAGAAAGTTGAATCTATTGCCTCGAACCTTACCAGAAGCAAGGGGCAATTTGGTGGAAGCCCCTTTTTGTATCTCAGCCTCAGGAAAAGAACACGTCTTTTTTAGCGAACAGGCTTCGCGTTGCCTCAATCTGAGCTCATGCAAGGATGACAAAAATAGACACACCCCTTTGAACTTTGAACTTTGAACACGCTTTCTTCAGCATCATCGACGGAATTCTATCAGCAATTCCTGTCAACTTGCTCTTCGAAGCTGGCCGGTCTTGGGCAGACATGTCCCAACTGTAGCACTTTTAATTCATTCAGACCACCTTTCTTCTTCACCCTCGTTCGCTTTTTCCGAGCCGCGTTTTCCTATCATCCGCATTACACCCGCAAACTCGAGTACTCTGCCCCGTGTGCGCTTCTTGTCTGCAGAAGCTCAGGTATCTGCTGAACGATTGGCATCAAACACCTTTTCAGGATGGCTTCGGAAAAAGCTGCAGCGTCCGGACTGGACACAGAGACGCAGACCACCCGCCGGCGCAATGTCCCCTCAACATCACCCAATGGAGGTCTTGTGAATAGAGCAGAGATCGATGACAAGAAGACACAGGTCAAGAAGGTATGTTTGTAGGATGCCCAAGCTCTGGCATCTGTCGAGCTTTTCTGAAGATGATGCTAACATATTTGTCTTATAGCAGGAACAAACGTTACTGCAGTTTCTTGACGAATGGGAATTCATCATCGCTCCCCTCATCTTTACGGCATTGGCATTCTTCACGCGATTATACAAGATTGGCTTGTCGCCCATTGTTACTTGGGATGAGGCACAGTAAGAACTGCCCCTTTCAGCCTTGCGAGAACTCCATGCTGATTGTTGGACATAGTTTTGGTAAATTTGGCTCCCATTACCTAAAACGAGAATTCTACTTCGATGTTCATCCCCCTCTTGGAAAGATGTTGGTCGGGTTGTCTGGATACTTGGCTGGCTATAATGGTTCCTTTGAGTTCAAGTCAGGAGAGAAGTACCCGGAGGAGCTCAACTACACTTTCATGCGTGCATTCAACTCCTTTTTCGGCGCTGTCTGCATTCCCTTGGCTTACTATACTGCCCGCGAGCTGAACTTCAAGCGACCTGCCGTCTGGTTCGTTACACTAATGGTCTTGTGCGAAAACTCCTACACCACGATTAGTCGATTCATCCTTCTGGACTCTATGCTGTTGTGTTTTACCTTCACAACTGTTCTCTGCTGGGCGAGATTCCATAGACTGCAAAATAAGAGCTTCAGCGCCGAATGGTTCGCCTGGCTTTTCCTGACGGGTCTCAGCATTGGGTGTGTCTGCAGTGTCAAATGGGTTGGACTCTTCTGCACAGCTCTTGTTGGTATATACACGATCGAGGATTTGTGGAACAAGTTCGGCGACACTAAGATGCCAGTTGTATGATATCCACACATTTTTTACCCCCTAAACATATGCTGACCGAATCTCAGATTGACCTGGCATCCCACCTAGCTGCTCGAGTAGTTGGCTTGATCATGATCCCGATCGTTGTCTACATGCTATCGTTTGCGCTTCATTTTATGATTTTAGAAAACAGTGGACCAGGAGATGCTCAAATGAGCTCATTGTTCCAGGCCAATCTTCGAGGTACTGAAGTCGGAAAAGACAGCCCAATCGAAATTGCCTACGGCTCCAGGGCTACGATCAAGAACATGGGATATGGTGGTGGTCTCCTCCACTCCCACGTTCAGACATACCCCGAAGGCTCTACTCAACAACAGATCACTTGCTACCATCACAAGGATGCCAACAACGAGTGGTGGTTCTATCCCAACAGAGCCCAGCCAGAGTACGACCCGGAGGCACCACCAAAATTTGTTGCTGACGGAGATGTTATGCGTCTGATCCACTCTCAAACTGGCCGCAATCTCCACTCACATGAAGTTGCCGCGCCAGTCACCAAGGCTGACAGAGAAGTTTCATGTTATGGCAACACTACTGTTGGCGATGAGAAGGATCACTGGACTATGGAAATCGTCAAAGATGTGTCCTCTAGCGACAGAACCAAGGTTAGAACCTTGACTACTGCTTTCAGACTTAAGCACACTGTTCTGGGTTGTTATCTTCGTGCTGGTAATGTCAATTTGCCCCAATGGGGTTTCAAGCAAATTGAAGTCACTTGTGACAAGAACAATAATCCCAAGGATGTGTATACGCACTGGAATGTGGAGGCCCACTGGAATGACAAGCGTAAGCTTCAGCAATCTTGTACCCATGACTAAGCTAACAATTTGCAGTTCCTGCCGCTGATGCTGGAGCCTACAAATCTCCTTTCTTGCAGGACTTCATCCACTTGAATGTTGCCATGATGACCTCAAACAACGCTCTCGTCCCCGATCCAGACAAGCAGGACGATCTCGCTTCTCAATTCTGGCAATGGCCCCTCCTCCATGTTGGTCTCCGCATGTGTGGTTGGGATGACTCCATTGTCAAGTACTTCCTCCTCGGCAACCCTCTCGTGTACTGGGGCTCCACTGCATCGCTTGGCATGATTGCGCTTCTGGTCGCTTGGTATCTCGTTCGATGGCAACGAGGTTACGATGAGCTAAAGCAATCCGACATCGATCAAATCCATTACGCTGCTTTGTATCCTGTTCTCGGATGGTTCCTCCACTACTTGCCGTTCGTCGCAATGGCTCGTGTCACCTATGTGCACCACTACTATCCCGCCCTTTACTTCGCCATCCTTGGTTTCGGCTTCTGCGCTGACTGGATGCTCAGAAACCAGGTTAAGACTTTACAGTATGTCGTGTATGGCATTTTGTATGCTTTGACTATCGGTCTCTACATCTACTTCATGCCTATCTGTTGGGGAATGGTTGGACCCAACCGGAATTATAGCTACATGAAGTGGTTTGAGACCTGGAGAGTCACGGATTAATTCGTCGAAATGATATGATTGGTCCCTTACTAGAATAGCAGAGTCTATTCAACGACATTTTATATGACGGATCATAGAGGGTTGGATCTTATTGGGAGACAGGAAACATAAAAAGAAGTTTCCTACAGATGTGTTACCGAACATTTTCGTTTGTCATGGCGAGGTTGTGGGAAAATGGACCAGGAAGGAATGGAGTGCTTGTGGTGAAGGCGCCTAGGCACATCTCGAATCAACTCCTAATTCTCTGTATAACTTAAGCGTATCTAGCGCCCAAATATGTCCATGGATATGAATCACTATTGCAGAGCAGGAAGTGAGCTCATTTGAAATCTTTATGTTGCGAGACTGTTCGTCCGAAAGTTCAATCTTCTGATTCGCTAAATCTGAGCTTCTGCACTAGCGGCCGCCTGCTCAACCTAAATTCCATTTTGACTTCGGAGTGCGAAGAAGTATCGCGATTGCGCAATGCTCACTGGAGCGTGGTCTCTTGCTGAAATCCGTCAGATCTGTGGATCTTGCTGTCTTACTCGATCTGCCCATAATTACCATCATGCATCCGTCACGCCAGGCCTATGTAGAGGAGGTTGAACCCGAGGTAAGCCTACCCCTCGAGCCCCAGTTTCAAGCTCTCGAACTATATTCATATCTTCCCAGAGGTGTCGTCGCTCTTGCAAGTGGGGACCCTGCAGCTGATAAATCCTTTAGGATGTCGGCATTGACCTGGCAAATATCCGTAAGTAATAATAATTCCAAGACTCCCTTTAGCCTTGTGAATACTTACTCTTCGCCTTCAGCTCTCGACCGCGACTATGATATGCCCTCTGCAGGCCCAGGTCTGGCCCCGGAGCGTGCTTCAGCGTTCCAAGAGCAGATGGATAGGAGACGGAGAGAGGCACAGATTGTGGTACCCACAGATGACGATAAAGTGCGGGGACGACTGCGAGAGATCGGTCAACCTATTACGTTATTTGGAGAAGACAAAGCTCTTCGAAGAGATAGATTAAGGAAGTTGCTGGCAATCGAAGCAGAAATCAATGCCGCAGAAGACGAAGACGGCGATGAGGAAATGCGAGATGCGGGGGATGAGCAGAATGAGCAGGAAGAAGAGTTCTACACCAAAGGCTCTCAGGACTTGGTGGAGTGCAGAAAACGTATCGCGAGATATTCATTACCAAGGGCGAAGAAAAGACTCATGGTGCAGAAAATCGAATCTACGATTCCATTACGGACGCACGTCAAGTTCAGGAAAGCAGTCAAGGAAAGACTACAGGGATTTGAGCTTCAGGGAAGTCAGACTGCAGGAGAACGGCCGGTGAGCATAACACGGTTCTCACCAAATGGAGAGATTATCGCTGCAGGAAACTGGGGAGGTGGGATCAAGCTACTCAATGTTCCAGGTTTGGACATGATACGCACTCTGCGAGGACATACGGATCGAGTGGGCGGCATATCTTGGTTTCCAGATGCTACGTTGCCAGGCACGACGGTCTCATTTGACTCTGTCAATCTTGCATCTGGAGGGGCAGAAGGTAAAGTGCATTTGTGGTCCCTGAACCAAGATATTCCAATCTCTACTCTCGAAGGTCACAACCAGCGTGTCTGCCGTGTCGAGTTTCACCCTTCAGGTCAATACCTAGCCTCAGCATCTGAAGATACAACGTGGCGGCTCTGGGACGTTAACACGTCTACAGAGCTCCTGCTTCAAGAAGGCCATTCTCGAGGCGTATTTACAGTCAGCTTCAATACCGACGGCTCTCTGCTCGCTAGTGCTGGGATGGATAGCATCGGTCGGATTTGGGATCTCCGTACAGGAAGAACTGTCATGATTCTCGAAGGTCATATCAAGCCCATCTATACTCTTGACTGGGGCTCCGACGGCTACCGTGTGCTTTCTGGCTCAGGCGACGGCTGGGTCAAGTGTTGGGATGTTCGCAAAGTTCAACCAGTTGGTGGCATCGGCGCACACAAATCAGTTGTCTCGGATCTTCGATGGTATAAAGGCCTTGACGATCCTTCTACGGGCACTATTCCAGAACTTGATGAGCAAGGTGCGAGGAGACCGAAGAAAGCTGGGACATTTTTTGTCTCTGGGGGGTTTGACAAGAATGTCAATATCTTTTCAGCGGATGATTGGAGTTTGGTACAGAGCCTGAGTGGACATACGGGGAATGTGCATAGTGTGGATGTGTCGAGGGATGCTAAGTGGATTGTTAGTGGTGGCTATGATAGAACGGTCAAGCTATGGGGGCGAAATGATGGCTTGGGGCTCTGAAGTGAGAGGGCAAGCAGATGAAAGTTGTTCAGGATGGCTGAATACTGTCTGGATGGACGTGATGTCGGATATACCACAGGGCCATAGCACCTGGAAAAGTTGTTCTGAGAGTTTACGCATTCTCCCATAATTGCGCATTTATGAGCACACTCTTTTAGTTGCAGGGGCTATTTACCAGTCATGAATGCTTCACCTCCGTCGGAATATGCGGTCTCGCTCCATATACAATGGCGGTCTACTGCAAAAAAGTCATGTGACGACCGTATCTCTCTATTTCCTATGTCTTGTCAGTTCCTTCGTTCATCTCGCCACCCAGGATCCTCGGTCCCCGCAGCCGGCTTGGCAAGTAAGCCTTGATCCTGTCCTCCCTGTTCTTGCACGAATACTCATTTATATTTTCCAACATTACGGGACAGCCATTGGATGCACGGCTATCGTCATAACACCTTCTCTTTCTACCCATCTTGGTTCATTTGCTATTCGCGGAGGTCCTCTTAACTAGGCCAGACTTTACCCCAATTGAGAACTCTGAGCCGCAAGCAATAGCCGTTGCCAGACTCGCCAAGATATGTTGGACTCAGCGGCTATTGAGGATCCTCGTATCCCCAAGATATTGTCCATTTCCGTCCAATTGTTTCTGAGGAATGGGAGAATGTTACCGTGAGACAGGTACAGACCCTGTAGGCTAAGACATTCTGTTTATCCGGGGTCGAATGTTGAGGAGTGTCTTCCCTGCTTCTGCGGGGTACCCCGGAAGGACAGACGAGTTGGATATTGTTCTTACAAAAATAGATATCTATGGCAATGTTATATATTACCTTGATCCTCCTTGTACGTTCTTGTGGCTGTACCACTGGGACATTTTCTAGTCAAGATTTCTCATCTTTATAACTTTCTCACTGACTGATCTGTCACCATGGGTCTCATCAATCTCGGACACGAGGCTGATCCTATCTTGACCCGTGTCGTTGAGGAGGATAAGGTTAGATGGTGGAAGAAAAGGAACCTGAGGCTCCTGTATCTTTTACTTTATCCTACTTGCATGGGCATTGAAATTACCTCTGGGTTTGACTCGCAAATGATCAATGGATTGCAGCTCATCGATCCATGGAACAGATGTACGTCGTCATTCCCGTTTTCCTCTGCTTCTACAATTAACTAACATTTCCAGATTATGGAAGAGCGACGACGATCAACGGAAAGACAACATGGGCCGTTGCGGGACCTTTGCTCGGTATGATTAGCTCTGCATATAACCTTGGAGCTATCTTAGCTGTACCCGTCGTCCCTTGGGTTGCTCAGAAATGGGGCAGAAGATGGTCAATTTTCATAGGTTCTGTGTTCCAGTGCGTTGGAGCATTGCTTCAAGGATTTTCTCAGAATTGTGAGTGAAATTGATCTTCGGGAGGAATTCGTGTTGACAATGGTCGAAGCTGCTATGTACATCATAGCTCGTATGATTCTTGGTTTTGGGATCGTGTTCTGTATTGTCTCAGGAAGTGCGATGCTTGGTGAGCTGTCGTACCCGAAGGAAAGACCCGTTATGACTTCGATGTACGTATATTTCAGAGCTTGCCAGATTTACTTTCCCTCTCAAAGTGGCACTTTCCCGATTCTCGTTTTCCTCTAGACATGTCCGAAAGGTTTCTGCTAACTCTCGTTCAGGTTCAACGCTTCATGGTTTGTAGGATCCTTAATTGCTTCTGGTATCGTGGTTGAGACGGCAAAGATGCACAGTAATTGGGGCTGGCGCATTCCATCCTTGCTCCAATGCTGTCCATCCGTAGTCCAGATGACCTTCATATTGTAAGTCGCCCCATAATTATAAGAATACCCAAAGCACATCTAATCTTGTATAGCTTTCTCCCCGAGAGTCCTCGATACTTGATCAGTATAGAGAAAAGAGAAGAAGCATTCGACATCCTAGTCAAATACCATGCAGAAGGCGACAGAGACTCCCTGTTCGTCAAAGCCGAGATGGCACAAATCGAAGCGACCATCAAGCTCGAACTTGAGGCCTCGAAATTGTCTTGGTGGGACATGGTCCGAACCCCCGGAATGAGAAGACGTACATTCATCGCTTCTGTAATGGGAGTGTATACGCAATGGAGCGGCAACACCTTGATATCGTAAGTGTTCTCCTCGCCAGAGGAACCAGACCTAACAGAACCAGATTCTACCTGGGCAAAATCCTAGTAATGATCGGTTACACAGACACGTATACAAAAACCATGTTCAACCTCGGAAACACCGCTTGGTCCTTCATAAACGGAACAGCTATCGCGCTCATCTCACCCCGTTTCCCCCGCCGAACTATGTTTCTCGTCGGTGCTTTCGGAATGCTCTTCGTGTACATTGGGTGGACGATCGCCATGCAGCGAGCCATGCTAGCTCTTGAGCATCAAACCACGAATTCGGCGGCTGGGATCGCGGTGTTGTTTTTCATCTATTTCTTTAGTCCATGGTATAATATTGGGAACAATGCGTTGGCGTATACGTATATGGTGGAGCTGTTTCCTTATGCGCAGAGAAGTAGGGGCATAAGTGTTGAGCAGTTCTTTGTGAGGGGAGCGGGATTCTTTACAAACTTCATCAATCCGATTGGGTATGTAGAAGTGTCGAGATGCAGTCTAGACTGAATGTTTGCTGACTTGAGAGATAGGATGGATGGTGCAGGCTGGAAATATTTGCTCATGTAAGTGAAGAACGAGCACTGAGACATGTTCAACGTCCCTATATTCCCGGGACATTTCATTTGCAAATCCTGTACTCTTCTTTCGCCTAATCAGGCAATCATTTGCCTAACTTCTATTGAAACATGTCAGAAGAAGCAACAGCTAACTCCCCAATCTCTAGGTATATCGCCATGATCTGTTTGGAAATCCTTACGATCTATTTCTTCTATCCTGAAACATATGGAAGAACTCTAGAAGAGCTGTCTTTCTGTAAGTATCCAAATCCTTCCTAGATATCTAGAGTCTTGACTGATGAAATGGTAGTGTTTGAGGATGATTTGGCAGATAAGCAGGTTGTTGCTGTTGAGAAAACCATTCAGCATGAGGGAGGCGATGACATTGGAGAGCTGGGGATGGAGCTTGGGCATATTGAGGGGACTGCTGCGAAGAAGGACTAGGGTGGTTATCGAGTTGAATGGGTGCTCGTTTTTGGATGTCTGCATGGGAAAATATATAGGGAGTTCACGAGATTTGCGCGGAAACGGTTGATTGAGAAGCACGTTGATTGTATATTTCGAAATTCACCTGTGATCCTAACTATGCCAGTTTCTCAGCACGTTGAGGTTCACGTGTCTTGCTACCTATCTACCGAGTACGGTGCATGTTGTGAATTTCCTGAATGGATGCAGAAGTGTGGAGAGAAACATCTTAGGAGCGGAGAATAACGCATTTACGACTGGAGGTTATCACAGGCAGTAGGCTGAATGAGCAGCAAGAGTCTTAGTATCTGATACTCAAATTAAAACAACTATTTATCCCAAAACCCAACACCGTGAATGGTCTGTTCTTACGCAAATGCAATCAAGGAAACGAAACCAAAACTTGCAGGACACGAATCCGAGGGGGGTTTCCCTAGCTAGGTGCTCTTTCTCGAAACGGAAGCGAGCCTTCTCACATAATCTTTTCTTCTCAGTCGCAATTCATCTCAGTCAAGCCACTCGCGCCAAGCCCTTCCAACAAGTCATCTCGTGTGAAAATCACCCAGATGTCATTTTCATCGGCGATTGTCCCCTAGCATAAAAGCGTGTATATTAAGGTCTTTCCTCTATGATTTTAAGAGTAGCTATCCAAGCAAATTCTTCTTTAGCTATCATACATCACGATAATACCATACTAGACCAAACGACCACTCCATAGCAGATACAGGAACAATGTATATCAAAAAAATCGGTTATGATTCTCTCCTTTCTACAATCTAATACAGACTACAATGCATATAGGCATCAATCAATCATCAAGGCTCTCGAATAAGAAAATATAGCCATGAAAATGCTCCATTGACTTTCTATCCGAAAATCTCTACTCCTTGTCCATAACCTTAGCTTCAGGAGTAACCTCAACCACAGTGGCCGATTCCTCGCCGTTGAGTTCCTCAAGAGTCTTGCGAGCAGTTTCGGGGATGCAGAGAGTGGTGAAGATACCGAGGAACATGAAAAGAGCGAAGATCTCAAAGACGTGGGGCAACCATGGGGAAGCGGCGCGGCCAGTAGCACCCTTGACGGCACCGCGAACACGGAGTGGGGCAATGGCGGCTTGGGCAATGATGGCACCGATCTTGCCGGAGGCGGCAGAGATACCGTGGGAGGTTGAACGGTAGCGAGTGGGGAAGCACTCTCCGGGGACGATGAAGGTTGTGGAATTGGGGCCGAAGTTGCAGAAGAATTGGATGAGAACATAGAGGGCGAGGAGGCCGTGGTTGGGAATGTGGTTGTAGGCGAATCCGAAGATACAGAAGAGGATGGTCTAGGTAATGTTAGTAATGCGGCTATCTATGTAGGGTAGAGAACAAACAAGGATAATGAAACCTCCAAGCTGGATGGTCTTGCGGCCGAGGATGTCGACAGTGGCAACGGTAACCCAATATCCGGGGAGCGCACCAGCCAAGACAATGATCAAGTTACCGATGGCGGTGTTTAAGAGGATCTTGTAGACAGTTGGCCCACCAGAGAAACCGATAGTAGAGAGAATGACGGGATTGTTGAGCGAGATACCATAGAAAGCGCTGACACCATCAGTAGATGACCAAGCAGTAGCTGGGAAGAACTTACACATCGAGGAGGAACCAGGAACCAGCCGTACCGAGAAGGACCTTTCCGTTCTTCCATTGGGAGTAGTACGAGATGAAGTCCTTGAAGCTGGCCTTGGGGACAGTCATATTTTTCTCACCAGCAATGCGACCTTGAACACGGGCAATCTCATCTGGGTTTCCCTCAGCCTTGCCAGCTCGGTAAGCGGTAACATCATCTGCTGCCTTCTCAACATCACGGGCAACGTCGAAGGTATATCGAGGAGTCTCGGGGATTGTAAGACGGTAGTAAAGAGCGATACAGGCAGGGACGGCACCGAAACCAATGAGGATTCTCCACATCTGCAAACTATAGTTAGTGCCAGCTCTGATTGGTCGTCTCCGGATGATGTCCTTGTACGACGTACCTTGTCAACAGCAAGACCGCAAACACCCTGGCAGGTAGCATAGGTCTTCGCGCTCAACAGAGACTCCTTAAAGCCCGCAGTGATAACGAGCATGACGATGGCGGCTGTCAATTGACCGAAACCTTGCATAGCAAAGACTGCACCCATCATAGCTCCTCTCCATTTGGTGGTAGCAAATCTGCGATTGAGTCAGTGACACCTCTTGGCCAGGAATTCCACGCTACTTACTCAGAAGTGATAATGGAAGAAAGGGGATAGTCACCACCAATTCCTGTGAGATTGTTAGCGGGAGATTAAGCATCTAGTCTGCCCAACCTACCAATACCCATAAGCACACGCCAGAAGATGATGATACCAACGATGTTGATAGAGTACGAGTTGGAGGTGAGCGACTGAGCCAAGGTTGCGAAGATGATGACAATCAGCTCCAATCCGTACATGCGTTTGCGTCCAACGATATCGGCCAAAGCACCGAAGCCCAGTTGACCGACGACAGTTCCTGCGGAGGTGGCGACCTTGATGGCAGTATCCGAGTTGGTGGGCATGGCACCCTTGCTCTTAGGCCTAGGTAATGATTTAGTTCCCGGCTATGCAATTGTTGGTTGCTTTAGGCTCTACTGACCAGTACACTATCCCCAACATAGTGGTGAGAAGACCGACGGCGAAGATATCATAAGAATCCGTGAAGAAACCAATACCGGCTACGACACAGGCACGAACATGGTACCATCCGAAAGGAGCCTTGTCGATCTCGGCCAGGGCAAGTCGTCTTCGCTCATTGGGATCGGTGATGTGAGCGAAGTCGTTGTTGAAGTTGTGGAAGGCGGAGTTGCCTCCAGCCGTGGTGGCCGGTACGGTAGCGGGGGCGGACATTACTGGGGAAGGCAGATGATTATCGGGATTGACGAGGACGATCAGAGAACGGGGACCGCAAAGGAGAGCGAAGGGCGATGATGGTTGAGCTTGTTGCTTGAGCTTCAAAATGAAAACATGGGAGGGATGCGGGCAGTATTTAGCTGCGAGGCGTGTTTCGGGGCGTGCTTCTGCAGAGCTCTGGTCGAAGGCACACGATGGCCGCGGCGTGCAAAACAAAGTCCACCTGGGCCCTCCTTCCTCGCCGCCAGAGCTGTGTGTTGGGGACGGTGGGATTGAATGCGGCAGGTCCGAATCGACGTCGCTGCTACCCAGGCGCTGGCGCCAACATCAGTCTCAGTGTCATCTGTTTTTTTCACGACGACGATGCTGGTGGTGAGAGAGATGAGCCCGCGACGCAACGAATGACAAAACAAAGTCCCGCAACGCTGCCGACCTGTCCTGCGCCGGCAGCCAGAGGAGCTCGAGGGCGATCCACCGCGTGCTGGCCGCTGCTGGCCATTCGAGCCATTCGAGCCATTCGAGCCATTCGGCGCGGGGATGGGGCGATAAGCGTCAGGAGCTGCTCGCGAGGCTGGCGAGGCTGAATCCCGGGCCTGGGGGACTGCGAGGCGTGCGTGGAACCATCCTATGGCGAGGGCAGGATGAGGCACGTTGGGAGATCTACCATCATGACGGGACGACGTGGTTGTGGCAAGGCAAAGAGGCGTATTTGGGGCCCTGGCGGCCCTGGCTCAAGGCGTCGTCTCTCGGTACACATTTGCGCTGTGTGATTATTGGCACCAGTGGCCGTGCCTTCCACCGTGGCGTTGGTAGCTTATTTGCTGCTTATTGGATGCAACAGGATGTATCCAGATACATTCACAGTGCCTACCTCTCTAACCTAGGCCACCGCAGGGGTGCATGGAATACCACGAACTCGTGCAGATCGCTCGACATACGTGCCTCGGGAAAAGAGCAAACTGCATCGAAACTGCATCGGCCCCCCTTAATCACCCCTCGTCCATTCGCTCGTTTGGCGCGGCTAGGGACCTGTCGCTGCATCCTGCCCATGGGATCGGAAAGCTTGCATCTAGCCTACTGCACCTGCATCACCCCTCCACACCTGGAAACCCAGAAAAGACCCCAAAGCAGACGTCGCCAAGTCCATGGAACATTCGAAGAAGCCGAATGTCTTAAGTGCCGAATTGGTGACTTCTAGGTTTTCACGAGATGTGAGACTTGGTCGAAGACACCGCGGGATGAGGGGGCTAACCGCGAACACGTTCCTCAGCAGGAAGCAGAGAGAGGACGACATCGGTGTGTCAGCCGTTACCGTGAAAGACGAATCTGCTCTCGTGATAATTATCCTTCTCCAGACTTTGCGCTTTCGCTTTGCTTTTGCTGCTCTTCCCTGCTTTCTCTCACACCCGGTAAACGGGATCAGACCCGAACTGTCATGGAGACTCAGGAGGATATTGAACGTTAGGTAAACTATGAAAACTCGGTTTTTTCTGCTCCGTTAGGACCAGTTTGCTGGAAGACATGTTTGGCAATTTCAATCTTACAGAACATGTTGCCAGCAGACTTTTCCAAAGATGTCTGGTCAGCATCCAAGGAAACCAACAGCGCCTCTGGATGCATCCACAAGGTATTCTTTAATTTCAGAAAGTGGTGCAAAAAGCCGGGTCTAGATCTTGCTAGGATAGGCGCCAAGTTTCTCAGAAGTAGCCATAACTGGAGATGTGTCAAGTGTCCTCGCCTGCATTGCATAATGGAAAATCAAGCATGGAGGTCTCCGCAATTACCTTCCTCGGACGATGAAATACCACGCTGCCATTGCCAGCCAAGTAGAGTCCAATTCAACTCTTTTCTCCAAGCAAGTCCGTGACCGAGGTCGCCGTCCGCACACAGTCCTCCGGTCTTTCTCATCCGTCGTTGGAACACAACTCGACCAAATCGCGAATGGACGATTGCCATCGAACACATGACACAAGGTTCGTGTGTGCAATAGATTTCGAGATCGTGGCAGAGGTATCCATTCTGGTTGGCATCTGAGTCGAAATGCTCCTTCTCAACTCCTAGGAGTGGTTGGTCCTGAAAAATGTCGCTATCCTCTTGGCAATGCACTTCCATAGTTCTAGAGATCAGCCTGGATGCGCTATTATGTTCCTTATCGGAGACTGAAGCTTTTCCGCCTTTTTCAGACCTTGGCATTGGGCCTGCAGACAGATCAGCTGCAATGAGGACGGCTGAGTCCGCCTCGTGTTGCTCTTTTGTTATCTCTGCCGTCAGGCTTGATTTCGTAGGTATAGAATTCTTTGTAATTGCTCCACGGGGAATAGCTATAAGGCTCTCGCTCCCATTCTTGGCATGAATTGTGTATCTTGATGAAGTGGGGTCGTGTGGCCTACCATCTGGGGGTGTTGTTTCGCCGTCAGCTCCGTTTGGAACATTTCGAGCTTCCACTGAATGCATCGATACCTCGGATGTATCTCCAGCACCATCGACAAATCCTTGATCGTAGATATTGGAAGTGGCCTCGTCCTTGGTTTCCAAAGAGCAACGACTCTCCTCGTCCCGCTTCTTCAACGCGCCAGCGACCATTCCAATAACTCTCAGAACAGCATGAGCCGTCACATTACCACCTCCTGTTCGTTTCTTATTCACACCGAATCCTTTCCACCTCGCATCTGCAGCGACAGCCACAACTTTCGCCCGCCCGGCTTTCCTTTCAATAACCACAGCTCCAACTCTCTCCCCAATACCAGTTTTTTCAGCCGCGCTAGCAACATCGTGCGCGAGACCCATCCATTTTTCCATTCCACTACGAATTTCGTCCTCCGCTCTCGAAACAATACTCGGATGCGGTCCAAATGGATTACTCTTCTTATATACTGCAGGCCAGTACTGCTTTGTCCAGGTCTTTGCTTGATCTTGAGACGTGGGCGCAAGCATTGGGACTTTTGTCGCGAATATGACGATATTGCTGATTGCCGTAGACAGTGTTGCCGTCAAATTCACTAGCGGAACAGCTTTCACTGGACCGATGATGAGAAAGAGTTTCTGATTCTGGTCCTCTGCTTCCAAATCTGTGTCTTGACGACTTGCTGCTGCGAAAGTCGCTCTCACATGCCCCGGCACCTCACCAAACTTCGCAAAGCGGCGAAGGTGCTGAATATCCAACCCGCCATCATCAGGGACCAGCTTTCGAATCAAACTATGTCCTATGTTAACATCACATCCCCTTCCTCTATGCTCATCGATTCGTTGCACTCTCCAAGAATACCAAACATCAAAACCAAATGAACAACCACCATATTCAATCTAAGAAGCGCAAAGGTGCGAACCACAGAAATGGCCAAATCCTCACATACCTCAAAGCCCCACTAGCCCCCTTCACAGGAACAGCCGTGACATAAACCTCCACACTCGCATCTCTCCTCCTCGTCTCCAGCGTCGTTTTCAACGGCACCAGACGTCCAAGCCCAATCCAAATCCCCACACCTATCTCCCTCTGCTCAAAATCCCCATTTTGATACATGGTCTCCCCACGAAAAGTGCCGGAACATGCGTCACCGGACTTCATCTCATCGCGGCCAAATATACGGAGAATAGTTCCTTGGTCCTCTTCTCGAAGCAGTTTTTCAAAATAGCTTAGATGGAAATCTGGAAGAGATCAAGAGTTTAAATAGATCAAGGGGTGAGGTAACTATATGATTTATTTATGTTGAATTGTAAATCAGCCTGGACTGGAATCCTTAGCGCGAAAGAAATCGTAGCCACACGTGATGCGGCACCGGCAGCTAAAATTAAAGTTTTCGGCTGCAAGACCCCTGAAAGTCCCTGTTCGGTAATTGGGCACGAAGTGAAGCCTGCTACAAATGTCCCTTGTATTGGTGGAGGTTCGTACTTCATAGATTTCATTCACAAATTCTGATCCAGGGAAAGTAGGAATCATATTCAAGTTACTTCACAATATGACACAGGGTGTTTTGTATGAACTATTTCCTTGATCAAGTCTAGTTACAAGTTTTGGCTGCAAAGCAGTCTTCCCCTGAGACAACCAGATTCGAAAAGAAGAAATGAGAATATGTCACATGAGTTTGCTGTCAAGGATTGAATACCGAAAAGGCATCAAAGGACAAGCAAGAACCCTCTTGAAAATGGCGTCATGTGCCACCTTGAAAAGAGAAAATGCGACTCAGGTTTTGTCAAATAGAAGGGTCAGGGTACAAAGCGCACCGGCCTGGTGACGAGACTATCATGCAAGAGTAAACTCAAGCTAGAATTGCAAGTCAAACAGCTGGGCAGAAGAAGAAGAAGAAGAAGAAGAAGAAGAAGTGCAGAATGTGAAAGGCACAAGATCTGCTCATGAGTTGTCGAAGTGAAGAGACCCGTTGACACATGCATCAAAAAGAAAGGACCGCCATTAAGAAAAATCAGCGAAGAGAAAAGAGTCTATGTCGTCGCCCCATCCAGGTACAGGTACAGGTCGAGTGCGCTGTGCTCGTTTTGGACCTTGCGCGGAGAAGTTGTCGTTCGATTCGTGCCGGGATCTTTTGTGATCGAGCTACTATTGTACAAGGGCAGCAGAAAATGGACTGGTTGCCATTTTCGTGATGCATGCTTTTTGCGAATGTCGATCGAAGGAAAAGTCTGCGCCAAACCAATATCTCTGGATGCTAATGTAACAACAAGGGGCCGTGAAAGTCGTAGTGGAAAACAGTCGATGAAAGGCAAGTTCCGAATGGTAATGTAGAAGGTGTTTGTCGGAAGACACACCAACGACAGCAAACCGAGGTGTATCGCGCATCCAACGACTAGAAAAGTGATCATGCCTCGTACCGTTACAATCGTAAAGATCATGTCGTCGTTACGAGATGTATGATTACAGCCAGTTGCCATTACCAGTCTGACCAGCGCCCCTACCGTACGGGAAAGGGAGGGCTTGAGCGGAAGTCAGCTGCTCGCTGGAAGGAAATCCACCTGGCTGAGCAGCAGGACGAGTTCCTCCAAGACCATTGGTAGCGCTGCTGACAGGTGTGTAGGCGCCGTTAGTGTAGGCACCGACCGAAGAACTGAAGTGGCTGGCGGAGACACCAGATAGGCCACGTTGGTGACGAGCGGGAACTTGAGAAGGCTCGACCTCATTGGGAGTGGCTTGGCCACTGGAACCACCACTACGGCCTTCGTTACCTTGGATCTTGGCTTGGATTCGACGACCATAAGGAGTGGTGCGAATGGCAGGGAGGTAGGGACGAATAGCCTCGATAAGCCTAGCCTTCATGGCAGGGTTGGCATAGTCAAGAGCTGTCTGTATGACATAGTTGGCGAATGAGTCTCGGAGCAGACGGTCAAGCTCGGTAGGTTGAAGCATCTCTTCGATCAGCATATCCTTGGAGGGCTCTTGGGCGCAACGCAAGCACTTCTCAATGACATTAGAGGAGAATTTTTGCTTAGAGAGTTGACCAACACGTCCGCGGAACATCTGCACAAGTGGCTCAGTGAAGACGGGCTCGTTCAGATCGAGGATGTACTGAACGACATAGTTGCCGAATGGATCTTGGACGAGGACGTAGGCATTGTTGGAGATTTGACGAATCAACCAGGCCTTTTGCTCACCAGAAGCATGATCAATGCAGCGCTGAAGGACACAGCAACCATGACGATGGGTACCAACATCAACGCAGTGATGACCAACGGCATCAAAGATGAACTGGGCGTCAACAGAAGAGAGCTTGTTCAAGCATTTCTGAATGACGTGGTTGCCGTTCAGATCTTGGATGAGCTCAACGACTCGGTAGCGAAGAGCACCAATGATGGTTTGGATTTGACCAGGAGTAGAAATGAATTCGATCATCTTCTGAAGAGCTCGGGTACCATGTTGATTGAGAGCAATGCGGACGAGGTCATGAGAGGCATTCTCAATAAGGACAGTACGCTCCTCGTCATTGCAGTACTCAAGAAGCTTTTGGCAGAGGTAATTGCCGAAGGGATCGGTCATTAATTCGACAACATGTTGATTGGTCTCAAGCCAGATCATGTGGACTTGGTCTGGTTGACGATCCTCCAACTTCTTTTGGAGGTATCGGCAGCCATGCTGGTCCTTGCAAAGCGCATAAATTTCACCGCCAAGCTGCTCAAGGGCCATGTTGGCAAATCGGTTCATAGCTGCACAACTTGTTAGCAATATCAAGATGATCAGATCGGAATAACTCACCTTCTCCGTCGTTCTGGCGTCTCTGCTGGATAACCCGAGCTTGGCTATCACGAGGGGGTGCAGCCTGAGGATACATACTACCAGCATAGTTGGCATATGGGTTTTGAGAGTACATAGGCTGGCCGATCTGCATGTTCTGCATACCCATAGTCATCATCCCAACGCCAACATTGTAGCCATTGTAGTAAGGAGGAACAGGATAAGCCTGCTGAGCGGTGGGGGAAGTAATAGCAGCCTGCATAGGAGGTTGAGACATGCTCTGAGTTAAAGAAGGGCCAAATGCAGGTGCATTGGGATGGAGGGCAGACGAGATCGATTGGTAACCACCATTCTGGGCCTCACGCAAGGTGGCAGCCTCTGGAGAAGTCATCTCACGGCTCAGCCTGTTGTTCATGGCATTTGGTGGAATGCGACCCAAGCTGGCATTGTGATTGTGCAAGTGCTGCTGAGCATGAGAGTTGGGTGTAGTATTGATGGCATGGACACCGTTGGTGGTCGATCTCATGGTAGGAACATCGTTTGCAGAATAGGACGACTGCAGCTTGGGCGGGGTGGCTTGTGGCTTTGGGGACGACATTTGAGTTGTATCTTGACCCTCACCGTACTTCATATCGAGAGAGTGTCTGAAGGAATTGGAGCGGCTCGAGATCGGTGACTCAGAAACATTGGCTTGAGAGTTCGATGCTGAGCCGTTTGCCTGAGCCTGGCTTTGGCCTTGGACGCTACCGGCGGGGAGGATCTGCTGGGATTGAGAGGAGCGGTGACGGGTGAATGCGCCCCATCCGTTGGAGTCCGGACCAGGAGACTGGGACAGAGCAAGATCAAGAGCAGCTGAGGAAGCGGAAAGCTGCATGTGGCAGTCAGCGCTACGCAATCTAGAAGCATTCAAAGAACATACCTGGCTCGGATAGTCCTGGTTGCGGACAAGGATTGGGAAATTATTATCAGTGGTATTCATCTCCAGGTAGTTTGTAACATCTGGTGAAGTGGTGCCACCCTCCTCCTCTCCGAAGAGGAAGCGGGCGGTATTGGTTTGGTCCAGCGACAGCATCTCGTGCATACCGTTGCGCGATCTGGTGACAGGCATGGAGTACCTGTTCACTCTTGAGGGTTGTTAGTTATGGGTATCTTGATAGGTTGTTGAGGAATGCTCAAATTGACAAGCTGGCGGAAGAAAGGGTTTCAAAGATTTGAAGATGAAATGGTTTGGGGGTGTGTTGGTACAGAGGGAACAGTTCAGGCTCGTAGATAGATGTCTCCGCGCCGACCAGCGTTGACTTTGTGGTTGTTGAAAGCAAGGTGCGTAGAGGTTGAAAGAGATCGAAAGTGTGGGGAAGTTAAGAAAGTAGATATGGGGTAACGCTACTAACGCTTTCGGTTAAGTTCGTCTGATCTCTGGTTCGATCTGTGGGGGAGTCGAGGGTGAATCCGTCCAGCTACCGAGCTTGTGTGATTTCTGAGGTTATACCTCTATGTAAAGCAAGAAGAACGCCAAGAAGAACGCCACACCCAGCAACGCCAAAAGAAACAACAAAGGACTGGTTGTTGATGGCCAAAAGTGACGGTGTTTGAGGTTGAAGAGGCTGAACGAAAATTTAAAAAGCAGAAAATGAAATTGTTCGTTGTATGTGGTGTGCGGCTTGAGGCTAGCTATGGCTATGCCCAAACGGGCGGTCTTGACGGGGGTCTTTTGCGAAGAATTTTTGCGGAGACTCGAGAGCGACGAATTTCAGAGGTAAGATCTCTTTCTATCATCGCATATGGTGTCTATATAAGATGCGGAGACCTCACTGAGGGCTTGTTGGCCAGTTCAAAGCTGACGCTGAGAATTTGGGAGACTAGAGGCAAGAATACAAAAATACAAGTGTACAGAGCAGCTGCAAGGAAATTTCAATCACATACGCATTTGTAGCTCTATGGCTTGTAGGGTCTTGTCTAACAGCTTCTTCTTTCTCGTCCTCGTCACTATTGCGTCTCGAGCCTGGTACAGACTTGGAAGGAAGTTTGTCATCCATCATGAATCGAGATTGTATGATTCCTGACTGTGGAGATGTAAGTTGAGAGCCGGATCTACCAGGGCGATTGTAGAGCCCTGGAGGGGATGTAAGACTCGAAGTCGAGTAGCGGTTTGGTCGAGAAAAGACAGA
Source organism: Phialocephala sp. D728 (assembly GCA_003988865.1). Classification (NCBI taxonomy): domain Eukaryota; kingdom Fungi; phylum Ascomycota; class Leotiomycetes; order Helotiales; family Mollisiaceae; genus Phialocephala; species Phialocephala sp. D728. The sequence continues at coordinate 874,171 of QYAJ01000003.1, read as the reverse complement.
AGGGAACCCAGAGGTCGATTCTCGATATTCGGGCGGGGTCGTTGGTTCAGACTGATGGCCCGCAGTGTTGTTATTAGCACGTCCAAGGTCCTCTGCCATCTGAGCAAGTTCTTGTTCTTCACGACGTTGCTGAAGGTCTAGCAGCTGCATCTCAGCCTCAAACCGTCGTTTCTGCTCGCGCAGTCTCTCGTACTCGAGCTTCTTTTTCTCTAACTATACGGGTCGTAAGCCTAAGTCAGATAGGGATACATAAAAGGTAGACAAGCGCAAAATCTGCCTCCAATGAATGCCGAGGTGGTCTCGAATTGGGTGGAAAGTATGAGGTTTTTTGGTTCGGAAAGCCTGCAGATTGTGGAACATTCAGGAAAGGAATGAATGGCTTACGAGCTGTACTTTGTGGAAAGTCTAGATGAGAGTGAGTTAGCAGATGAACTCGTTGGCAATGTATAGCATTGACAATGGATTTAGGAAAGTGAGATGGTGGGTCATTGGGGACAACGGTTGTGGTCGACCAAAAGACAATAGCATACCTGCGAGTCCTGCTGTCCTGCACGCTGGCCATTCGTAATGGTAGAGATCGTTGGGATACGGGCAGAATCCGCAGTAAACCTACGCATCAAACCGCCTCGACTCGCGTCTTGAGTTGGCAACGGTTGGGGCAGGCGAGTGCCATTTCTCGGTGGGGACACGAGCTGGCTGGGGAAGCGCAGCTCTCGATCGCTAGTGCTATTGGAATATGCCATATTGAAGTACTATAAACTGTTCTCGGTCAATGATCTTTTCTGCACATGAGCAGAGAGCGCCAGAGGGGAATTCCTCAAAGCGAAACCCCACCCTGAGTGCGAATTCACGGTGTGAAAGCGCCGCAGCAGAGCTCCGAAGCAGACCACGGAAAGGCATACCTATAAGAAAATCCAAGAAAGAGAGCGTATGCGTGCGTCTGGGACACCCAGCGCGCCGCAGTGCAAGATGTGGTGTCCAGGGAGGAGAGGTTGGTGAAGGAAGGAGAGGTGTCGAGGATGCAACGAACTGCAGGGTTTCGCTAACACTTTTAGCTGGAAAGGGTGGATTAACCTTTCCGCACCAAGCCACGGCACGACCAAAGATATAGCTTCTTTTGCGGATCAAAACTAGAAATACATTTTTTTTTTGGTATTGGTACAGGCAGCGTTCTCATGGAGGGGTAGGAGACGGTGGTCGTCGTGCGGTGCGGTGGGCGACTGGGACAATTGACTGGTGCTGTCGGCGGCAGCACAGCTGGCTCTTCTATATGCACGACGAGTTGTACTCGTACCAATTTACCCAAGCGTCGCCGCAGCCGCAGGGAACGTTAGCACTTTTTTCCCTTTGTTGAACGCTCCACTTAAGGCCGTTCGCTTTCTGGCCCTTCGGGGGAATCCTACTCCTCCACCCCTAGTTGCCCTCCCTCCAGAGAAGAATCCAGGCGTGCCCAATGCACTGCTCACGCCTCACCAGTCTGCTCACCGTACCTCAGGCGACTCAGGCGAGGGGAGAGGGCGGGCATTGGCCGTGGACGCAAAAGCGGCTGCTCACCTGGGCATTTGCTAACTCGAGCCGGAGCATCGAGTCTGCGGGAGGAGTGATTTGAAACTTCCAACGCTCAACGTGTCAAAACCTTAGCACGGCGAATAGCTGGATTCTCTTGCACCGCGTCACAGTCTTCACGTTGTTTTTGGCACACCATTATCTGCTTCACGATGGCAAATCTGTCAGTTTGGAGTGGCGAGGCACCCGGAAGCCATGAGTTGTGATCAGCAATCGATCAATTGGCCTCTTCGCGACCAGGGATCCGAATGCTTCAACTGCACCGGAGTTTCCCCTCGCACATAACCCGTCTTTTGTGACAGGCCGGGCTCTGCTTGCAATGCTTAGGAATGTCGATGCTTAGCATTAGTCCACACGGACATGTACGCGTATGCTGGAGCTCACAGGCGTGCCATGCGAACAGTTGCACGATCAAAGATGTTTGCTGGAGAGTACATTTGTACTGTGTCTCTCGATCACCTCGATTTCAGGGGCTGGATGAACGCCTCAATGAATGACTCAAAACATCACATTATAAAAATTGCCGCCGCCAGTGGAACCTTTCTACGAATCAAAACATGCATCTCAACGGGAAGAAAGCCCTGCCATCGAGGTTTGGCCAAATCAGCGGTGAGGCGGGGAGGCGGTGAAACAGTAAATCCGGGGCGCCTTTACGTTGCACCATCTATAAAGTTCCAAGTATAAAGTTCCAAGAGCTCAAGACACGAAATACTCGGTAGCCAAACCACAATGATTTGCTACCAATTCACATCAATTGCTTCACAGCTATGCATGATATCGAGTTATGTTGAAACCGTAGCCGACTTACCAGCGTGGTTTATGTAAAAATGGATTGCATGTCGACGTGTCGTGTAGTAAAACAACGACAAACTGTCCCCAAACTAGACGAAATGGTAGCAGAACAACTCCGTCAATTTCTGTGTGGATAACAAGCCCATTCGAAAGCTTGAAATGTAACTGCCCCTTTTCCTGACACGTGACTACTTCTCGTCTCCGACCCGCTAAGTTGAAGCTGCATCGCGGGGTACCTCAATTTTATTTTTCCCCCAGCAAGAGTCACAATTCAACCTCAAAAACATTTCCATGCCTCCCAAAAAGAAGCAGGGCACTGGCCCTGTTGAGGTCGCATCTGCTAAAGCTCCAGTAAAGTTCTTGCTGCATACACAAAGCCTAAAACTAACTCGATCATAGACCGCGGATTCTTCGCAACCACCAGCAGAAGCCAGCACGGATCCCGCGAAACGAAAGCGCACGAGAGCGAAACCTCTAGCGAAGGAAGAGCCTGAAGGCCCAAGACAAGATGATGTACAGATCTCTGGTCATGATTCCATGCTCTAAATCTGACAAAACTAGGGCTTTGCTGCATTGCTAGAACCCTTCTACGCCGGGAAAAACTTGACGGATCCTATAGACACAGCCAAGGCACGCAACCTTTGAATACGTTGGCAGAAGTTCTGACAATTATTAGGATAAATGGAATCTCCTACCAGCTTTCCTGAAAGTCAAGGGCTTGGTTAAGCAGCATATCGACTCATTCAACTACTTCGTCGAACATGAAATCAAGGATATTGTGAAAGCGAACCACCGGGTCACTAGCGATGTGGACAAGAATTTCTTCTTAGAGTCAGCGCGCCGATGGCTAGCTACAAAATTTATTTTGACTGTTGGTTAGATATACGGACATTCGAGTTGGAGCACCAGAACGCATGGAATTCGATGACCGAAAGCCCCTCAACGAGATTACTCCGAACGAATGTCGGCTGCGAGACGCGACGTATTGTGCTCCGATTCGAGTCGACATCAAATACGTTCGAGGGAAGCAGGTCATTACCAGGATGGATATTGCTATTGGTCGATTACCTATTATGCTTCGGAGCTCGAAATGTCGACTCTCAGGCAAGAATGACCGTGAGATGGCGCACATGAACGAGTGTGCGCTAGATCCAGGTGGATACTTCATTGTCAATGGTACTGAAAAGGTCATATTAGTACAGGAGCAGCTGAGCAAAAACAGAGTCATTGTTGAGTCCGATATGAAGAAGGGGATTGTCTCCGCATCTGTGACCAGGTAATTGGATGGGAAGCATTTTCCACTTGAACAAACACTAATCCCTCGCAGTTCTACACATGAGCGTAAATCGAAAAGCTATGTATTGCTGAAGAAGGAGCGAATTTATCTCCAGCATAACATTTTGCAAGAACCAGTTCCTATCGTCATTGCGCTGAAAGCTTTGGGCATCCAGTCGGACCACGAAATGCTGCTCTTAGTAGCTGGCACAGATAGCAAATATCAGGACGAGTTTTCGGTGAACTTCGAGGAGGCGAGCAAATTGGGGGTGTTTTCCCAGCACCAAGCGTTGGAATACATTGGACTTCGCGTCAAAATGGGTGCCCGCAACAAAGCGCAGGGAGCCGGTCAGCGACGAAATCCTATCGGAGACGCTTTAGAGGCCCTAGCGAACATCATAATCACCCACGTTCCAGTTCACAAACTGGACTTCCGACCGAAGGCACTCTACGTTTGTTTTATGGTCCGTCGTGTCCTGATGGCAATGTACGACTCGAAGCTAGTTGACGATCGTGATTATGTCGGGAACAAACGCCTCGAACTCGCTGGCCAACTGCTATCTCTGCTTTTCGAGGACCTATTCAAGAAGTTCAATACCGATCTCAAGATGAATATTGACAAGGTCTTGAAGAAACCGAATCGAACCACGCAATTTGACGCATTCAACCACTTGCAATCTCATGGAAACCATATCACCAATGGCATGAATCGCGCCATCTCTACTGGTAATTGGAACGTCAAAAGATTTAAGATGGAAAGAGCCGGTGTCACACACGTTCTCAGTAGATTGAGTTATATCAGTGCTCTTGGTATGATGACTCGTATCAGCTCTCAGTTCGAAAAGACCCGGAAAGTTAGCGGACCTCGCGCGCTTCAACCATCACAATTTGGTATGCTTTGCCCGTCCGATACTCCTGAAGGAGAGGCTTGTGGTCTTGTTAAGAATCTGGCTCTTATGACACATATCACCACCAACGATGAAGAAGACCCTGTGAAGAAATTGGTATTCGTGCTCGGTGCCGAAGATATCGTGTCCATGAGTGGCAAGGAGATCTATGAAGAGGGCGCTTATGTCATTTTTGTCAATGGCACTCCTCTTGCTCTTACGAGACAGCCGAAAGTGTTTTTAAACTCGTTCCGAAAGTTTCGACGAATGGGACGTGTCTCGGAGTTCGTCAGCATCTACATAAATCACCACACCAATGCCGTCCACATCGCCACTGATGAAGGCAGAATCTGTCGGCCGCTCATCGTTGTCGAAAATCAGAAGTCCAAGGTCACAAAGCGCTCTCTCAAAGATTTGCGCAAGGGGACTATGGATTTCGACGATTTTCTCTATAAAGGTCTTGTTGAATATGTTGATGTCAATGAAGAGAACGACTCTAATATTGCATTATACGAGAACGAGATGAACGAGACCACAACACATCTTGAAATCGAGCCTTTCACCATCTTAGGTGCCGTTGCTGGCCTTATTCCATATCCTCACCACAATCAATCTCCCAGAAACACGTACCAATGTGCTATGGGTAAGCAAGCCATTGGAGCCATTGCATACAATCAATTCTCGAGAATTGATACTTTGCTTTACCTCATGGTTTACCCTCAACAGCCAATGGTTAAGACTCGAACGATCGAGCTCATCCATTATGACAAGCTTCCAGCTGGACAGAACGCGACAGTCGCTGTCATGTCATATTCTGGCTACGATATCGAGGATGCTTTGGGTGAGTAATGTTTTTTCTTTCCTTTTTTTCAATTTCGCCCCCCAATGTCCCTCCCTTCCCCAATGACTATACCGACATTCCGACCCGCAACTGCTTCAATTCATTTTCCAGACTTTCACAAGCGGTAGGGAATATGTGTTAAACAGGTCACGAGCACCAACATTGTCTTATTCATTTCTTGAAACAGTCCATATGGAAAAGACTAACCTCCCGTTACCTAGTATTGAATAAAGCATCCTGCGACCGTGGTTTTGGACGATGCCAAGTCTTCCGAAAGAACGGTGCTCAGTTAAAGAAGTATCCCAACAGATCTGCAGATCGTCTTGCAGATCCAATCATGGACGAGAAAGATCCAACTAAACATATTTACAAACACGAAATCTTAGGCGCGGATGGTTTGGCCATGGTAGGAGAAAGAATTTTCAACGGTCAGACAATGCTCAACAAGGAGGTGCCTCTGAACACAACCTCAACAGGAATCGGCTCTGACTATGGAACGAATGAGCATAAGCCAGCACCTCTCAATCACAAGTTCCCCGAATACAGCTATATCGACAAAGTCATGCTGTCGCAAGCAGAGAACGAGGCAATGGTTGTCAAAGTCCAGACCCGTCAAACGCGCCGACCAGAACTGGGCGATAAGTTCTCCTCTCGTCACGGACAGAAAGGTGTCGTTGGCATCATCGTCAATCAAGAAGACATGCCTTTCGCAGACACAGGCGTCACACCAGACATCATCATGAACCCTCATGGATTCCCATCTCGTATGACAGTCGGCAAGATGCTCGAACTTCTCTCAGGAAAAGCAGGCGTCTTGAACGGCACTCTAGAGTACGGCACTGCATTCGGAGGCAGCAAAGTTGACGATATGGGCGATATTCTCATCAAGAACGGCTTTAGTTATTCCGGCAAGGATTTTGTTACCAGTGGTATCACTGGCGAGTCTTTACCAGCATACATCTTCTTTGGACCTATTTACTACCAAAAGCTCAAGCACATGGTTCAAGACAAGATGCATTCTCGAGCCCGCGGACCCCGAGCAATCCTCACTCGTCAGCCCACAGAAGGTCGATCCCGAGACGGAGGTCTCAGATTAGGAGAGATGGAACGCGATTGCTTGATCGCCTACGGAGCTAGTCAATTGCTACTCGAGCGATTGATGCTTAGCAGTGACGCGCATGAAGTCGACATCTGCGAAGTCTGTGGCTTGATGGGATATCAGGGATGGTGTCAGACATGCAAGAGCACGCGGGGAGTGACACGTATGACGATGCCATACGCAGCTAAGTTGCTCGTGCAGGAGTTGTTGAGTATGAATGTACTAGTGAGACTGAAGTTGGAGGACGAATTTCCGCACCCAAAATAGAGAGTGGGTGAGCTTTTTATGACTCATGTGCTCAAGACGGATGGCTGCATATGGAGGCGTTTACCTTGAACATGGATGGTGCATAGCCTTGGCGCAAAATGAAAAATACTCGAAGACTACTGCATTTTACTATTTCTTATTTCCAAGAATGCCTGCATGGATGAAGACTTGATATCAAAACACCACCAGCTTATATTCACGACGCCATAATCATTACTACAATCCAGTTATCCCATCCTGTCCCCCACACGCCATTCTCCAAACTCCCTACCCATCCATACCCAACCCTCATAGCGGCTTCCTCGCCCACCCACTAACAGTTCTCCACCCAGCACCACAAGCTCTTCCCTCCTCAACCACATCCTGCACCCCCTCGACCGTTGCCTCCGGTCCCTCCGTCTGCACCTTAGCTCTCAACAACCACTTCTCCCAAGCCCACCCTCCAGCCATCCCGCAAACGCTAGCCACCATCTCCGTGCTGCCCGTCACCATAGCTTCAAGTTCTAGCTTGATCTCTACTCCCATGCTATCCCTGTTCACCACCTTCTCTTCCCTCTTCGCTCCCATGGGAAGGAAGACCCAAGCGCGCTTGGTATTCACAAACCCAGCATTTCGCAGTCTTCCAAGCCAAGTCTTGGTGGGGGCAGGATCAAAGCCCAATGTCTTGAGGTTGAATCCAAATTCGACACTCTTTGCGAGCCCAAGCGGACCAGCATTGACAATATCGGAATCCATGATCGAGAAGTCGAGATATCCACCCGGTTTGAGTATTCTCCAACACTCCTTCAAGCAAGCGTCCCACTCATCCTCGCCATGCTCACCCCTCTCTCTGAGAATCGTATGAACTTCCCTAGCAGAAATCAGATCAAACTGACTATCCTTGAACGGCAACTTTGTCAATCTCTCCACTGCCACGTTTCGATGATTCTTCGGTCCCTTCATATTGCTATTGCTCAACTGCCTCAAGCTCTTCGTGGTGATTGTGTAGACTTTCGTATTGGGATACTCGATAGCACAGTGCCATGCCCAATCACAAGTCGCCTGACCACCGAGATCCAGAATCCGTGCACGATCGCGAGGAGTTCCGTTAGATTTAGGTCCCATAGATGAAAGGCGAGCAAGACGCTTGGCGACTGGAGCAGCGATCAAACGGCCGCCGTTGAGGAGTTTGATGGCTTGGACGTTCCAGTTTGCGAAGGACATTTGTTGGCGGGCTTCGAACTCTTTGTCTCGTCTCAGTTTATCGGGGTCCTCGGGAGCGATTTCATCTCCTCGTGCAACATTGGCCGAGAGGCGACGTTTGGCAGACATGGGAACGACGCTGAGTTGATACTTCCCCAAAAGATGGGCACGATGAGCAGTAGGGAAGGAGACTCGTTGAGCTTGAAGGGCTTCAAAGCGTGGGATGCGGTGAACGAATGTGTCTCTGTACCGGGACTGGGTGATGAATTGTTGGAAAGCGCGGTAGTAAGCTGATTCTTGGCGGGAGAGATTGGAGGGTAGAGGAACGGCAATGGCATCGGAGGTTGTGACGATTTCAGAAAAGCGGACTGTTTTGCGGGGTAGTGAGACTGAGGTATCGGTAGGCAAGGGGTGTTCTTTGAGGTCGATTGCGCTGGAAACAGCGACTTGGCTTTTGGTGCTGGCTGCGCGCTTCAAGAGAGCGACTTCGTCGTCTCGGTCTTCTGTGGGATTGATGAGTTCCGAGAGAAAGGAAGATTGAGCTGCGAGCCAGAGACTGGTTCTGTCCAGATTCTCGACGGCTGTGACGTTCAACTTGCTGGCATAGTCAGAAGCGTAGTCTGCCAGGATCTCATCTGGAATAATCTCTTCCTCGACAGGAGAACTGTTGATCCCTGTGATTGTATCATCTGAGCTCTCATGGCGAAGCTCGGGACGAACGGTGACACCAGAATTCTTCTGGGTCAGGTAGGGTCTTGCGGTCGGGATACCCTCCGAAGCAGTCTCCGAAACTTCAACGATCGTTTCCACGGGAGCAGAAGACCAAGGCGTTTTGTAGAAATGCTCGGCAGTAGTTGAGGATGGTGGATGAGCCGATTCTGGTGTGCATGCAACGAGATGCCATGTGTGTCTGGTCCCTGGAGACAATGAAGAGAAAAATCCGCCGGGTGAAGGAATCTCCAATCGAGTCAGACTATTCATAGACCTCTGTTGTTCTGGCGAAAGAATGATAGAGTTATTCCGGTGGATATTGGTGACGAGTGGGGGAAGACTTTGTTGCATCTCTCGCGGCGAAATATGTGTCAACTCAATGACTCGTTCAGTTTGCTGCTCAAACAAATCGTCCCCACCGGAAAGTGCTTGCAACGTTGCCATTGCTGCAGGTTGTAACTGGACTCCTCCCCAACCATCCCCTTCTGCATCACTATCGTTCCCAACGTCTGGTGTCGGCGGGGCTGACATTACAGCCAGCTGCTCGGATGAAAGACTCCCATCCAACGAGGGCGGAGCAGAGCAAGATGGGACTTCTTGAGATTGTAAATACTTGAATATAGCGGGAGACATCGGTACTTTTGGTGGAGGTGTGGGGGGTACGGGGGATGTCAACAGCTTGAAAGCAGCGACACCAGGCCATGGATCCCCTCCAGAAGGAATGACCAGTGCAGGAAGCGAGGACAACGATGTCCTGCTCGAAGTGGAACTGACAGATGATCTCTTCAACCTGTTTGACTGCTGACTGCTGTTCCTCCTCGCCCGTGTTCTTCTCTTTCGCTCCTCATCTGAAGACGCATCGTAAAGGTCATCGAAGTCGGTAGCCTCTGTTGAGTAACTGTTTCTCGTCCATGGCGCAGATGAAGGAGCCGGAGAAATGCTGTCCATATCGTTGTCTGAGTCAACAGACGAAGGTGGGATCGGTGCGGACATGAAGTGGATGCCTCGAGGTGTAGGGAAGTGGTCGCTGAGCGGAGAAAGCCAGTCTGCTTTCTTCGGTGACCTATCTCGACTCTTGCGTACTTCTACCATTGATCCCCTTACTGAGTCTTCCTCATCTTCCATTATAGTATTAAGAGACCGCCGCCGCCTGCGGGCCTGCCCGGGGGACGGTGGCGTGTAGATAGTAGCAGGTAGGAAATCTAATGTAGCCATATTTGTAGATCCAGAGAGCGCCGTATACATGCTGATGCTGATGTTGGGTCCTGACCGATGAAAAATTTTCCCAATATGTGACGACCAGCGTCAGTAACGATTGTTGTGAAGATTATAAAAGATAGTATTGCTTCGATCAACGAAGTCTTTTGAAAAGGCAGGCGACAACAGCAACGACGAGAATGAGATGACAAGAAAGAGAGGTAGACCACATGGTTTCCTGGGTAGCCAGAATGTTTATACAACCAACATTCATTCATGCCACTGGTCGGCGCTAAGAGACTTAGATATTGGCGCAGGGCTGGGATCTCGGTGGTAATCTGAGTCAATAGGCAGTATTGAAGAACAGGCATACGTACCTAAACGCGCCGAGAGCAATGCTCATGGCTCACGTCCCACGACTACGTGGGGAAAGACAGCCGGAACGAGATAGACAAGCAGCAGTTTATCATGCTATGGCCAGTTTCACGACGTCGTGCTTGCGCCGGTACCCAATAGAGGCGTGGAGTGGTTGGTGATGCCAACCACGAGCTTGAAGATAATTTCCAGAACCAAAATTAGCATCGGGAGGCCGTCGAATGGCGCGCGCGAGGGTTGTGAGTGCACAGTGATTGGTGATGATGTGCAGATGCAGGGACGAATGAAAGGCCAGGTCGCGACTGCGTTACGCTGCTTGGGCGCTTACAGACCTTCTCGACTCGATCAGCGATAACGGGTGAAAGGACGACGGCCACTCATGTTGGCGGAGGTCAAACATCTTCAGATCAAGCACCACTCGAGGCTCAATAGACTGACATTTATTTGACAAGCCCTAATCGAGAATGATTCTCTGCTTCTTTCTCATGGCATGGCGTGTGGCCCCCTCCCGCAGACCGCCGTCCGGAAATAGATTCGATGTTGAGGAATATTGAGAGGAGAGAATAGATTTAATAGCTTGTCGAAGAGCTTAAAACGCTGTCTCTTGCACGATGGCAGGTATTTGAACTGGGAGACTCGATAGGCATGGTACGAGTTGACATTTGTTTTGACTGGGTGGAGGTTGGGTTGGAATGAAGACGAGATGAAAAGATCGCGTCGCTTGAGGTCGTGGCTTGAGCCGAGAGGGGTGTGGCTGACAGCGAGGCATGTGACTCTGATACGCACAAATTGACGTGGCAATTTATGGGAACTATTTCACTCCTATCAGTATATCGAAGAGAGCCAATCAAACAGATGTCTAGCACAACTCAGCTCAAGAGGCAGCATCAAGGAATGGCCACGTGAGTGCACACACGGGTTATCACGGCTGCCAGAATATGTGTGTCTTCCCCATCGCGGTCAAGTGCAGAAGCTTTCAAAGTCATATACATACAGTGTCTATTTCCTCAGTACAACAATGCAACTCTATTCATCATCTTCCCCGCCACTCATCCTGTCATGTGAATCCAACACATCCCCTTTTTCTTCTCGCATTTTAGCCGAGCGTGAGGCACCACACTGAGACCAACTCTCGACCATGATCCAAATTATCCTCGAATTTCCCTGGCGCCAGAAACATCTCAACTAGAGCAAAGTCGAAGTTCTAGAATCACGATAGCGTCACACGCCCTTAATCATTCCTCATCGATGTTTCACCTATTCCAGAAATTTTCCTCCCACGTCATTCCAAAAGAACTAATCGAGCAATTATTAGCAGTTCGACCAATTCTCAGCAACAATCTCATCCCGATACCAGTCAGAACGAGCACGTTTCGATTTGAGACAACTCGGTAAAGATGCCAACCAGGCCGTTGCCTCCATTAAGAGACAAGGAAAGGATCTCCTCGAGTGGCTTTAATTCGAGGTCCACCAGGTCTCCCTATGAGATTTCTGTAGCGCGTTCCCCAGAATCAACAGGCTTTTTGCCCGTCCACGGGTGGTCCACGGGTTGCCCAGCAGGGAAAGTCCAGCACCAACGATGGGAATCAAGCTTTTTCATAGCCACCCTGTCACCCTCCTCAGCTCCTTCACTTCCAGTACAAGTTTATGTCCGGAATGTGTGGGGGACGCCCAGACATTTGCAGATGCTTATCGTTCTGGATACTCGGAAGCGAGCGCGGGGTTGCCAATGCCCTGTTTCCTGTTTCCTGTAAGGCTGTCCCGGCACCACGGACTCACACTGGCAGCGTGGATTGGTATCTTCCCGCATCGACCCTGTCGTGAACTGTGAACTGCAGAGGAAGACGGAATAAGCAGAATCATCATCGCACACGGCTTCGAACTGTAACCCGGCGCATCTTCGACCCGACTTTCGTCCCTCATGGCGTCAATATATCTTGTATATCTTGTCCCAATTTCTGGTGGTCTTAGCTGTCTTGGCTCCACTCCTTATGGTCTACTCTCGCTTATCTGTGAAATAGACGACTGCGTCGGTAATGAAGATGTCCGCTAAGCTCTTGTGTCTCTTAGGGGTAATTCTTGCCCTACTGCACTCGACTTCTTCTCATCATTCTTCTCATCATGCTGCTCCTCCCCCTTCGGCGACTCTGGAAGCCGGGGTCATCGTCGGGACGACCTCGACTGCCCCCGGTTCCACCATTACCGTCAACCAGTTTCTCGGTGTCCCTTTCGCAGCCAAGCCCGTACGTTTCGGCATGCCGAAGCCCCCGTCCAAATGGAAGAAACCACTGAAGACGACCAAACAGGCTCCGTCTTGTCTTCAACAATTGTGAGTAATGAACTTCGATCGGGAACTTGTCCGGTAGGCTAACTGATATCTCAGCAATTGTAGAACCTGTCTGGTATCTTGGTTGAACCAGCCCAACTAACAACTTCAAGATCCAGCCCCCATCCTCATCGGCGTGTACAATACGCCGCCTCCTCCGGCCAGAGAGAGCGAAGACTGTTTGTATTTGGACGTCTACGTTCCGGCCACGGCAACCAAGAATAAGCCAGTTATGTTCTTCCTTTACGGTATAGACGAACCCAAGAGATTCCCGCTCTACCAGCTTCTTTCCTCTTTCTGATACATTCTCTTCTTGTCAGGTGGTTCCTTCATCTATGGAGCCAATTCGGTGGCTCGATACGACGGCACCAATTTGGCGGCCAACCAAGACGTCATCATAGTTGCTCCCAATTATCGCCTCAATGTGTTTGGCTTTTCGAACTCTCCCCAAATTCCTCTCGACCAACGAAATGTCGGGTAAGCGAAAAAGTCTGCCTGATGAATGTATAAAATTATCGACACTGACTTTTGCAATCACCACCAGGTTTTACGATCAGAGACTGGCTCTGCAATGGGTCCAACGCAACATCCACGCCTTTGGAGGCGACCCTGGAGCGGTTACCATCTGGGGACAAGCCGCCGGAGCCTCCTGGTGAGAGAGAATTTATTGTTTCCTTACACTTCCCCGCGAACCACTCTGTTACTAACCGTCGTCCAATTAGCGTCGACAACTTCATCACCACTATGCCGATCAATCCACCATTCCGAGCGGCCATTCTACAAAGTGGACAAGCCGGGATTTACAATAAAATTACCAACGGTACCGTCGCGTGGGATGCGTTGGCTCAACAGTTGAACTGTTCTACCCAGCCCGACGTGCTCAACTGTGTGCGGGCCGCCAATGCCACCACCATCGTATCAATCCTTGAAAGTTCGGTCCTAAATTTCAGTCCGGCGAAGGACAACATCACTGAGCTGCAAGACCCCGAAATCGCCCGCAAGTCAGGCAACGTTGCCCGTGTCCCCGTCTTGGTAGGGACCACAGCTCAAGATGGTAGTGTCTATGGTGAGAAGCAACCTCTTTCTTTGAGTTCCTTTTTCTTCCCCTCTTCTTCAAGCAAGCAACGATTTCTGATACGTTGCTGACCTCCCATCACCATCTTCTTCCTTTTCTCACTATTTTCTCTTCAACCAGAATACGGCCAAGACAACACGACTGCATGGTTGATAGCGGCAGTGGGTGATCACCCCATATTGATCGACCTTGTGGAGAAGGAGTATTCCTTCAACTCGACCGCCAACGGCTGGCCCATCACCAACGAGTATGAACAGATATCAGCCATCTACACTGACGCCGTTTACCAGTGTCCAATGTCGATTATGGCCAACGACTCGCTGTACGCGGGCATCCCGACTTGGCATTTCATGTACAACGCCACCTTCCCAGATCTCCAGCCCTTTCCTGGGTTAGGTGTCTACCATGGTTCTGAACGTATGCTTTTCTATTTCACCTCGCTTCGTCCTCGCTATCGCTTTTTTCTGATCCCTCCTATTCCTGCTCGACCACCATTCTATTCTGGTCGTCTCCCAGCTTTCCTTCCTTGATCTAATGTGTGGTTCTCATCATACTAGACAAAATTTGATGCTGTATTTACAATCCCACATGTCCCTCGTTCTGAACCCCTTTCGTATAGAAGTCCTGTCTCTTCTTCTTCTTTTTTTAATTTTTTTATATAAAAAGAACATGATCGATTTCATTTCTCTTTTCCCCCTCTCTTCAAAAATCTTTTCCTAACAATGTCAAATCCAAAACAGTCCCCCTCATTTACGGCAACCTGCCTACTCCGCCTAACGCGACCGCCTTCGAGGTGACGCTGAGCAAATACATGCAGAAGGTGTGGACAAATTACGCAAAAGACCCCTTGGCCGGACCTCCTTGGCACCAGTACCCATCGGTTGCAGTCCTAGGCACGATGAACCGGACGGTAACCACGGCGCCTGCGGCCAAGTTGGACACCCGGTGTTCATTCTTGAACCCTTATCTCGATTATGTGCCCGGCAACAGTTGAGAAGGTTCATGATGTTATGTTGTCAGACATATTATGGTTGATGAAGACATTTTACTATGATGATATAGAGGTAAAGTTTGAACGTGAGGGGGAAGCCTCGGGTAAGGGCTCTGGTTACGTGATATGATATAATATATAATTATCCACAAAAATTTGCTAAAGAGACAGCTGAGGCCCTGGTAACAGTTAGTCTAGTTCCGACTCTGTAGAGATATACCTAATGGAGGGAGGTCAGTGAATAGTCACGTGACTGCGCACAAGGGTTATCGTGGTTACCAGAAAAATAAGTATCTCTCATCTGGTGATCGGACTCAAGTCCTCAATGAAAGCTTCAGAAGTCATATGCAATGTATACTTTTTTAGTACAACAATGCAACTTTATTTATCATCTTTGTGCTACAGATCCCGTCACGTGAACCCCCACATCCCCTTTCTTCTCCCACTTTAGCCGAGCGTGATGTACCAGCATTATCACAAATTCCAACTCTCAACCATAATCCAGACCATCCTCGCATTTCCCCGCATCCCATCCTACTCATATAAACCCCTTACCGGCTCCCCAGATGCCATTCGTCTCATCCTCCTCCAACCGGCTCCATATGTCTCATCCCCCATCAGCTGCCGCATGATCGAGTCATCATGGGGATATGAATCTATCCAAAATGGCCGAGCAAATCAGAGAGGCTATACGGCACTTTCATACACATGGGGAACCCCTCTCCCCCAAGGACGAATAGAGATTGACGGACGTCCATTCCACATTACACAGAACCTCGAACTCGCGCTCCGGCATCTTAGAGCACCTCGAACCGTTGTGAGATTATGGGCAGACAGTCTCTGCATCAACCAAGAAGATATCGAGGAGCGTAATCTACATGTCAGCCAAATGAGATCTATCTACTCCGCTGCTCAATCCACAACTATTTTCCTAGGCGAAGCGACGCCTGGCTCAGATGCCTTACTCTACGCCATCCAATCTTCTGCTTCCTCTATCTCAGAAGCAACGACAAAGGCAGCGGTAGTCAGATCAATAGTCTCCAATTCCGGACTACGGAAACAAGAATTGGTAGAACAAGCATTTAAGATCCTGTGGCGCCCTTATTGGTTCCGAATCTGGATCTTCCAGGAAATCGTCGTCTCATCCAACCCCTGGATCCAATCTGGCAGTGTAAAAATTCCCTGGGAGATATTTTGTCAGGCCATCATCGCCTTGCTCTCACCCGAGCTCAAGCATTGGGGAGCCGGGTATGGGAATGAAGCTCGTCAGCGACTGGAGGATGTGTACTGGGAGCGGCGAGCCTATAAATTAGCTCAGGGAGTTTCGGAGCCGATGCCAAGATGGGATATGAGTGGTGGACGAGAGTTTGAGGGGAGGATGGGACTTCTGGATTTGTTAGTTAGTAAAAGGGGTTCGAGGGCGAGTGATGAGAGGGACATGGTGTTTGCCGTTTCGGGAATTGCTAGGAAACCGGAGAAGTGGGAGGATTTGAGTATCACGTATGAGAAGTCACCCGCGAGAGTATATATGGAGTAAGTGGTGCTCTGTCTTTCAGAAAATCAGAGCTGAATTGGAGTCCAGCACAGTCAAATACCTCCTGGACCACACCTCCACTTACGAAATCCTCAGTCACGCCGGCCAACCCCAAGACTCCTCTTTCCAATTTCCCAAAATCAAAATCCCTTCCTGGGCACCAGACTTCCGACTCCCCAGCCCGTACAAAAATAAAATTGTCGACTGGATTTCCAACCCTGCATCTCCCTCCACCAACAAACTACAATATGCCTACCTCCCCACGCACTCCATCCTAGCTTGCAAAGGCCACGTCTACTCCACAATAGACACCATCAGCGCCGACACATCCGACATTAAGCCCTCAGCTGGGAGTATCGGCCGCGTGATCTGGAACAATAAACACCACCGACGCAAGCTCATCGAATACGGCATCCTATCCGACTTAGGAACCCGTTTAGCAACTGTGACGAGTTTGCTTTCTCGGTCGCATCCATTGACTTATCGACGGAAGTTGGCGAAGACGAAAGGGGGAGCTTTGGCGCTGGTGCCGAACGAGGCAGAAGTTGGAGACCTTATCTGTCAATTCGTTGGAAGCCAGATACCTTTCGTAGTCAGACGCTATAAGAAGTCAGCTGTAGAGGCCCCTTCGATAATGGGTAGGCTATGGACATGGTTCTTCGGACCTGATGCCAATGTCGAGAATCCAGAGAGTGCTGAAATCGAGATTCGAAGAGCATTCAATGCTGGAAAACAAGACGGAGAACTAGTAGCCATCGAGTATTGTACATTTGTTGGAGAATGTTTCGTTGATGGGCTGATGCATAGGAACCTAAACGAAATGGGACAAGATGGGGAGAAAGTAGTAATATTTGCAATGCATTAAGCCTACTCGAAGCTAGGCGATACCCCATTATTCGACACTCAGAATCAATCACTTCAGAGCGCGGTGCGTGTAAAAAGCCAGAGACCTGCTCGGATATTCTTGTGCATCAATGTTCCGCGCAAATAACATCGAGATGGCGAGGTACTTTGTTGGCAGAAATCCCCACAGGGTAATAAACTCTCTTGCTAAGCATGTTTGATGCTTAGATCATAATGATGTTAGGATATGAAGTTTGTAGAATGTTGGGCACTTTATCAGATTCTCTCACTTACCTAGCTTCGGCGCTCACTATCTGTTGAAGCCAAGTATACTGCTGGCAAAAAGTTAGGTACTTTCAGTGAGTCACATTCTACGTTCCCAACGAAACGAATTCAACTATATCATGCTCTCTAAATGTCGGAGCCTTAATGGTTTTATTTCTCATCTTGGTATCTCTCTAACAAACCAACATTCCACCCCTGAAATATCCTAGCACTGGGCGGTAAGCACCGAGAGCTGTCCCGAAGACATTTCTCGATCTCGGTAACTGCATCGGCAGGCAGCGCGATATCCTCTGCCTTCCCATCATCCAATAATGCTGCGGTACCTTTCTCATCAATCCGCTTCCAAAGTATTTTCATCGCGAATATCCTAGACCTTGTCCCAGATTCAGATGATGTATAGAAAAGCGATTGTTGAAGAATCCAGAGATGCAATGTTCCAGATGAGGACGGACTTTCTGGTATCAAAAGTACCTTGGATGTGCACTGAGCTTGAAGTAAGGCAACCAGTCTTGCCGAGACGATGAGAGAGAGTGCTGGCACGACGAGGGATAAAGGGGCAGAGCTGCTCGGGGATGATAAGCGCCACTTGTACAGTCTGATGCCGCAAGATTGTGGGTCAGCGTATCCAATGGAAGTATTGCAGGATTTGCAAGAGATTGTCTGTGATCGTGCCGGAGATCTCTGTGTGGAAATTATCTGTAATATCCGGTTAATCAACTGATTTCAACAAAAGTGTATATTTGTGTGAGCATGTCCCTCGTGCTAATCCCATGGCCTTCCAACACCTCGGGGAAGATGTGGCGTGAAATGCCGAGGTCGCAACCTCCAGTCAACAAGTAACCCGTAATCCGAGGAAGAGGGTAGCTAAAAAAGACTGCTGCTTGCGCAGGATGGTAATAGAGTTTCGATCTCGGGCATTTGTATCGGTGGCCAGGCCATTGAGCTGCAAGAAGCAGAACTTGGCCACCTTCTTGATACCCGCTTTGTCTCCTGGATGAGGAAGAGAAATAAGGATAAAACTGAAGATCATGCCTTACCTGAAGATTTTGACAGTCTGAGTCAACCAGTAGGAAACTTGTGAGATCGACAAAGCCAATTCCAGGTTGTGCAATGAATTTTGTGTTGGCTCCGTACCCTCTATCGGCATTGGAGTCTCCGCTGTGGTGGTGACCCGCTTGGGAATCTTCGCCATCAGTCTCAGGATCTGGCTTATGGCAATGCCAAAAATCCATCATTTCAGCCCAATTCTCGCTAGGAAGGTCTCTCCATGATTTGATGAGACCTCTTTGCACAATGATTGCAGCACATCTGCGGCAGGAGAATTCTGAACTCGGTCCAAAGTCTTTCGCAGACCAGGGAGCATCATTATTTGGTGCATTCTCCGCACCCGAATGGGGAGGCATGCCGGCCATTGGAAGTCGCCATGAGACTTCTTTGCTGCCAACAGCAGGCTTCTGTAACTGTGTGGTAGGGACAGCTTGTCCGGGCAGGTTTAAGGTGTATTTCTCCTCCCCGTGGCTTAAGACTATCTGATGTCCATCTGCCGATAGTTGACCCTCTGTTGCAGGAGTAAATGGCGGATCTAAGGCCACCATCACTGAGATCTGGCGGATGTTGGGCAACAACTCTGCATAAAGTAACACCTTCGATTGTGCCATCCTGTTGTCTTTTGTCTATGCTAAACGACCGCAAACCTATGTTCAAAAAAGGGTCGACGCGTTGTCGAGAAACAATAGGGGTAGGGTTGCTGCGGCTCGGAAGAGATGTGCAAGAATCGAGGATAGATTTGACCGATAGTCAGAATCTCATCAGCTTTCTCAGGCTCCAAGTAGAGCTTGAAAGCATGAACCGATGGGTAAGTTCTCAACAAATGCACAAAAGGGGCTTCCGGCCTAAGCCCGCGAAGAGAAAGGGGCCGTGAAGCTGCCTGGTAACAAGACCTACTTGCGTGTTCTTTGTTTTAGGGTTGAACGTATGGGGGAAGGATTTTCGGAGCTGGCCTAGAAGAGCAAGAAGCCCTTTGCATCTATTGTTGAGCAGTCGCGGAGCTTGAATTGGCTAGGTTCGATACTCCTCGAGAAGCCGATGTGCTTCTAAAGCTCAGTGCCAAATGGAGCTTAGCTTTGCCTGGGGGCGCGAGTGGTCCTCGAGTAAGTCGATTCTGTCCTGCTAAAAATCTTGGGCGTCCGATGGGGATCCTGGAGCCTCATCCCCGATTATATAGTCTTGCTTCGTTTTAGGGATTCAGAGACAGTAGCAGTGCTAGTGGTATAGTGGCAGATGAGTTCATGCAGTCCTCGGTCAACAAGATCTGAGCTTGCTGCAGAAAGATTCGATGGTTCCCCTAAAAGCTTGGGTTCAGTGGCAAGGAGTTCGTAGCCTCGAAAATGGTCGCCAGAACAATGAGATATAGAGAATCGTTATTGGTAGCAGTGAAACAGTTCTTCTGTTGTCGTTACGATTGTTGCTGAACATGATGGGATTCTGGTGTTTGATGAGGAAAGGATCAGGACGCGTCGTTCAAAGAAGATAATAGCCTCGCCTCGGTAAAGAGGGTCGGAGGCTTTCATTCCAGCCGATTGGTCTCCCGAGCTTCTTAGCGTACGGAGCTACAATAGCATGAGATCATTCGCAGCCTCGCTTCCCCACATTTCGAATTCTCAACAGCTTCAAGATCAGGAGAGAAAGGTTTAGTTAAAAACCATCAATCTGCCATAATGTCATCTCCCATGATAGCGTGGCTACCTGTGGTCAATCGAGTCCATAGATACCTTACCACCAGCACTTACGCCGCTCAGTCAATCGACCTTCCGTCCGTGGAGATCCACGATGTTGAGACAGCTCCAGAGAAGCGGCCCAGAACGTTGAAGCATCTGCTGCGAGCCAACCATGTCAACCACTCGATTATATATCATGAACTACAATATCATAACCATATGCCACATCTACTAGGCTCGGCATACTTGCTAGGTGGAAATGTTGAACACCTGCGGAAGATTTATGATGAGGAGTCCAAAGAGCTTGAAGAATGGAAGGATTCTCCTGCAGAAATATCAGACGCAGATTGGAGAGACTTTTTGGGTGATAAGAGATACCAGAGAGCATATGTGGATTTCTACGAAGATGAGCTGGCACTGAAATTTGGATATGATTGGAAGGGAGTAGCGGATGAATACCTTTTCGCTGGCAAGGAGCCTCTGATCAATGGACTTATAGGAGGAAGTAGGTCTCCATCTCTTACTGAGATCAATGTTTTGCTGACAGAAAGTATAGTTGGCCATCCTCTAATCCACCTTGGTTACGCATACGAACTCTCAAACAAAGAACTAGGCATGGAAGCCCTAGCAATGGCCTCCTGCTCGTACAACTTCCTCCACAAGTATATCGACACCACCTCCTATACCAAGCCCTCAACATACAGCACTACCTCTCCCCTCGAAATCCTCCACAAAATCGCAGATGATAAACGCTTCGACGGTCTCTTCCCCGGCAAAGGAGACCACAACATCGAAATCCTCTTCTCCCGATACGAACACCTCGTCCTCGAGCACTGGAACGCGTGGAAGATCACCGATCCCAACAAACAATTCCAGGACTCGCAAGAAGCAGCTGTCGCACTCTTAGTCAACACAGTTAAGCCGGGTACACACGCATATGATTTTTTCCTCGTGCATATCCTTACTACTAGTCACGCGGTGCGGATTCTGCTTCCCTTGATCCCGAAGAAGTTCCACATCAATCTTCTGAGACAGTGGTGGTTGTTGACGATCGCTGTTTACGTGGCTCAGTTGAGGCCAAAGATTGATGATGATATTGAAGTCAAACCTGATAAGCAGTGGAACTATGTTGAGGACAAGGCTGTTAATGGACCGTGGGCTACAGATGCTCACTATGTTAAAGGTAAGTAGTCATGAATTCTTACTACATGTGGATATATGCTAACGATAAATAGCACTTCGAGCAATCAGAGAAGCAGCCTTCACATGGGGCGATGTACATGAACGCTATCTCGCAACAGCTGTCAAGTTCGCAGACGATTTCAGCGGCTGGACAGGATTCTCAAGCGCGGGGGAGAGCGGGAATTAAAACCTCAAGTTGTACAACTGAAATATTTGGCATATATATTGGTACGGCGCAGAATTCGGTTGTATTCTCAGGATAGGACATCAAAACAGCACGAAATTGACGAACGAACATGACTGTAAAATATTCATATTCATGTAGCTTTAGTACAAGCAGACATCACACTATATCCTAAGCTATATATGCAGCTCAATCGTCCTCAATATCATCGTCGCTAAGTACTAACTTTTGTTCCTGTTGTTGCAGCGGGAGACTATTAGCTGCCCCTCTTCCTCTTATCACTAGCCCCTTTTTCTTCTTCGGTGATTTATCTTCCACAGGCTTATCAGTAGCCCATTCATCCGCTACAGGTGCAGTATCATCGTCTTCATCTGAAGATTCCTCTGATGGCCCTCCGATTCCATGGAACGTGGCTACTTTCTCCATCTCTTTGATTGATACGACTAAAGATGCATTCTTCTTGCCCTTAGCGATGAGAAGCATGTAGGGTAAGCGCTCGAGCAGCATTTCGTTTCTCGCTGACGTGCCAATAGATAAAAGAGGTGTTGCATTTTCCTGCTTGCCATTCTCTTTTGGTCTTCTAGACATGCTAGAGCTTTTCCAACTCTCCACAGTCCCTGGCTTGGGTCGAGCGAACATTGCTGCTCCGTTCGTAATACTATGATCCTCTTCGCCTTTCATGAGCCGTGAAACCCACAGGTCTATTGCGCTTTCAATCTCCTCTTTCATCCTCCATAACTTTAAGCTAGTCGGATAGAACATTTTGAACGCATCATTGCCTTTAAAGCCTGTTCGCAATCCGCCAGCAGCTGGAGCTTTCCTCTTAACCGGATGTGGTAAAGAGAATAGAAGACCTCGCACAGCAATGTGAAAAGTGATCTCGTCCTGACGAAGTATATCACCGCCGCCTCGACCTCCGATGCCTCCACCGAACCCCGTAGGATTAATCGATCCGTCCCATGAAGGGCAAAGAAGATCGCTGTCAGATAGCGCATCTATGCATCCATTGACATGGTCCAAGGATGAGAAATCGTATGAAGACGGAGGAGCATCACATGAGAGAAGGTAATTCTCATGGAGAGCAGCCACAAATGTCGAGGTGTCAGTCCCAGTCTCATCGATCAGATCGTTGACTACAACTTGAGATCGGTTCGGCTTTGAATGTAATGACATGAAGTCGGGAAGTTTTTCAACATCTTCGCCATTCCACCCGGCCGGCGGAACTTCATCACGCTTATTGTAGACCACTTTCCCAACAGCATGGAAAATTCCTAGACTTGCTTCTCGTCGAGTAACTAGTTCCAAACTCTCTTCTTCCATCTTCGTCAAGGCAACGTCTTTGTTGGCTTTCTTGGTCTTACCAAAAGCGACCTTGGCGCCCCAGTCACCGTCAGTATCTCCTCTCAAACAGAGGAATTCGAGAGCCGCTACAGCACTTCTGATATCCCCAATCTCACCAAGCTTCTTGAGTACCATTGGACCAGGGGTCTTCCTCCTTCCAGATTTCCTAGACTCTTTCTGCACTACTGTCTCGAGAGCTTTCGCTAATATAGTAGGAGCAATGGCATTGAATTCAATGACGCCAACTCCAGGATGTTGCAAAATCTCTGCTCCCAGTAATCGATGAGCAGTGAAGCTGTCTGCAGACGCAGAGGTTGTAGTAAGAAGAGTCTCAGAAATGATCATAACCACCGGTGTAACAGGTTCATCGGAATGGTAATTAGACATTGAAAGATGTGGCGTATGAGCTGCAAGATATTGCAAGATTGAGGATCGAAAAGACTGCAGAGCAGTAGAAGAGCGTGTGAACGTATTTGGAAATTCTTCAATGAGAATAATGTTTTTCCGACGGTCCAGTGGTTTGGCTTCTGGCTTCGATGGTAGGGCACCGTCTGTGGAGAATATATCAAGTTGTCCAAACTTACCACCCCTACCCATGAACTCCTCAAATTGTGCTGACATGGAGAGGTATCCATCTGAGGATGCCACGGATCCGACTGGATTGTGCCATTCAAGTACTTCACAATCCATAGCTTTGGCCAGGAGCTGAATCGTAGTTGTTTTCCCCGTCCCAGCACCTCCTTTCAATATTAAAAGCCTTTGCCTCATCTGACCATTTATAACATTCTCAAGCCATGTTCGAACGTCTGATACTTTCTTCTTGTGGACTGCCAATTCGTCCAAATTGACTGGTGCGAATCTATCGGCCCATGGTCTTGTATCTTCCACATTCCTGGTCTCTGCCATGGGCTTAGCAGGCTTCATGAACCTTTGACTTGCGCTTGGTATATCTCCATCTCCAATCGTAAAAACATCGGTAGCTCTAGCTCGTTTCCGAGCTGCCATTCCCACCAAACTACCAGCCTGGGCGCTGGACGACCCAAGTACATCATCATCAGAGATCGTGTCTTCGTCCTCGATTTTCCTTGCACTTGAGGTTTGCATTGGTAGCTTCGACTTAGCACCATTCCCACCTATAGTGCCTTCAGCCTGTTGCCGCTGGGCCTGCTTAGTAAAGAACGTGAATATATCCCCACTCTTGCCCTTTTCGTCCGTCTTTGCTTTCCGTTTGGGTTTTTCTGGGCTAGTGCTGGCACTCTTGGTTCCTGGTTGCTTCCCTCGAACCATACTTGGCAGACGTATGGGTGCAGCATTATGTGGATGATTCGCAGTCTTTGCTCGAGGCTGAACTTTCGCAGGAGCTTTAGCAGGCTTTCGAGTTGCTGATTCAGAAGAGGTCATCTGGGTAGCATTCGAGGAAGAAGGCGAGGAAGAGATTAGGTCGACTAATTGAGGTTTGGACTTCGAGGTGGGCTCATCGTCGTCTTCGGATGCTGATGACGACGATGGAAGGACATTTGTCCTTCGTCGCTTGGCGGGAGGAGCCATGCAGCATATCTTGTCCCCTACATCAGTCTAAAGTCCTACAAAAAGTCGTGAAGTCTCTCGTCATGTCTGGTTCTTCATCGTTGCGGACGTCTGGGGAAGCTCCTGGCAGACCGAAAGCTTATCGTTGTGGCACGTGATCAGGCGTCAATGTCGTGTAAAATGCGCTTTTGAATAGATTTATTTCCTTGAGCTGCTCTTTTTGAAATTGCGATCTCATTTTCGTCTAAGACGCTGGCTATCGTTAATGATTGTGTGATTGAACATGAGTTCCGTGGTTGGCGTAGGCTCTGATGGTCTAACATGCATTGATGTAGACTGCTAAGGTAAGATCACCCATTAATCTCCAAACGTGTATTAGCATGTAGTCTACTAGTGTAGTTTGATGAGAGAAACATTTCTCCATAGTGTTTGTTGAACTAATTCTACTTCTATAGCATACAAGACATCCTATGTAAACTACTCGTCCATAAACCTCCTATTAATATCCTGCTCTCCTCGGAATACATCAGGCTCTCGCTGTCAACGCACCCACAAGGCATGTTTCGGCGTCACATCCTGACTGGAAGACCTGGGATCAATCCATTCAAGCCCACATCCCTCTTTTACCTTCTTCGCCCACTGCTCATCTATATCTTCTACCCACCCGATAAATTGAGCTAACTTAATACCTCGACCAGAAATATCTGGATTATCAAACCCAGGATATAGTTTAGCATTTCTTCGACAGTGAAGTTTGAGTGCTGCTTTGTTGGGACATTTGGCGTAGCAAGCTTTGATAGGTCGAGCCCATCTAGGTAAATGGCTTAAGGCTGATTGTGGAAGGTCGTGGAAGCCATCTTTTCTAAGAGCTTCGGGCTTTTTATCCTGTGAAGTGTTACTTCTTGTGATTCTGAGTTCAGCGAGCTCGATTGAATGACAGGGATAGACTTCAGATAGTCGAGCCCTGACTGAATTATATAGTTCTCTGTGTTCAGCTTCGAAGTATGGAGGAAAGACTGCTTACAATAAGTGGATAATACTGGCCTATAAGCGGCAATTAGCAGTCTAATAGTCTACGAATGAAAATACTAGAAGGAGGTTCTTACAATTTGATGCTCCTTCTTCATACAGCGAGAATCCGCGAAGCATCAGGTCTTGAACATATCTCTTCCTTCTCTTAATGATCCGATGTTGGTGGTCTTTTGGGAAACCTCCTTTCTCACCATACCCATAGCCGAACGCGAGCGTCAGCACATGAGTGACAGTATATATTCCGCAATCCCCTCGCCACAGATTCTGAAGTCTACCTGCACCAGTGCGAAATTTCCACTCAGAAGGGACGAAGCCTTCCCCCTGTTCATTTCCTATAAATTCGGCTAGCCATGCAAAGAGTTCTGGCATGCAATGCGCGCCGTCTGATCTCGGTGAGTCAGGCAAACCACTGCTTGCATCAGTATCGTAATATTGGTCCTGGATTTGAGCAAACCTGTCTCCACCTGTAAATGTGTCAGCGATCTATTCTGCCGCGATTTGTGGACAAAACTTCTTGATTTTGTATCTATGGAAGCACATACCAGAGCATACGTAATCAACAAGCTTCGCCTCAGGAGAGACAGCACACACTGCAACATGTGCAGCATCCTGATGCCTAGGAACAAAGCTTATTGGAATGAACAGATACCTGAGTTTCCAGAACTGTCTTCTACTCAAGCGTTTTCGAATTTCATCAGCCATATCCTGAGGTGTTCTCATCATCAACTCTCGATGGAAATCTTGTGCTAGATAGAAGTATTTGGGATCTGTTCCTGGAGATCGACAATCCACACCCGAATTTTTGCTGTGCCATAAATTGGCATAATCACAAACAAACTGCAGATACGCGTCTGTACATATAGTGGGAGTTCCCGCTTTCTGGTCTAGGACTCGCAAACCCTGTCTACTGTTGATTTTTGTTCCTTTACAGACTGCATTAGATCAGCAAGCGTCTACGGTCTCAAGTGGCTTATTCAAGGGGTGCAAGGAACCACTGCCTCTTCAAACTATGCTTACCATTAGACTCGGTTGTCTTAGGCGTGTTTGAGAATGGAGGACAATCTGGTAAATCTTCACCACTTTTTGATTTCTTGATCTGGTGTCGCCGCTGATTAAAGTCGTTGAGGGCTTTAATTCCTAGATGACAACCTTTCAGTGACAGCCCGTCAAGACGGGCGGAACAACCACTCAAAGTATATTAACGTACGTTGATTTAGCATCTGAGCTGCTTCAGGATCTGGTTCGCTGAATAATTTCTCTGCTATAGCTTTAATAATAGTCTGCTCCGTCGCTACCTCCGGCAGGTGCTCAGGAGCATTAGGGTTCATGGCGTGAGGCCTTACCATCCTGATGTATCCAATTGGAGATCATTTTTATTTCGAGACAGGACCTAGAGTATATCGAATGCAGACAAACAAAACGTGGTGTTCTCTTACGTTGCGCTAGACAAAGAATTCCAAGAGCTCGACATGAAAGGCGAGACTTCGTCTTTTGACCATAATAAAGGAGATAGACGCAAATGAATGATGGAAATTACGCGGTTTAAAGAAGCTTTTAGGTAAGAAAATAGTGGAGTCGAGATACTTCGAAAGAATTATTCGTAAAAACAAGCAGATGCGTTGAGATGACTCTATGCGATATTAAATCGAGAGCGTGATTCATCTAGCGTTGAGCGTCGAAGGTGTCTATCGTGAGACACTCTCCCGAGGTCCTTCGCGATGTCCTTGTAGAGAACTAATATTGATGGCCTCAGGAATGTACCTACCTATGCTGAACGTGAAGTGAGGATGTTCATGACTTGGTTCCTCCTGAGCCCCTTTCAGCTGCACTAGGGCACGTGCAAGGAGGATCACACTTGCCGCAACGGGGTTTAGCATGAAACATCGCCAGACGCAGCAAGAAGCCTCTTCGTGCGAACGATTGGCTCTCCGTTTCGCATCACCGTGAACTGGTCTTAACAGCTCCTCCACTTCCATCCGCTTCCTGTGCTGCATTGGCCACAATGGTAACGCCTTCACGATACCATTCACGTCAACCACACAATAGTCACATTGACACAGAAGGCGCTGACCCCTTACTCAACTACAATATGGAGTCTTCCCCTCATTGATTCTCTACTTTACCTGTTGCTACCGCTCATTAATTTGCATTTTGGCTAACAATCACTGAAGTGCTCCATACGTTCATTACCATCCTGCAGGACAGCACCACTTTCTTTGTTCCACATCGTTCTTCCACTCCTTATCACTCTTCGAAGAATCCAAAAGAATAAAGTCATTGTACCGAACATAATAATTCTACACTCGCGAAGCTGGTTCTACTCGCAAGAATCGAAACAAAGTCACTGTATCATCGAACCGGCGCCCTGCATATTCTCCACTCTACATCGAACAAACCATCACACATAAACACCTTTACAATGCTATCAAAGATTCTCACTCTCGCCTTCTTGGTCAGCATGTCCGTCTCGGCACCAACGCCAGCACCGACCTTTGCGCAGATCTCTGCTCGAGCTGTAACGTCTGCTGCTGAGCAAATTCTCCAAATCGCACCTACTTCTGGCACATGCACCGGAGCTCCAGCTGCGGGAGAATGCGAGACCAACGTCCAAGCCGCACCCTACTTGATTTCAGCAATGAGCAAATATAACATTACCGATTATCAGGAGATCGCCGCCGTCCTCTCAGTCATTGCCTACGAGTCAGGAGAATTCAAATACAACATCAATCACTACCCCGGGAATCCAGGTCAAGGCACACGCAATATGCAAATGGCAAATTTCAACCTACTATACGCGAAGTCTATTCCAGAGTTGGCCTCTCAGCTTAGCGCTATCACAACTGCGAGCACGACGAGCGGGTTGAGCAATGATCAATTAAACGCCATCAGGGCTTTGGTTTTGCCAGACGAGTATAGCTGGGCGAGCGGGGCATGGTTCTTGACTACACAATGCTCCAGTGTTCGATCTGCGCTTCAAGCAGGAGGACAAGCTTCGTACCAGTCATACCTAAGCTGTATCGGTGCTACAGATTCTTCAGAGCTGTCTGCTCGACTGGCATACTGGACTCGTGCGAATACTGCTTTTGGCCTTTCTTAGGCGGAGATGATGGTCTTCGCTGGCGAAAACAAGATCTCTGCATACTTCATTCTTGTACATAATTTCGTGCCTGGCTTTCCAATCAAATGCACTTAGAAATAAACCATATTATGAACCAACTTCTTTGCATAAGGAATGCGGGGCGAATATGATTCAAGGCTATCCAGTATAATAAACACAATAACTGAGTCCCAAAACATGTTCCTCCGGTTATTAATACCCCTTGTCCTTGATGTCCTCGTGCTCGTCCCTCCTTTCCCAATGTCACTCTTAGCGTCTATGACTCAACTGTTTAATCTCTCCTTTTTACCCCTCTTGTCTCCTCCCTCTCTTTCCCTCCATCTTTACAACATCATCGCACTCGTCTCATTCCCACTCCTAGACTTCAACGCCGCATACAACGCCTGGATATCCTTCTTCCACTGCTCCACATCCGGCCTCAGCACCCTCCGATCATAAGTCATCAATCCATTCACCTCGCCCTCCACATCCGTCGTCTGTGTCCACACTCCGCCACTACAAGCATACATCTCGGTCTGCGCGAGCAGTTCCGAGAGGAGGACGTGTCCGCGGTAGTTCCACGCATCGAGAGTTTGGTCGATTTCGTACGTTTGGTTGATGGTGTCGATGGCTTCTTGCACGTTCCAGAGATGGGAGATGGAGACGTTGTTCCCGATGCCGCCAAATTCGCCTTGGATCCCGATGCGGGTCGGGTCATAGGGGGAGGATTGGGTGGAGTAGAAGGGGGAGCCGCATTGGGGGTTGGCGTAGTGGTGGTTATCCTGATATACAGTTAGTGCTGGTTCGCCCTATTATGTTTTGGGAAGTCTTACGCTGAAATCTCCAGCTCCGTGGTCAAACCAGCCCGTCGTGCTATCTACCAATCTTGTTGGATCCAGACTCTTGACCAGAGCTGTGAGGCCGAATTCTGGATACCCTTGAATAATTTGTCCCCATCCTTCGTTATAAATAATCTTTCGCAAGGATCAATAATTTTCTCATAAATTAATAAGAAAGAGAAGGGGGACTTACCCAGATAGCAATACTAGGATGACTTTTATGCTGATTCACAAGAATCTCCAGCTGCCTTGTAAACTCCGCCTGCTGATCCGCATCGGGTAGATATGTGATACTGGTGCAATTCGAAGTAGTGTAGCTCTGTAAGGGGCGGAGAGCAGGCATGTCTTGGATGAGAAGAAGGCCCATTTGGTCGCATGCTTGGTAGAAGAGGTCATTTTCTACTTTGATCTATGATCTCCGTTAATATCATGTACAAATGAGTATGAGAATACAACTCACGTGCTTCCGAAGCATATTGAAGCCTAGACTCTTCAATACTTGCAGGTCGTACACCATGGCTTCTCGATTCGGTGGCGTGTAGATTCCATCTGGCCAGAATCCTTGGTCTAGTGTTCCGAACAGGAAGATAGGTTCGCCGTTCAAGAGGGGTCGAACAACGCCATTCACCATTCCTCTCGAGATTGTTCGAAATCCGGTGTAGCTCCTTACACTGTCCGAACCAAAACTAATACTAATGTTGTACAGAGTGGGGGAATCTGGGGACCAGAGGGAGGGTGATGACACAGTGAACTGGAATGGGGTATCTGAAGTGCAGTTGTGTGTTGCAATTGCCTTTTCTGAGCCGCTTTCGTAAATGGTGACTTCTACTGGCATTGCAGTTCCGGAAACGCTGTGAACTGTGATGTTGACTGTTCAAAAATTGTCAGTGATTGATCTGAAAATAAGAAGGTGATGCTCACCTTGACCATCCATATTCGCATCTACATCCAGTTGAGTGACATAGTTTGCAGGAGCCGACTCGATCCAAACGCTTTGCCAGATACCACTGCAGGGTGTGTAGAAAATGTGGGAAGGTCGCAGGGTCTGCTTTCCAATTGGAATTACATAATCACCAGAATCAGTAGGATCATGAACGAAAACGAGCCTTTCAAACTGTCAGTACATCTAGGCATTTAAAGCATGGATGGATCATCATACAGCTCATTATCTCCGTCGAATTTCGTGTAATTAGTTGCATCAACCGTGAATTTATAGTATCCTCCTCGGTTGAAGCCAGCTTGTTGACCATTGATGTAAACAGTTGCTTCATAATCGACTGCTCCGAAGTTAAGCAGAACTTTATTACCCGACCAGGATGAGGGTACAGTGAAGGATGTTGAGAACCATGAGTAAAGAAGATCAGTTCCCATGATACCTAAAACAACTCTGTTATAAATATTGCACTTCGTTTGCATGTTGACCACTCACCTGAAAGTCCACTTTCCAGGCAGGACGGTATCAAAACCTCATTTTGGAGAGTTTGGCCAAAAGGTGGGCTCTGCGTTGCATTTAAGCTAGATGCATTCTCATATCTCCAGATGCCATTAAGATTTTGCCCTAAGGGAGTCGAGTGTTAGCAATTGTCTAGCGTAAGATGATCGAGCAAAGAAATCGGTCTCAATTTGAGCAACATTTCATACACATATGATATTTGGGGCATTTAATGCGAGGAGAAGTTTGGCAAGCCAAACTAACCTACATTGAGATCGTTGCAGTTGAGGTCTGGGATAGTCGGGCCAAGGATTCGTCCCAACCTCATATGTCCAATTCGTCGTTAAAGGGGGAGTCTTCACAGAATATGTTGTATTCCCTTGGGCCACAGCAAGAGCTGCAAACTGCGCAAGAAGAAACCCACTTGTAAAACGCATATTGCCGAGAACGATTGCCAGCAAACAGGAAATCAACTGACCAACTCTCGACTCAAGGCAACTAAAGAGATGGGAGAAAAGAACAGAATAATTATTTTGGGCGGGGTATTGTCTTTACTTCTACATCAAATATCGTCTACATCTTGTTCATGAACATCACAAGAGCCTCCGTAGATCGCACAACTTGAGGAGATGGCAGGCCCAAGCGGACGAACGAACTGTATGGAAATGTGCCGCCAAGGGGTTGTTTTCCCTGCCCATCGACGCATCTTGCTTGTACGGGCATGGTTACCTCGTATGACAAGGCCCTATAGTGCATATCCCCTCACTTGAGATCTCCTTGTACGTG
Source organism: Phialocephala sp. D728 (assembly GCA_003988865.1). Taxonomy (NCBI): domain Eukaryota; kingdom Fungi; phylum Ascomycota; class Leotiomycetes; order Helotiales; family Mollisiaceae; genus Phialocephala; species Phialocephala sp. D728. The sequence continues at coordinate 842,788 of QYAJ01000003.1, read as the reverse complement.
AGTATCGTGCTTTCGCGGATCGGTGTAAAACTCCACCGTAATAAGCGTACAAGTTAGATGATAGAACAAGTTCAGGGGATTGCTGAAATTAAGTACCTATTAGGCAAGGAACACAACCCGGAAGTAGCGACCCGATCGACATCGGGAGCCAAGATATGCTGGGATAACGTCAATTTGCATGTTAGGACGCGGAAATATGTCAAGCAGTGGGTAGGTCCGGTGGACGTCCACTTGAGGTCACATGGACTTCGCTAATAATGATCTACATGTAGGCCAGTCATTTTTCAAACCCTTTTGTAAATGTTTGCAAAGCTTTTCGAAAATATCTAAATATATCCCTAAAAGATGGCTCCCACTTGCCACCGCCCCGCAAACCCCCAGCCAACCCTCAGCTAACATATAAATCCCAACTAAGCCCTAACCTTCCGCTTCGTGGCCAATTAACCCTAATCATAATCCTGTAGCCTTTACAAAATCTGCAAACTTTTTGCAAACATTTACGGTAAAGGCTCGGGTGGACTTCAAATTTGAAGGACGGAGTGCCGGCGCAGTGTGCCCAAGTCCAAGTCAGCTCAAGTAGAAATGGGCTTCCTAGGCTCGCACGTGAACTCAAGCGAGTTTTTATAGCGAGTATTTCCCATCCTCCTAGTGGTGTTTGTTAACAGGCATCAAGTATGGATTTTTTGCACTGACCCATTGCGGAAATGGAGTGAACGTATGCATTTTCCCATTGACAACTAAAGTACCTACAAATCTGTTCAGTTCCGCTCCTAGATAGCGTTGAGTTTGAAGGACCTTAAACCATGTCATGTGGTCCATTATCTTGCGAACAGTATCAACGTCGAAGCGCAATCGTTTGAGGAGGACAAGTAGTTCCAGCCAAGATGTCAGATACTGCCTATCGCGATCGTAAGAGCAACGATGGCCGTGCTTTGCTAACGTAGCCTGCACGCCTGTCTCAAGCATTTCATCGATATGCTGGAGAAATGGTTGGATGTCGGATGTCATTGCGATACCTCCGGAGCACGTAAGTACATACTCAGTTATCTCATACAATATCCACAAGCGCGGTTCGAAAGGAGGGTAGAAGTATGTGAAGCCACAATTGCGGATGATGCCTGACATGGTCCGTAAGCAGTGATGGAAATATGCTTCTTCCGGCAATGATCGTGGACTTTGAGGCATGCACGTCCAGTCTACCCAAATGTACAACCATGTTTGCGGTTCGAGCTCAGCTTGATGAAGGCGCAGATACTCTCCGTCTGGGTCAGGGTGGTCCTGCGTGTGCCAGAAATGGCTGACAAAAAAGCAATCGCGTCGAGTAACAAAGCCCGGCGAAGCAGGTAGGAGAACATAGTCGTCCAGTTCATCGCGGGACCACTTTTTCATACGCTTTTGCGACCCGAAAGCGCTGCGTTGTTGGAAAAACCAGAGCATTAAAGGTTTCCCGCCTTGAACAAGGAAGTCGTCTAAGGTATGGCATCCCTCTAACATAGACCTGGGAAAGTCTTTGTGAGGGGTTTGCTCGTCTGTAGCGAGATGGTCCCATGCGGCTATGCTCCGACGGACGAGTGAGGTCCATGCGACAAGATGAGGCGGCGATGCGCACGGACGAGCTTCTGAGGAGTTGACATAGCAAGCAGAGACAGAATGATGCTTTTGAAGTCAGGCCAGCGTTGGTGATAGTGATGGTGATAGTGATCGCAATCGCTCACCACGGTCATTTTGTGCACGACCGAGTAGACCGGTCAAGCTTCAGCACATGGCTTTTGCTCATTGACAACGATAGGGATTGGAGCGCGACAGGGTGGAGGTGGGGGTGGGGTTGCCGCATTTGAGTCCTCAGGGTCAAGCGCTTGGACCAGCTTCTAGGCAGTCTTCCCCGCACTTGCCAAGACCAGAGAGCGAGAGAGCTACGAAATAGTACCCCTTAATTAACGAAGAACATCAATACATAAAATATATATCCCATCGAAAAAGGGAAGAATGCGAGAGACATAGGCTTCTGATGTAAAACTATGTAGATGAAAAATCTTCTGTCGAGGGAGGTGATTTTTGAGAATTGTCCAGATCATGTGCATCCGATACTCGACCAACCCTTCGTTAAGAAAAGAAGTAGAATGTTTGAACTCGGCATCGACGTTCAGAACGATTTGGTACTCACAAACGTTTGCATTCTCAGATCTCTCGAGCTAAATGCTATAGAGAAGGAAATCCGGCCCTTGGGCAGTCTCCACTTCTGAGCAACGACGTCCCAGTAACTAATGTCCCTTCTCATGATCTCGAAATCCACACTCTAAGCTTCCCCAGCTTTGAGCTGAACCTTGTCGAAGCCGCGGAGGATCTTGACAGGCGTACCAGCAGGGACCGAGTCTCGTGGCAGCGATGCATACAGTTGAACAACAGTTGAGCCGTCAACATGACCAGTATTAGTGACCTTGGTAGATAGACTCAGAAGGGCCGTATACAAATCCGGATTTCCTCCTGGTGCAATTGCCAAGGATGAGTTAGGCAACTCAGAAGGACTCCGAACAAGCTTCGATATAGATAGCGAGGACGTGATATCAAAAGTCGAATAGCTGAGCCCGAAACCAAACTCGTACAGCGGGGCGATATTCTTAGCATCAAAATGTCGATAGTCAATCAATAGCCCTTCCGTGAAGTTTGATTGCCATGCATTCGGATCAGTCACGTTAGCCAGATTCTCAATCGGAATATCGTAATCTGCTTCACTTTTGGGGATCGTATATGGTAGTCTTCTTGATGGACTAGCGTCACCCCATAAGATATCAACGATGGAGTTCCCAGACTCCTCACCAGTATAATGAGCTGCGAGAATCGCGGTGACGTTGGGGTTACTGGCCCATGGCACAATGTTGATGCCTGCTGAGTGAGTAACTACGACGGTGTTAGGACAATGGTTTACAACATTGTTCACGACAACGGTAGAGTTCCAATCTGCTTCGAAGGATGTACGATCGGAGCCTTCGGAGGAAAAGGTCTTAAGGAAGACGAGACAGACATCAGGGATAGGGTAGATACTGATGATGTTGTCCGATGCGAGTCGAGTGTTTGATGTGATATATTGGACGCGTGCTCCAGTTGTTTTTGCTCGCGCTTTGATGGCTTCTAAAGGGGAAATGATAGAGGTATGGCGGCCAGATCCAGAACCGCCTCCAATATCGAGAGTTCCGATGTTGAATTTGTCAGTAGCCGGCGTTCCTTTGTCGACATATGTGAGACCATCCGTGAGATCTGTAGCGTCATTTCCGAAGACTCCGATGACCTTTGGAGATATGAGTGGGAGAGTTGAATTTGTATTCTTCAAGAGAACTGTCCCAGCTGCTCCTACTTCTCGGATAATAGTAGCGTGTTCGGCTCGGACATCTCGGGCTGAAATGCTATACGTTAAAATGTAGCTGTATTGTGCCTCGAGAGCGAAGGTCGCAGCGGGGTCCGTCTTTAGGTAGTGTCTTGATCTTGATCTAGGAGGTAATATGGGATCATAGCTCTCTTAACCATGTCGTTCAATCCTATATTCAATCAATTACTGACCCAGTTCTCTCAGTCTATCGACTCACGGTCAACCGATACACCCCCGTTATGGACGGCCTGAACAAGGCTCAACCCAAAGTAGCTTTTCTCATCAGCGATATCAGCTGATGTCATAGGACCAGGCATATTCATGTCGAGGCCAGCATTTGCTGACTTAGCTCCTGAGTGTACAGTAAAGAAGTCGGACATCACATATCCTTCGAACCCAAGCTCATTCTTCAGAATATCATTGAGCAGTGGTGAGTTCTCACAAGAGCATGTCTCGTTGACTCTGTTATATGAACACATGACTGAGGTCGCCCCAGCCTTGATAGCATCCGCGAATGGCCATAAATATAGTTCGCAAAGGGTTCTATCGTCAATGTTCGAAGAAATTGCATCAATGTCAGTTCCATCCGATAAGACTATGTTGCTTCTCTGAGTCTCTTGTTCATTCCCGATGAAGTGCTTGGAGCAGGATTGGACACCAGATGATTGCATGCCAGTAACCGTCTGAATCATTGCGTGGCCTGTCCAATATGGATCAGGAGAAAATCTATCCCAGTTTCGACCTCCGAGAAGATGTCGACGTATGGGCCCAGCAATTGGTCTAAATATCTGTCAACATGGAATAAGCAGAGTATGAGCGAAAGAAATCTCACCCAAGTCCTACATGGACGCCTTTGGCTTTGAATTCGGCTCCTAGAGCCAAGCCACGTTGATAGATCAGATCTCTGTCCCAGCTTGCAGCAACTGTGATACCCACAGGAAAGATGCTGACTAGGTCCATGCGGTTCACTGCTGTTGGGCCATCTGAGATACAGAGACCCGGAAACCCAAGATGTTCAATAGGAACAATATTGCCAATACAAGTTCCACCAGTAAGTGAGCCTGTGACCATGCTAACCTTCTCGGTAATGTTCAACTGCGCTATGAAGCTGGCCGCCTTATTTGTAGCCGCTTCCCAGAGTTCCTCTGTAGTAATAACCTCTATGTTAAGTTAACATAGAGGTTTGGTTGAGGCTTAAGAATAAAATTCGAACCCTTTGCAGATGCATCATTGTTACAGGAAAGCGGCAGAGTAGAGTCAGCTAGGGAATGTGCCAAGGAACATGCCCCTAGATAATCCAAAGCGAGGACCGAAAGAAGATACATGGCAGAAAGTGCGAATTCTCTAGGACATTCGAGCATGTTGGCGTGGTAGATAACCCCAGCTTTGGAGCGTCATCTCGAGTTCTTATATTCTTGAGGCATGCTCGACTAACAATGGAGCTATGAAGATAATAGTCGGGGTCGAGAGGAGAAAATACGGTATGAACATGATCTAGGGTGTCATGGAGAAGAGAGTCAGGTTGTGGAGCCCCAGTTTCTCCGCAGTTATCACTTTCCTGGACATGTGTCGTCCTTGAAGCACCGCGATAGAGCTGACGAATCTGCTATTTCAAGGCTCAGAAAGGTAAGAAGCACGAGAAATCATGGTTTGTTCATAGTAGTTCTCGCTCTTTGTCTCCGAAGTTGCAACAATTGGGCGAATACATCCGCAATGCTTTGTATTCGTCGTACTCGTCGTATTTCTGCAGGGCCCGAGCACTAGCTTCTGACCCAGAAGATTCTTATTCATGGATCAGAGACAATCCCATATAATGAGCCTATTTGAATGGCGACACCACACGCTATAATCATGAAAGGAGACGGAACGCTTTCGAGGTCTGACGAGCTTATGCTTTGCAGGCAAAGAATCCGCTATGAGCGTTGAAAATTTACTTGACGTCTGAAGGCTATACAGCTAATTTTTTCGAACTTGTCCAACACTGGTTGGAGCTGGGAGAGTGGTAAGACTGCCCCGCCGATGCGAGAATAACCTTGACAATATTTCGAGAGGACAGATGCTGGATGTTCTCTAGGACGAGGGGGGTAGGGTAACTAGAGACGCTAGACTAGCGCATTTCTCCATCCCAAATGTCCCATAACCTTGCTTTCCATCACCATCTCCAAGGATAGACACAAATTCTTCGCGCGGCAACGAACATTGAAACCATCATGTTGTTTGACTTCGATGTATCATGTCCCTTTCAGTTCCGTAAATGAAGGCTTCTCGTCTGGGTCTCAACTCCTACGCCACACCTAGGGAATGCTGATGAGTATTATTTACTTGTCCAATTTGTTAACAAATATACATGATAGGATATCAACAATGATAACGCCCACTCCTTTTCTACTTCACGTCCCCTCATACGGGGTTGGTAGCGTGGCCATCGGCGGGGCACGAATTGAATCGTATTCTGGTGATACCGGGCGCTCAATTCGTTCTGGGTCCTCAACCATCATCGTGTGAGATCTTGTTGCTGGATAAGCCTCCACGTTGGTATTTATGTCAGGATTATATGTCGTATACGTTGGAGCTGCTGGCCTAGTATCGTAAGGCTCAGAGGTTACAGCTGTGTATGCTGGGCTGCTTGGTTGGGTTGGAAAGTCCCTCGCAGGCTCTCGATGGGACCTCCTCCAGCGCCAAAGCAGGAAGGCTCCGAATCCAAGGAGGCCTGCGAAAGCGATAGCGCCGACACTGATACCCGCCTTGAATCCAGTCGTCTGTGTCACCGGCGTGTTCACAGCAGTGCTGTTCCCTGTTGCGCTTGTAGTTGGGGTAGTCGTGGCCGAAGTCCTCGGTGTCCCGCTTGCAGATGATGTCTTTGAGGCGCTGGTCGAAGTTGTCTTGGTTGTGGTTGTGGCTGTGGCTGTGGTCGTGGCAGAGGTGGAAGTGACGAAACCCGTGCTTGTGCTCTGGAGACCGCTCACAGAGATTATTGTCTGGGCTACTCCTTCCGGTATCGAGAATGTCCCATTCCCGCTCGAACAGTTGCATGATCCATCTGCTACCGAAGGTGCGCAACACCAATTACCATTCCCACAAGACACTAATGAGCCATTATTCGCCGAAGGTGGTGAGACGGGATCGTCTGCTCGTTGTCAGTAAGGTTCCACGCAGCTTCCTCGTCTTGGTTTCGGGTACATACTCAAGCAAAAGCTTCCACAGAATCCATTGTTCCACTACATTTTTCTACATCAGCATGCTTCTCAAGTACGTGACAGGCTCCCGGGTTAACAACGTTCGAAGCCAATACGAAAAAAGGCATGCAATCGACGCTTACCAGTGGGTTGGTACAGGCACCGCGGATAGTCGTTCCTAGCGGAAAACTTGATCCTACAACACTCAAATCGGTAACGACACAAGCATAATTCGAGAAGCACGTCCAACCGATAGGACAGCAGAGGGTTGTGATGGCATAAGGATCGCAAGGTCTCGAGTCATTTGCCCAAGCACCCCCCGGGAAGTAACACTGGCCCGGCTGTTGAGCATCGATCTTAGAGACCCAACTTGAAGCAATTAAAAGTGCTGCAACGCAATTCCGCGCGGTGAGAGTCGCCATTTTGCCCACGCCGTCCGGGCCTGGAGGAGTTTCCTCATTATCTATGTTTTGACAGTGCAGCCTTGCCGCTCACAGCTGAGGCTGGGGGGCCATCGCGCGTGCATTTATTGAAAAGCCTGCAAGCCTCGTTGAAGGCGCAGCGCACACACCCCAAATGCCCTCTCGACTCTACCTATCCAATGACAGAATCTTTAATCAAAGATCTGCATCGGGATCACGACTTGGCTCAGGTAGCGGGATAGCTTGCGCACACTTTCACAAGGCTATGATGAATCACAGGGCAGATTAGACGGCATATCTTTTCACCACCACTTGGCGCATCAGGCTGTGTCGGTGAAGACGTCAGATGAGTTGTGTATTAGACACACCGCAGGCTCCTAAAGACAACCTTGCGGAAGTTGTGTCAATATACATCCCATGTTCTCGTATTGCAAGCTTAATTTAGGGTTCCCCGCGTTTTTTCTTTGTCGGGTCGAAAAACGATCCCCGAGAACGTCTCCACCCCTGGCCAAGCCGCAGAGAATACGCAGGTCCGAGCGGTAAACTGTTGTTATATTTGGGTCCTCCTACGGTAATGGATGAAACTATGAAAACGTATCATTCATATCAATCCCGCCAAGTTCAATCTCCACATATTTTATGCCAGGTCCGGTATATAATGTCTCAGGGTGGAACCACTCCTATAGTCCACAGCACAAAGGGCACTGAAATAGTATATCATTCATCGTAAGGAGATCCATTTGTGAGGTCCTAACTCGCTCTCAGCACTGCTGTTTTTAACAATCCTTCTTGTACGATATAAGTCACACGTCAAGTTACTTATCGACTCACTTTCCGAATCCAAACATTCACGCCTCTTCCACAGCATTCACAATAACCTCCACCACCCTCTCCGGCATACTCAACATAACCATATGCCCACCCTTACACCTCTCAACCTTACTCCCTGTCAAAGTCGCAGCTTGCACCTGATACTCGTCGGACAGTATCTGATCATTTTCACAGATCAGATACACACTGGGAATATCTGTCCAAGCGGTATAAGTGGTGGTACCACCCCAGCCAGAAGCTGGCTGGGGTTGAAGAACTGAGAGCCATTTCTCTGTTTCGGTGGGTGAGATGTCGTTGAAAAGGAGGTCGCGGGGACGGACGCAGTGCATTTCTCCTGCTGCTTTTCCGGTCTGTTTGATTGTTAGCAAGAGTGCGTCTTCGATATGGAGGCTGGATGTCCGGGCCAGGATTAATAGTGTTATATTCTCGAATATCAAAATCTCTAACTTAAACTCCCGACATGAACACTTGAAAGTTGTCGACACAAACACAGAAAATGGTCCCTCGCACAGCCATCGTCCCTCAATATCAAAGAGGGAGGAAACAACTCACCTCAAAATCCATAAACGGCAATTCACCATGCTCATGCCCCACCGGCGCAATCCCCGCACACAAAAACACCAATTTCGTCACCCCTCCTCCCTTCCCTTTCCCTTCCCCTTCCCTCTCCTTCTTCCCCAACCCCTCAATCGCAGCACTTCCCAGAAATCCTCCAGCGGAATGCATCACTAGCACGACTTCTTTCTCTTCTTCCTCAACTAGTTTCTGGACTACAGCGCGGATTGCATTTTCGTCGTCTTTCATGGAGGGATTTCCGGGAGAGCGGGTGCCTGTGCTGGGGAGGGAGATGGATTGCGTGGGGTAGCTAAGGGAGGAGAGAGAGGTGGATACTTGGGAGAAGACCGCGGGTCCTTCCCAGATGCCGGGGATAAAAAGAAGGGTTGGTTTGGTCATTTTGAAAAGGAGAGATGAGGGTAGAAGCTTAGAGATGAGATAGTAATGAGAGAATAGAAATTGAAACCGAATGGATGATGTGAGAGAAGAAGACAAGAGAAATATATAGACACTGAGAAGAGGTCCTAATAAAGGATGCGTTGCGAGGTAGCTCGAGCTTGTCTTATGTTATGTTCCGATCGTAAAACGCGTCCAATTGTTAAATTTGATGATTGGAGCCAAGTACGACTGGATTCCTTGATCGGATTAGCCTGGGCTGTCATGCTGCAATGAATGCGGCTGTCTGCTAGTGCTTAGTCTAGACTGCATTATCCGTAGGGCTAGACAAATTGGGGAGCTCGGGTAGATCCCGAAGCCGACCCCCGACTGGGATTAGTCTCTGGGTGGTGTAGGTTTGATCGAATCCGAAGAATGAAATTTTGAAGTAGTCCTGATACGAATATTTTTGATCTTAGAGGAAGATAGCTCAAGATCGAACCCATCTTATTCTTGTTGAAGGAGGACCTACCATCCCCATGGGAACTCAGCAAAAGGTCGGCTTGTCTTCTGCTCGATGTATTCCAAGATAGCAAGGACTTTCTCGTCTTGAAACCGTCGGCCGACGAGCTGCAATGAGATCGGTAGTCCATCGAACTCCTCTGCATCATCTGATCCTGATTAGTATCAATCAATGGACCGGGAGTAGAATCTCACATAGCTTCCAAAGATCCTCATCAATGTCCGTCATCGGCTTGAAATTCTTCGCTAGAACATCTTTCTGTTTATCGACCATATTCACTGGGAACACCACAGCGGGGTAATCCAACAGGTTCCATTGACTGGTGTACGCCCAATACTTCGCGGTGTTATGTTTTGGAGCAACACCAGGACCAACAGGACATAGTATAACATCGACCATTCCCTCAGGCTGACCATGACCGCCTTGGCTACTTGCAGTCTCGTTCCACACTTTTGCATATTCTTTCCGATACGCTTCTCTTTCTTCTTGCCAGTAGTACAGCTTTTGTGGACTTAATTTCTTGACGCATGGATTCTCCTTGATCATCCATGTGGTGAGCGGCCGCCACGGCTCGCCAGACTCGGCGATAGTGGCAGCGTCTTCAGCTCCGCCGTCTGTGAAGTAGAGGCTTGAAACTATGGCCCAGGCTTCGTCGTGAAGGTATGGATGCCAATCAACAATTTGGACGTTTTGCAGTGTCCGAAGGCGAGATGCAAGCTCGTCGAGTGCGCGGGTTACTGGTGGATGAGGGGTAACGACACCATCATTCCACATGACCGCTATTTTCAGAGGCTGGTCATCTGAGACTTGGAGAGAAGTATTCCAAGGCATTGGGATTAGAGCTGGCTCAGAAAGCCATGGTTGGGAATCGATAATTGTCTTCATAAAAAGTTTGATGCCTTCAAGACTGGTGCTCATTGGCCCAATGACACCTGGTACAGGATCAGCACCTGCCATCGTGGAGCACCATCCATCTGTGGGGATGCGAAAAGCGGTTGGCTTGAATCCATATATTCCACAATTCGCGGCAGGACTTCTGATGCTTCCTGGGGGTGTTAGATCTTGCGTAAAGACTCGGGCCATTGAATTTACCTCCAATATCGCTTCCAATTCCAAGACAGCTTCCTCGCATTCCAATCAAAGCTCCTTCGCCACCGCTACTTCCGCCAGAAGAGATATTCTTGTTGTATGGATTAACTGTAACACCATACAGATTGTTGTCTGTTTCTAGATGCATCATGCTCTGTGGCTGGGTAGTCCTCGCATGGAAGACTGCACCAGCACTCCACAAGATGTCTAGTACGTGTGCATTTTCAGAGGCAGTCTTGCCCCACCATGCAACGTAGCCTGCGTTCAGACCAAGGTCTTTCATACCAATCATCTCTTTAACGCTAATTGGGAGTCCATGAAGAGGTCCAACAGGCTTTCTGTGCTGCATGAAGTAGTCGTCGAGTTCTTTCGCCCGAGCCAATGCTCTCTCGGGGAGAAGCTCGGTCACGCAGTTTGCCTAATATGATTGGTACATGGAGAAAGAAAATGAACACAGAGATTATCGGATGTAACTCACTAATCTCTGAGCGAGAGCTGCTCGACGGAGGAATGCAGTAGTGACTTCTACGGCACTGAGCTCTCCTATTCCTAGCATGACGACTAGGTCTTCTGGCAGGCATTGTGTAATCTGAATGTCCTTGGACTCAAGGAACTTGCTGGGTATATCTAGTGACCATTTTGGCAGTCCCTCCAAGCTGCTTAGTCGACCAGAGATATCAGTGATGCCTGGAACTCCCTCAATACTTGCATCTCTGTAATCCTGAGCTTCTTTCGCAACATCCTCCCAATGCCGCTTCGGTTTTGTCTTCCTCGTAGCCGCCATCTTTCTTAGCCACAAATGAACTCAGAAATGTGAGCCGTTATGCTCACACGTAGCCCGTCAGTGTTGATGCGTCATGACTCTTCGACTTGCTGCCTCAGACGCACACGCATTAACCCGCCTGATTGGCCAAGGAGAATAACGACTGAATCTGACCCGGACCAGGGTTACTGACCACTGGATCTCCAAAGCCCCAGAAATTTAATCAAATCGAAGCTTTTGTTGCACATCGCAATTGCCATGCCTTTGCTTTTTTTCTCACCGGGTAAAATGAACGAGACGGAGAAAAGACTGAAGCTGGTCGCGAGGGCGGGAATTGGATGGATGAAGTTAACCTGCCTCGGCTAAAAGACGTGACCCCTGACATGTGCGCCCTCGTACGATTATCACGTGGTGATAAGAAGCTGATAAGGCAGGGAACTGGGGCGCCTTCCGTTTCCGGGCTTGTACACTGAAATTTGTTTAATCAATCCCGCCATTGATATGATTTTGAGGCCAAACCCCACCTTTGGGGCGACATCAAGATGTTGCTCCTCCTATTCACCGCTTTCTTGTAAGTAGATTACTGAGTAACATCTCAATACAATAACTCAAGTCTTGCTTCAGTATCTGCTTGTAGATTCCACCTCAAGCTTCAAATCCAACCTCCGAGCTCGGCTCGCACAAGTCGCTATTCGTCCCACATCCGCTGTATACATTCTACTCGAAGAAGACACAAAATGAATTCCGAGCAGCCGCAACAAGCTCAGAATGGCATTAGCGGACACAAGGACCTCAATGGTCTTAGTGGGACAACCGAACTTCCTCCAGCAGCCGGACCTCACAAGCAGCAAAATGCCTGGTCCGGACCAGGGCCGGCAGCTTTCGATTTCAGAAGTATGTCTCTTGCTCTAACCTTTTCCACTTCATAGGAATGCAATTGACAATATCCAGGCGATGTAGTAACAACGCCAACCCCCTCTATGCTCGACGCAATTCAAAACACCACCCTCCTTGACGATGTCTTCATGGAGGATCCTACCACCACATCCCTCGAATCGCACATGGCGACCCTCACTACTCACGAATCTGCGCTTTTCGTCCTCTCTGGCACGATGGGCAACCAACTCGCTCTTCGCTCCCACCTAAAGCAACCTCCACACTCCGTACTCTGTGATCACCGTGCCCATATTCTAGAATATGAGGCCGGTGGTGTTGCCACTCTCTCCGGAGCGCTTGTCAAAGGTGTCGTGCCTAAGAATGGCATATATTTAACATTAGACGATATTAAGAAGAATGTTATCCTTGGCGACGAGATACACAGCTGTCCCACCAAGGTGATCTCCTTAGAAAATACCTTAGGAGGGACCATCATGCCGCTAGAAGAAGTGAGACGTATATCCGATTTTGCCAGAGAACATGATATCAAGCTTCATCTTGACGGAGCTCGGATCTGGGAAGCTGTTGTTGCAGGTGCAGGGTCATTGCCCGACTACACCAAGGAATTCGACAGTGTCAGCCTCTGCTTTTCGAAAGGCTTGGGTGCACCTGTGGGAAGTATCCTAGTCGGCAGCGCGAAATTTATAAAGCATGCTAGATGGGTGCGAAAAAGCATTGGTGGTGGACTCCGTCAACCGGGTGTCGTTACAGCGGCGGCCCGAATCGCCGTCGACGAGACATTTGGGAAAGGACCAAACGGCGAAGGTGGGCTTCTCAAACAAAGCCATATCGCAGCGAAGAGAATCGCAAAGATATGGACTGATATGGGCGGGAAGCTGGATAAACCTACTGAGACGAATATGGTGTGGTTCAATCTTGATGATGTGGGATTGACAGGGGATGAGTTTGCGGAATTGGGTAAGAAGAGTGGGTTGCGACTCTTGGGTGGACGATTAGTAGTGCATTATCAGATCAGTGATGAGGCAGTGAGTAGGTTAGAGGGAGTGATGAAGGAGGTCATGCAGAGGAAATCAACCAACGGAGCTACCAGTGTTGAAAAGAAGGTTGGTGAGAAGGCTTATGGGACGTAATTTACGATATATGGTAGTATATATTATATACAAGACGATCTAGAGCCCAAGCACTGCATTGGAAAAAGCTAATATCTTCTTCATTTCTCATAACGTGGTTAGCGAACGAATAGGGGCATTCCTCGCTAAAATTATACAGTGTTTGAGGGTGTGTGTTCGATTTCGATGTTCTTGGCAGCAGAAATAGTGGATCTTATCCCATTCAAATATGCTGTTTCAAACCAGGCATAGACGCTTTGGGGAGCCCTGTTTTAAGGAGGGAGATTGAAGAAATCTCTGTCTTTGAAGGACCGATCCGTGTTCGTAGATATCTAGAAGTTCAGTGCGCCTCGTCTATAGCCGTGGTCTTCATTGGAAGGAGAGACATGCAGTATGCCATGTACTATTTACCAAACTGCTTTTAAGGAGATGTTCAGGGTGGCTTCTCAGCAACATCGGGAAACGAGATGTCATGTCCGACATGCAACGCTGATCGAATATGTAACCGGGAGCCAAGGCCGCCAGAGGGTCAAGTTTTCGTACCCAGTCCACGACTCAGGCGCGAAATGGAGATAACTCAGTTATGGGAGTAATTCAAGGAACAATGTTTATTGTTCATGGTATCCTGAAGTAGGACAAATAATCAAGAAATCATAGACATCTAGCATGGGTGGTAATTGGCCGAGCACTGAGCTAGCACCAAAACAACAAACAACTTTTAACCTCCGATCAAGATTAGAATCGGGGAGACTTAAGAAAACGTTTTGGCAATCATTCTTCGCCCATGATATATCCCCTCAAGGACATATTCGAGAGGAAAAGAGCGACACGGCCGCCCGATCTTACGCGAGGTAGGTAAGAAAGCCTGTCCAAGAATGCGATGGATCATGGCCGATGGAAGGATCTCACAGGAAGAATGCATCTTGTTGGGAAGAAGAAGAAGAGAGATCAAACTGAAGATCGGAAAGTCTAGGGTGCAATTACGAGATGCGGGTTGTGGTGTAAGGTGTCGTCGTTACACAGCCCCACTTTTACAGTATGCCGCTCCACGGCCGCCCCTTCCTTTTATGTGATTTTTTTATATACTTCTTCTTTTGATTACTACGAGTTTCATGTTTCTACTCTGTGGAATCTGCCAGCACAATTGCGCTTTCTTTCCTGGTTTCCAACTTAAATCAAGATAGTCGGAGCCGAAGAAGTTCATCCCACCTAGTTCTACAAATGTTTGCTAGTTCAAGGTTTCGTCTCCAAGCGCACGAGGCCTACCAGCACATCATATGTGACCGACCGTCGAAATAGCGCTCTTGTGTTCTCTGAGAATGTGTCAACTGATCGATTGTTTGCTTTAAGGATGATGAGATTCCATCCCTTAAGAAGTTTCTTACTTGGTTTTCACTCCCGTTTTGATGTCCAAATTTTTTAATTCTCTCCTTGCCTTGCTTGCACTCTCACCAAACCCTGCGCTTTAATTCAATATATTGACCCCCACTATAACTCACGATGGATGAGAGCGCAGGAAATGGAAGGCGGTACATGCGAGCTGTCCGTAGAGGTCTAGGTTCAGAAAGCAGAAAGCACCATACTTCCAGACCGAGCCACGCTTATGAGGAATGCCGCTGGGGTGAACAACGATACCCTTATCCTCACGACGAAAAGAGCCCCGAGCTACAAGCTTCTTGTCACAGATGTATCGATCCGACATACGATCCTCGAGGGTTTGCAGGGGTTTCGATTGAAAATCCAGGCGGGTACAATGTGGATTCATGGGAGTCCGATTCAGAAGTTGATGAAATAGTCGGGGGCGAAGCATCCGGGAGAGATGATACATCCTCAAGTTTACGAATAATACCCCAACTTGCTCGGTCTGGTCTATACGATGAGAGCATACCAAGCTCTACTTCACCTCAGCTAGATGATGGTTTCTACTTGGAATACCATTGCCGCTTTGGTCGATTCCCAGCATTGCAGAAACATAGGAAAGATCCCCCTTCAAGCGAGCCCTACACCCCACACACAGACTTATGCTTCTGTCACCAATGCCTCGGGACTGAAGATCTCGAACCTACACATGACGGTCTGATCGAGGACGAAGCAACACATCCACTACTACCGTCTACCATACACATGGCAGATTGTCAGCTTGGTCCTTACCTTCCAGACTATCGTCCTGGCAGTATGCCAATGTTTGAAGGGCTTTTCGAAGACGAGCATGGTAGTCTACGCAGAGCACAAGTCAATCTCCCCCCGCGATCCCATGGCCCTGCTCCTCAGTTCGCCATGGGTCGAGGCTATATGGAAGGGTGGATGGCTGGCATGATGGCTGGCGTCCTAGCCAGAGAAGAAACGTTTGCCAGGGAGATACGCTTTGACGACAGATTCGAACCTGACTTCGAGCAAGTTGAGTTTGATGCAGCCCAGAAGCATGGTTTTGTGGACCCAACCACTGACGAGCAAGGAGATGCTGACTGGAGCGATGTTATGCGACATATGGCTTTTCGTAAGAATAGAAACGCAGGTATCCCTACTCTCCACAAGAGGCGGGCTCTCGAATACCGCCCGGACAGAGATGTAAAAACTCAACTCGAGCGCTACAACAAATGGTGGGTCGACGTCCAATCAAGAGCCAAGTTCGCGAAGCCAAGTCTAGAAACGATTTCATTTCTCTCGCCTAGCACAAACCCTGGACAAGACTGGAAATGGAACGCACACAAATTCTTCTGTCTCGCTTTTCACCTGCGACCTAGATCCATTCTACAACCAGATACTTCTCCCCAGTAAGCCGCCTTCTCCTTCTCTCTTCTTGTTTTCCGCTCATGGCCCACTTCACCTTTTTCCTTATCCCTACAAGATCCCCCCCCCCCAGAACCTTACCCATGCATACACTAACAGCAGTCATCACAACAGACTAACAATCATATCCAACCCCTCCTCACCCGCCAGCTCACTAAGAACTAGCCTCCACGCCCTCCGTGCCCAACTAAAGCTCGAAAAAGTACGCTGGCACGAAGATAAACTGCGTTCCACTTTCGGAGACGAAATTGCAAGAGATGAGAGAGCGAAGGCGGTCTGGAGTGCGATTATTGGGTTGAAGGGAGAGGTTGAACGGGTTTTAGAGAGAGGTTCCTGAGTTTGGTGTTTGAATTTTGGATGGGACGGAGAGGGCAGAATCTTTCTCTTTTTTCTTGTGTTTTTGCTTGGGGAGATGATGATTTGAGTTTGATGTTGGTGCTTGGATGTAATGAGCCGTGCTCCGGATATCGACTGGTGATTCTTGGTGGCTAGAGGGTTAGAGCTTGGGGTTAATTGTCGCTTATTTGTAAAGGGGTAATGATAATTCACGTGCTCATTTCATGCTTTCTGGTCTACCCCTACCTACTTACAAACTTTTGATAACACATCGACACGGCTGATGCCTGTACCGCACCGTTGACAACAACATAAGACGTCACGAAATATTTCCACTCAGACTCCGAAATTTGAGCTCTTATGTGAAATCAGCAGGAGCAGAACGCGGGAGGACGATGAACCAAGTCTCTTTATGAAAAGATAGTTCTCATCTTAGAATGTCCTATCCTAGTCGTCTCGTCTCGTCCTATGCTACCATGCCCATCACCCAGACCATATGCATGCAATCCTTTTGATAACCCCTTATCCAACCCAGTCGCGTTTGCATCATTTGCAAGCAAGTCCCGAGCCCGATTAAATGCCATCATAAATCTCCCCGTTCGTTTGTCGTTCGTTCACATGCAGGGCAGGCCTAGTAGCCCTTCTATCCTGATCGTCCAATCCTACCTATCCTATCCACTATGCACCGTCCGACGCCACGGATACTCCGCGCCTGCTGCATGCAGCAACCAGGCACCTGTGACGCCGAGCTCCAACAACCATTAATTCAACAATACAATTCAACTCGAGGTGCGCCAGTTCTGCTCAATCAATCCTGTCTTCGATGTGGTAAGAGTGAAAGTAAATTCTCCTCATCCACAAAGGAAGAATGCAAAATGCTCCCTATACAAGACAAAAACAGAATTGATGCCTCCCAAAACCAAGTCCCTATGTTATGGTACGATTTTAAAGATGGAAAGGAAAGCATGAGTTCGTTACTCCATAGTGGAGTATAGAGAGAGTGCTGTCTATCACTGCAGACGCTTTCTCTTCCTATCTTCCTCTCTCATTTCTTCTTCATGCTCTTCGTCTCGTTCGGCAGTCTCAGCTGGATTGAGAATATGTGCCATGCTGCCTCTCCTGGTTGGCGGGCCGGAGTTGTCTTTGAAAAGGCCAGTAGCACCTTGACCTTTGTCTCGAGAGGAGCCCCAGGACCAGCTGTTCAGATGGTCCACCGTACTTCCATTCGAATACGGTGGTGTGGTGGGGCGGGACCCTTCAGTGCGGCCTTGGGATGATGCTGTTGTAAGTGAGTAGGAGCTGAAGCTATCGCGGATATGTTGGTCCTCGTTCAAGGTTGTTGGACCTCTCTTGGGTGATGATGGCCATTGAGCAGAGGATTGACCAGAAGCAAAAGGTGAGGAAGCATTTGCTTGCCAACCTTGTACATTTCGGATGTCGGCTGAAGTGTGGCGTCGAGGGAGGTTGGTTGGCGGCGATGCTACAGTTGCGAGAGGATGTGGCGGTGGGGGTGGAGGGGGAACTTGGGATCTTAATGAGCTGGGAGAAGATTGTGACGTGCTAGCTCCTATCGAACCATATCTGCGAGGTGTAATAGACAGGTGAGATGGTACAGGCGGACGATAGAAGTTCTGTCGAGGAGGAACGCCCAAGGTTGGGGCACGACGAGGATCATCTTGAGGCATTTGACGTGGCGAAACAGGGGCATTGTCCAGCGAAAGGTTGGAGAAATAGGGCCGGCTTCCCGAGAATGGAGGCTCAGGAGGCTCCTCGAAAGATCTGATAACTTCAACTTGCCGTTGAATCTCAGCTTGCATGTTAATAACTATATACGTTAGTAAGTAGGCAAAAAGGTGTCTGACTGTGCTTACCATCCCGATGCAGAGGTGTGTCTGGATTAGGAATGAGAGAGAGTATCGCGCGCGACATTTCGTGATTAAGCTAAAGAAATATTAGGC
The DNA here is from genome assembly GCA_003988865.1 of Phialocephala sp. D728. NCBI lineage: Eukaryota > Fungi > Ascomycota > Leotiomycetes > Helotiales > Mollisiaceae > Phialocephala > Phialocephala sp. D728. Next base: position 824,600 of record QYAJ01000003.1, on the reverse strand, counting down.
GTCTAGCACACGAGCAAAGGTAAGACAAGACGAGGGACGAGGATGACTGACTTGAAGCGATCTGGACAAAGCATCCATGACCACTGTATTTCTGACGTGCATGAATTGCGAATTTTCCTCACTTCTTGCAAGTCTTGCATGCATCTCGTATGATTGGTGTTCAAGTTGAGTTAACCTCGACTCGGTAGACTCTTGCATCGACAGCATCGGCTCTGCTGGAGTTCCAGGTTGCGAAAGTGGGGGCTTTGGAGCAGAGTATGAATCTCGGTGTACCAAGGCATGTCTTGACGCCCGGCGTTTGATCTCTCGGAGCCCAACGAGATCGCCTCGCTTGAAGTTACCATTGCCGTGCTTGAACTCCCACAAGGGGGATTCAGGAGATCCTGTGTGAAAAACATCGCTAACTAGATTATCCTTAGCAGACGTCGTTGGCAACCAACTCGGCCTACGAACCTTTGTGAAAGCCGTACATGTTCAACTGTCGTACAAAAGATGAGATATTTGTATGTTTGAAGTATTGTCTGTGACATGTGAGCCAATATTTCTGCCTCAGATCTGCTATGTGTACTCACGAGAGGACTTTTGAAAAGTCATTGGAAGGAGACATCACAAAACTTTCGGCTGAGTTCGACCATGATATCAGATGCTGTATGCTTTGGTCTTCTAACATACTATGGCCCATTAGCATGCACATCGCACATGTCCCCGGCTTGTGCTTACTTGTACAGCTTATGAATAAAAGCAGTCTGTACTACTTTAGGTTGTTGAGCACCTGCGGCAGCAGCAGCGGCAGCATTTGGTCCTGCCAGACTGCCAGAACTTGGCTGATCTCCCATCATCATGTGGTCATGCACACCGTTTGCTTCTGTATCGGGGCTTGTTCGAGCTGGGGGAGCCATCGAAGCTGTCGCAGGAGGTGTGACCTCCATTGGATCACCAGGAGATGGAGCTGAGGTTTGGAGGATTGGAGTTTGAAGGATCGGTACCGTTCGAGCAGTCGTTTGACCTGGCTGCGTATCGCCCATGAAGGGACCCCGTTGCGCTCTCTCGTCCGCTGTGTCCATTATCGGATTACCTGCGTTTGTTAGTACGTGTTGGCGCAAATCGCACAACGCAGCGGGAGTCGAGAAAAAGGCCACGATTGACTTGTGCGAAGAGGAGAATTACCTCATTGCATCCAAATTGACGAACTCTCCGATTTTGCGATGTATGGCGATGAGGGAAGCTCTTCTTTGTCTGATGCTACTGCTGATATGCAGCTATCCGCGACAGGGTTCACTCAAGCCGTGTGGCCACTTCAGCCTCGCTGCACATGCAGATTTCTGGAAGGAGGGATTGGGAATCGCTCGAGAGATCAACAGGAAGAGTCGCGCGCGGTGGTGATGCGGTGGAGGTGTTGGGGAAGTTCTGATGCTGATTGTCGAATTCGAGGTGCCGGGCACTAAGTTGAGTCTAGAACTTGGAGAAGGGCGTAGATCTTCTGTGCGAGCTTGAATCGGGTTCGGGGGCGAGCTAGCCTAGTACAGTTGCAGCGTTGAGTTGGACCCCGCGGCGAAAGCTGGCAGATAATCACGAAAAAGGGGCCGACGGCGGCATGCGACACGATACAATTGATGATTATTGAAGGAGTAGAAGCTGAGTTGCGATCAGCGACAACGACTCGATTGCTAGTCGACGATTCACGAGTACGGGGTTCAGGAGCAAAGGCCATTGGAATGCTATCATAGGCCAGGGACTACTCCGTACAGGCAGGTCAAAGCAGCGGCGCCAGCACCCCCAGCTTGGTCCGGGGTTCTTCTTCTTTGGCAGAACAATGCCAATACACGGTTAAACTTCGAGAAAGGGATGAGAAAGGGCCGAGCAAGGCCTGAGCCTGAGCGGTGTTCGAATCGAACCTGTGGAGAAGAACGAGGCGCCCCCTAAAGCCTGGACCCTTCCCCCTTTCCCACGCCATACAGCCGAAGCATGTGAAACGACAATATCATACATACACTGCTAGAAATCCTGCAGGTCGAGGAGAGCCTCAAAATAGAAATGCATTGTTCTTATTGCTCGTGCAGATGCAGATGTTGATGCTGAAGCCGATGCTGCTGCCGCGCCGGGGACAATGGATGACGGCGAGGAAGAATCGGCGTGGAACTTGGGATCTTCTGCCAACTGCCCGATGTGGTGGCGGATGTGGATGGGGATGTGATATGCATGGCGGTCGGATGGCGAAAGGATGAACGAGAGGCGAGGAAGACGGAATAGTGTCCTGCAGAGAAGAGACATGAAGTCGAATCCGGCGCCTCCCAACGGCCCGGAATCAAGGAACCCAGATCCGCAGACGACCGCACAGCAGCTCTCCCGAGATGACGATGTAGCTGCTAGCTAGCACATCAATAATCTGTGTTTGGTTCTCAGCAGCTTACGTTCAAGAGTGATGATGTGATTCCTTCTTTCTCGAAGCTATTGGCTTGTCCGACCGATGCTGCCCTGGTTTCAGCTGGAGGCAAGCGCATCCGTGCTGAGCTGACGAGTGTGGAAAGCCAATCCGGCCGCTATATAAAAGGCTGATATAGGTGTACGAGAACAGTATCATCCAGAACTGCCAAAGTGAGGGTCGAAGGTTGGGTTGAGGGATGAGATGCTCAGCCTTGCGAGGCGATTGAGTGCAGGTCGAAGTGGGCGTGTGGATGAGAACGCTCCCGAGGCTCGAGGAGGAGCTTGAGTAATCGAGGCTCCATGGCCTTGCGATACAGAGTGTCTCCGGAAATAACTGTTTTCCACGAACCCAAACATCGAACAAATGCTGCAGCTTCGGGTTAGGCCAAACTTACATCTCATTCATATCGCGGGCGATGATCTCATTCTTGAAATGCGATCCACGAACTATAGGCGTGGTGTTGCAGACATGCTGAAGCTAAGAACGCACACTGCTGTGCCAGTTAATGCAACCGGAAGGTGAGGTATCCATGTGCTACAAAAATACATCCTCGTCGTGAGATCTATCTGATCGCAGAGTAGACGAGAAGTTGCTATGCTTGGACTCAGGCAACTGTTCGATATGCATACGAAGTAGTTGTGCCATCCATCATGTCAGACAATAGTTTGCGAGCGGAAGGAGAAGGGAAACAGGAACAGGAGGAAACCAAAACTTTGTTCGGCGAGAGTTCGGCAGGGTTCCAACTCTGCCGCTTCTTTGTTCAACCAATCACAGCCGAGCGGACTTTGTCACGGCTCACAGCCTCGCCTTCATGCCTTGCCTCCCTTGCTGCACAACATGCATCTGGATCTGTCCGTCATCCAGCTAGCAAACGGAACATCAAACCAGACGACAAATCTCTTCGGACCAAGCCGAATGAAGTCGATCTTGATTCTAGAGAGCCATCGCAACGCTCTCTCCCGGTAAGATTACCAAATTGCGACTTCCGAAATGGGAGTCTCAACACAGACAATAGTTTAGGTTTCTAGCATCACAACAAGACCATCTCATAAACGTACTTCCATGCAACACACTACCATTACTATTCGCTTCCTTTAAATCGAAACATCCTCAGCCTGGCGCCGCCTAATTCTAGATATCTCGCATCGGAAAACCCGAATCCGTGCTCTTTCTTCGAAAGTCGGACCGTGAGTTACTAAGGATCCATCGCCATCATCCTAAAAAAAAGCCACCCATCCCCCTCATAGCCGATCATGGGTCAACTGGCAGAGTATCTCGAATCTCTGAAAACGGATGACGGATCACCTGACGCTGATGCACGGAAGACAGAGTAGGATAACCCAAAATACTTCTCTCTCCCTTTCAGCTTCACAATAAGCTCACATATGCCATAAGGTTGATCGCACTGATTCGATGTCTTACTCCGTCCGAGATCCAAGAAATCCGATACCGTCTCAATGCTGTAAAGACCCCGAATGACCTCTGCACGAAGCTCCCGCCTGAACTCGTTCAAAGCATAGCAAAGCACCTCGACCTCGAGGATATCTTTCGAGCGCGTGAAGTCTGTCGCTCCTGGATGAATCATTTTAAAAGCCCTAAGTTCTCGGCCGAGTTCATCCAGTGGCATTTTCCCTTCATCTGGGAACGAGACTTCCAAGGCGTTACGGACGAAGAGCTACAGTCTGATACAATGAACCCTTACAATATGCTACTATATCAAGCTAAGAAACAGATTCAACGAAAGAGAGGGCAATACCATTCCATGGCGATATGCCCAGATGTACGCTGGTTGGCCCCATATACATGCCGGTACTGGAATGGAAGGATAGCTTACAGCACGAGAGAATCGCGTATGGTTTCGGTAATGGACCTTCGCTCTGGGACTGAAACAACCTACATGGATGAGAACAGAAAAGCCCTCGGGCCATGGCATCTGAGCGACTCTCTCCTCCTAGCTATGGTTGATATGACGTAGGTGAAGTAGAACGCCTGTGGCATTGGACTTACTCACACTTCGTAGGACCCTACTCTTAGCATGGCGTTTAGAGCCGCCACACCAACCAGCGACACTTCGACTTTCCAGTAAGCCTATCTTCGTGTCGGCCTTGCATGACCAAGTCGGAATTGTTACCATATCTAACGAGGTCTTGATTTGGAAATTTGGAGGACCTTTGAAATCAGTTGATGTGAATACGGAAACTTTGCGCCATCATATGGTTGGTCTCAACGATAAATATTCGCTCCATCTTGAAGCTATGTCCTTCCATCCCTTCAAGCAGGGTGAGTTCTCCATGATGGCCAACCCAAAACGCTTCGATTTTGTCCCTGCCGAAGCGAGAATGACACGTTTGGTAGTCATGAACCTACTTAATCCATGCTTGATCAAATGTGTCACACCTTTTACTAGAATGGATAAGTCGAAGTTTGCATAATGCTTATCAATCTTGATTAAATACCTAGAGGAATAAAGTGCTGACTGGTCTAGATAATTTATTTGTTACTTTTGCAGTTCTCGCCAAAGGCGTCGGCGATCAGGATGATGTCGTCGGGTTCGGCGTGGCTGAACTCATTCAGGGAAAGGTGAATTCAATACATCAACCAGACGACACATTCATAACTCGTCGATCCTCACAGGCTGGATCTCGAACAAGCCTGCGCATAATTCAGTTGCACGATGGCAATATCGGCATATATTTTTCAGATCCTAGTGATTCAATTACCTTTACGCGTCATAGTCCAGAAGACCAAGAGAAGCTCGGCGGGGACTTTTACCTATTCTCACATACCATATTTAACGTCCTTACGAAAAAATTCGAAGTTAATACCTATAAGCTCCCTCCTTGGGTCCGCCTAATTGGCAGCCGTAGCGTCCCCAAACTTTTCCCAGCTAGCTTTTGGCGAGACCAAATGCTCGTGCCCGTTTACGGAACAGGAGTTGGTGATGACTATAGACCTCCGGGTGTAACGGATATTCTTCTTGCTAGCTTTGACAAACTTAAGAGCAGGAGTAAGCACTCAACGTACACTGAGGTATTCCAATCTCTAACTTTTGCTACCTAGACATAAGTCTCACGCGGGATGTCGAGGTCCCTTGGTATGGGAACAAAGCTGCATGTCCCCGAGATGCACCGACAGTCTCGAAATATGACAACGATTGTATCCTTATGCCAAGGGACGAGGAATCATGCCAGACCGCCTTAGCCTACTGCTGGATTGGCGGAGCTCAAAATTCTCCGCAAATGCGAAGACTTGCCCTTGAAATCCAAGTGGGCGAGGCGGGCTACATCATTCCGAATTACACGCCGCCGGGGGTGTGGTCGGTTCAATGTGATGATGAATTTGTGGTGATGTTTAGTATCCACGGTTTCGTCGTCTGGTGCTTCGATAAGAGCGTGTCTCTATTAGGGGGTAACTCTGGTGGCTCCAGAGCTTAGTATCAATATCCTAAAGCTCTCCGGAGTTTGTTCATACCTTGTAAGATAGACGAGGGGGAGGTTACCGCTGTGGCTATGCGCTCGCAGGTGTTGAACGTTCTGGGCAACAGTATGCTTTGTCGATACACAGGCATAGTATTGTTAGAAAATCGGATAATGCATCGAAGAAAAGAATAAATACTTGGTCAACCAGTCTGATTGTCAACCTTCTCAAATATTGAAAGTAGGAGGCGACAGTACATGATTTCGAGTACCTAGTTCTGGTCTAGAGATTTGGGTACCAATGGTCATGATAGCCAGATCGAATTTGAAGGCTAGTCTTGTATGTAGACTGATTGGATTTGGCAACGTAGTTGTGAAGAAACCTAGAACTGGGTGGTGTTCATCCTCTCAGCTAAAAACTCATTCATTCATGATCCTTCTCTATCGACCTCTGTCGCAACTGACATCCCTGAATCTACCAGCTAAGCGCCAACACTCTTTAAGCTCTTCACTAAATCCACAATACTCTCCTCTAGACTCTTGAACTTTATCCCAAGCACCTCTACCGTCCTCGAGTTATCAAACTTATACACGCCACCCTCAGGATAATCCCCTCCCTTGACCTCCTTGCCTGGCAACTCACTAGCGTACTCTGGGAAATTCTTCCGAATAATCTCACAAATCTCCTTGTTCGAGAAATAACCCGCCGTAATAAAGAACCGCTTCTGAGCTGCGGCATCCGCCTCAATAGCCTTAACGTGACACAGCGCTAGATCTCTCACATCGACCCAGATATAAACACCCGTGTCTGGGATCTCCTGCTTGCACTGTCCCGTGATCAAATTCCTTACTCTCTGGTTGGAAGTATTGAGTCCGTCCAACGAATTCAGGTAATGCACGATCGGGCCAAGGACAAGAGGAGGGCACATGGTAGCAACGGTGAAATTCGGCTTCTCCTTCTCAACGAACTCCCACGCTGCTTTTTCGGCGAAAGTCTTGGAAGCTCGGTACCCGTTCGCGGGGTTCTGGACCGCTTGTTCCATCGTCACTGGATTCCAGTCGTTTTCGGAATACGTGTAACCGGGTCGAACACCTTTGGATCCGTCGAGGATGCTTGCGAACGAACTCGTGATGACAACTCTCTTGACGCTCGGAGCATATTTCTTAATCGCTTTCAGGATTCCTGTGGTGCCGATGATCGCTGGATCGAGCAGGTCTTTCTTGGTATCCGTGACATTGAAATGGAAGGGGGAGGCGGTATGGATCACAGCTTCGAGGTCAGGGAGGGACTGCACGGCGGAGTCGAAGGCGTTTTCTTGGGCGATGTCTTCAACGATGCGGAAGTCGAGTTTGGAGGTCGGGATGTTGGGGTACGCATCTTTGATCTTGGTGGCTTTTTCCTGGGAGCGGACGGTGGTGATGACGGTGTGACCGTGCTCGAGCAAGATGTCGAGGACGTGGGCGGCGATGAATCCGCTCCCTGGGCGGTTGTCAATTGAGATTCGTAGATGCGATAGTGGGGTAAAATCAAACCATGGCAGGGTAAAATCTGATGACGGAAACAGAGATTGACTTACCTCCTGTGAGAAGAACCTTCATATTGACCGAGTTAGTTGTAGAGAATGGACGTTTGGTGATTGGTATTAATTTGCGAAATGCGAACATGCAAATCTAAAGAGAGAAGGGAAGGTTATATAGAGGAAGGAAACGTATGGAGTAATTGCATATCGTCCAAAAACGTCATCAGCCGAAACTCTCTAGCCCGCGATGGAGCCATTCGTGACATGCCGCGTTAAAAGCAGCTCACATCTTAATAATTGTGCCCAATGATATCCCGCCATCGCATTAGATTTCTCGCTTGAGTGCCGGTAGGTAGGAAACAGATAGCGTTAACGGCTTTCCTCCACCTCTGAAGCTGAAGTTCGGCGATTCGTGCTGTTTTGCAGAGCCTTAACTCCGAAATCCCATCTGCCACATTACCTAGGCAGTAGGTTTGTTTACCAGTGCAACTTTCGCATCGCAATGCTAGATGCAGATTGAGAATTAACAAAGAAAAATTAAGGATTGACAAGTCTGATTTATGCAGTCAAAGACAGCTGTCGTTGATTTCAAGGTGTATGGCTAAAATCTCACCCACAATCACATGCACCAGGGCTAGTCATTATTGCCATATTTACCAAAACCTACCCCATCTATCATACAACATGCTCCATCTACCTTGTACGCTAATCCACAAAGAAAAGTTGCGTTGCAACGGTATCTACTACCGGACAACTAGATGATTTCCTGACGCCGGCACTCAAATGAGAGAATATAGACAATGAAGCGTCGCTTTGCACGCCAATCTTACTGCTGGAAAGCATATCCAGACCTGCCCCTACCGACTGTTTTGTAACTACCACCCGCAGTCATGATATCGAAACGAGATGCCCCCATTGATTCGGGGTCCGAGAGACTTGAAAACCAGAAGCCTATGACGACGACCAGATAGCTCAGGAGGAGAATGGATCCCTTGAAGTAGTTGCTCTTCCCTTCACCATACATATAGCTCAAGAGGAACACGCACAGAATGACCGTAACCATATCCCATTGAGGGAAGATGAGACTGAATGTGTGTTCAACGATGTCTGCGTCCGTCCACCCACCCAGGTTGAAGGAGCTGTAAAGAACCAGTGCAGGTATTTGCAGCAGGCAAACTTGAAGAGCGTAGGCTGATCCGATTTCCATTGAGAGTGCGATATTACCATTCATAGCAAACGATATAGCGTTCTATCTATAAGTTAGTAAGAGTGTAGAAATGAGAGGGGTTTATTGCTTACCAAGAATTCCGTGGTGTTCGGCACAAGCGCAAAGAGGGTGATTCCCAAGAACTTCTCATCAATACCAGATCCGTTCAAGATGACGTCTACGCAGTCAACCAAAATCTCAGCAATGAGGGCATATAACACAGTTGCTCCACAGAGAATTATAGAACTCTTCATTCGACTCCAATTGGGAGCGTCGTGGCCACCTCCGGCTTGAGCACCAGCAGCGAGATGCTCGTCATGGTCGTGTACGATCCCAGCTTTGAGGGGTTGCGGTTTTGTAATCGTTCCTTGGGCTGGCAAGTTCGCAGCAACAGAGGTCCTTCGTGGAGCTTTTGTAGCATCCCTAGCTGCAATAGTTGCTGCTGTGGCTGCGATCTCTGCAACTTCGCGGACAAGACTCGTATTTTGAGCATCTGTGAAGCCTGGGATGTGGATATCGGACATCGCACTCTCCCCTCCACTGCTCTTTGGAGGTGGTAAGTGCGGGGTAGTAGCGGAACCATTCGGCCCAGGCGTTTCCACGACAGAACTGTGCCTGGTGCCGTCTTCACGTGGATCAAGACCGACTTGCTTTAGTGATTGTCCTAAAATACGCTTATAGAGTTGCGATTCTCGAATCTCTAATGCTTGAGCTTCATTTGATGAGTTATGAGTGCTGCCGAGTCGCTGTAGGCGAGCTTGTACAACATTGCCTAGCGGTTGTTGAGCAGGAGTATGGGAAACATCCGGTATCTTCTTCTCGTCGGATTCATTATTCCATATGACAGCGGCGTGGGTCCGTAAAGTGAACCATAGTCCGATCACGTAGGACAAGAAGAGTAAGACAGCCGCAACCCAGGTGTACGGACGCACGGCTTCAAGGTAGAATCGATCGTTTAAAGTTGGAGTTTGTGAGAAATAACAACGGCGACAGTCCCGGCTTGGAGACGGTCCATTACTGTCCTCACAGCTCAGGCAATTGAGCTCATGCTGCAGGTAGTTAGTGATCGACCCTTTAGGAAGGCTCATGTACTTACGGTACCATATATCTGGTAAAATAGTGTTGGGCCAAAGGCTGCGATGACCGCAAAAAGTAGCATGGTAGACGTGACACCTGCTGATCTTGCGTTGAATCTCTGAGTCTTTCGTTTTATAGCCCCAAAGCACATAGAAATCCCTGGAAGGAAGAGGATACCAGCAAAGATGCTGCCAATGATACTTCCTTCTACTAATGAACCCTTGCCATTGTTAAGAGCAACGCAGTAGAGGAATACCTCTACAAGGGTTGAGAAGAACGCATTGATAGCAGCGCCGAGGCCCATAGAGGACTGTGCCGAAATGGAGGCAACTGCCTGACCGATGAAGTACGCCAGTGGGATAATCGAGAATAAAGCCGCCATGAATAGGAATGCGTCTCCCGTAATGAGCAGGCCTTCAATGCCAAGCAGTTCCTTTAGAATGAAGTAGTCAAAGATGACAAACAAGACGACACCCATCAAGTTGATCAAGAAAATGTTAGTTCCATCCACCGTATACTTCCAGTATTTAAGACCCACGGCACGATACGTGCAGAGTAGTATGGAGGAGTTCGAGATGGCGCCCCGAGAGTATTCGGAATCAGACTCAAAAGAGAGAGCCAATGGATGTCGTCGAAGGTGGTAGAACAGCAGCATCGTGACTTTCCCCATCGGTATCCAGAAGACTAGGAACCAACATATGCCTGATACGATGAATAAGAGGGGTGTGATGAGTCCGTAGAAGAACAAGAAGAAGATAACCCGGCCTGTGTTCCACTGACCTCTGCCAAACAGTCTTCTTTTATATGGTCGTTCGGAAGTACCTCGCTGTTGACCTCGTCTAGTGCGGCCTAAAAGACTATCAGTCTCGCTGGCGGAGGAATCGATGCTTCGTCGTGACCGCCCAACGATTGAGCGAGTGCCCTGAGGCCCGAAAAAGAGTCTTCCGTCCTCTATGTCTCCACTCTGCCACTGCTCGTATTCCGTAATACTACGCCCTTCGCCCTCATCCTCCTGGGCATAAGCTTCATCTTGTTCCAATCTCACAAACTGGCCAAAAGGGTAGAACAAATATCCAGACAGACCCCAAAGCACTCGACCATACTCAATTGCACTAGGCGCTGCGCCAAAGATGAAGCATACTACTGCCCCGACGAAAGCTATCAATGCAAGCCACCAGCCGAACCAGACGGTCCACAAAATGTTGAAGAACAAGAGCCATTTGTTGACTCTTCCACCCGGAGACGAATGAATATCGCCTTCTGCAGTCTTTTGTACCGACCGGTTCTTTTTGTAGAGAGCTGGTTTCCAAATACGTATACCGAAGGGATGAGTCTCATTTATAGCTTCTTGACGATCCTTGAGAGTAAAACTCTCTGCGTCACTGAGATCGTCTTCGTCATCCTCATCTTGTGGTGTTGCATCCAAGCCCTCATCTGTCTCCTCTTCGTTCAACTCTGGATCTGGGTCTCTCGCGCCATCACCGACGATGCTGGCTACCTCAGTCTGAGTTTCGGCCTCAACTTCTTCTTCGCGAGCGGAATCCACTCTTGGCAACGGAGGCTGTGTGGTGGGTCGTCTTCTCAAGGTTGAGTTTTGATGTCTGGCTGTGCCATATCCAGAGGCACTGGACCTAGTGGTAGCCAAATCTCCTTCGATTTCTGTCACGTCGTCGTCCACCGAAAACTCCTGTCCTCGATGAGGAGCCTGCACATTCGATGATGCTCGACGCGCCATGCTAGGCTTCTTTGGTTTCTGCCCGCCTCGCCCTCGTTCCGGACCCAACATCGGAGACCTTATAGGTTGAAACGATCGTGAAGACTCCAAGCTATGCGGCTGCGGCCGTTCACTAGTCGAGGATTCGCTATTTCGGTGCTCTAAGGACTGAGCGGCGTCTTGAGGTTGAATAGTGCCTTCAAAACATGTTAGCATCGAAACGAACAGCGGAGAGTATCAGGCATAAACTGTCCATGGAGCTGGAGATGTATCATACCATATGTTTGGGCATCTGGTCGATGACGAATCGTCTCTGCAGACTGATAGCTCTCTGAAAGTCCTTCATCAGGCGTAACTTGCTGGGAGATCGACTCTACTCTTGCTAGAGGGTGTCGACTATCCGTAGGAGACGTGGGTGTCGACATGTCGGTATCGACAGGACTTTGAACAAAGTCTCTGGTGTCGATGGGCTGGTTTTCATGTTCTGAAGCCATGGTTGCTATGCGATTATGTTTATCTGTGGTAGGCGGATGGCATCAGAGCCCGTGCATCAAACAAGTACCTTGGTAGGCTAGAATGCTGGAAGCTCCCGCCGGGCCCTACGCTGCAGATCCGCAGAAGCAAACAAATGGTAAAACGACGAAGGTGTGGAAGGCATTCGAGTTTAGTTCTGGTGCTCCGTAAAAGATGGATGGAGCTCGCGATGTTTGGTGAGAGTGATCTATCGTTTGGTAAGAGAATGAGATGACTCGGATTTTCTTTTTGCATAGAGATACACACCCCGATCAAGCCCACACGGTCTCTGAACTTGCTGCATGCACGCCTGTCGAATGACCATCGTGCAGCCGCGCCTCTCCGCCTTGTTTTCATCTGACAACACCTGATTCGTGAATCCCTGCTTGGGTAGCTAGTATATTGTAGCCTGGTATTTTAGGCTGTAAGGCTCCCAACAGGAAGCTACGAACGCGTTAGCTCAGGACGCCTGGAATCCTCAAATCAATAGAAGGAGAGAGGCAACTGACGACTGCGACAGAACAACCACAACCCGCAAACCGTCTCTCTCATCGAACAACTAGCCCTTCTCTTCACTTCGCATCGTCAACATGGCGCTGGACAGCTTCTTCCACAACAAGATTGAGAGCATGAAGCTCGAGATCATCCAAGGTCAAGCCGTGCTTCGAAGATTAGAAGCTCAGAGAAATGACTACAACTCAAGAGGTAACACAAGAGATTGTACTCTCTGTATTCCCCACTGACCTTAAACCAGTACGCCTTCTACGAGAGGAACTTGGGCTATTACAACAGCCAGGATCATATGTTGGCGAAGTGGTAAAAGTTATGGGCACGAAGAAGGTCTTAGTCAAGGTACATCCGGAAGGAAAATATGGTATGATTGCGTCAAGCCCTTTTAAAACAGATCTGACCTCTTTCCAGTCGTTGATATATCGGATAACGTCGACATCTCCAAACTCACCGTTGGCAAGCGGGTAACGCTCCTCTCCGATTCCTACAAACTCGAAAAGATGCTCCCATCCTCCGTCGACCCACTGGTATCCCTCATGATGGTGGAAAAGGTTCCGGATAGTACTTACGATATGATCGGTGGACTGGATCAACAAATTAAGGAGATCAAGGAAGTCATCGAGCTCGGTCTCAAGCATCCAGAACTCTTCGAATCGCTTGGTATAGCACAGCCCAAAGGTGTCCTTCTGTACGGACCCCCAGGAACTGGAAAGACACTGCTAGCGAGAGCTGTGGCACATCATACAGACTGCAAGTTCATTCGAGTTTCAGGATCTGAGTTGGTGCAAAAATACATCGGAGAAGGATCAAGAATGGTCCGCGAGCTTTTCGTGATGGCTAGAGAACATGCTCCATCGATTATCTTCATGGACGAAATCGATTCTATCGGATCATCTCGTGTGGAAGGCTCTTCGGGTGGTGATTCCGAAGTTCAACGAACCATGCTAGAACTGCTGAATCAATTGGATGGTTTCGAGCCGACAAAGAACATCAAGGTCATCATGGCTACGAATCGATTGGACATCCTGGACCCTGCTCTTCTTCGACCTGGTAGAATTGACAGAAAGATTGAGTTTCCACCGCCAACAGTTGAGGCTCGAGCAGATATTCTACGAATCCACAGCCGTAGCATGAACCTCACTCGTGGCATCAATCTGACAAAGATCGCAGAGAAGATGAATGGATGTTCGGGGGCTGAGTTGAAGGGAGTGTGCACAGAGGCTGGCATGTACGCCTTGAGGGAGAGAAGAGTCCACGTCACACAAGAAGATTTCGACTTAGCTACGGCAAAAGTACTCAACAAGCACGACGACAAGGAAGTTAGTTTGGGCAAATTATGGAAGTAGAGGCGTTGGTTAATATGAGCGAAGGTTCACGATATGTACAACATCACAAAGCAATACCAATCGCATGCTTGCCGTATGCCTCAAAACGAGGACTGGTGCTTGTCAACAGGTCGCCACATCTTTAAGGAATCTAGAACGGCACCAGGTAGGCTGTATTCAAGTTTAGTGCATGAGCTACGCGAGAGTATATCTGAACAGAGAACATTCCACCAGTGTCCATGTAACCCATCCTGCAATGAAGGTAGTCGGCATAGTGGTGCAAGCCTAGAGTCTAGTTTTTTCTTGTTCATATCTACTAATTTCGAATTGCTTCTATTAGTCTCACAAACATTCCCCCTGTTTCTGAGATGTTCAGATAATTGTAATCACGTACTTCTTTCCTTGCTCCGTGTCTTCATATTCCCTGTCTTCTCTACTAGTTGAAGCATCGAAGAAATCACAAGCATCCCTTAGCAAATCCGTTCCATCATTATCGTTCTTATCTCCTTGTCCGGACGTATATATACCGAATCTTTTGAACGTTCTCGCTTCCTGGGTATATTGAAGAAGTAAACACCCGATCGAGTCCAGGTCTACGGAATCAGCTGCTACGTGGTGTACATTGACGAGTGATATGGGAATGCAGTATAGATCTTCGACTATAAGATCTTCTTTCCGGCTCTGGATATCGTTATGTGCTTCTCCGTCTAAGATTTGCTCTCCGTTCGGAGTAAAGGTCTTCAATTGTCCAAAGATTTCTCCGGCAGTATAGACATACGAGCATATTGTCAGTCGTCCTTTTAGGGAGATAGAACCTCCGGATACCTGTGTCATCACATCTCCGATTGTTGATGTCATTTTGACATCTTGGACCTGGACTAGGTCATGATACCCGCGGCGTGTAGTAGGTTGCAAAAAGAAATCAAGAACGATCTTCCCATCAAGAGCAGCCCAAGACCAGGACGGAGCTCGATATCCCTGGAAACGGACTGCTTTCTCATCGAAAGTAGTCCAGAGGAGACTCATTGGCAAACTCCTCCGCCAATGTCCAGCTAAATATTCATCCCCGGTTCTCAACTGTATCTCTTTCGCTAAACCCGAGAGCGCAACAAGTTTGTCCTCTCCTTTCGTAAGTTTCCTCCTCGAATATTCATTCACGATCTTCCCCCAAATCTGAAGATACCAACTATAATCCGCCTCATTTTCCTCAGAAAACATTTTCGACGTCAAATTCAGATCCCCAGTCCTGATATCAATCATAGGCGGAATACCCTTCTCAAACGCCTCACAAGCCTCCATCTCTCGACACGTATAAAAGATCTGATTCTGGCCAAAATGCAGAATTCGCGGCGAGAGGAACATCTCCTGGAGGACCCATCCACGATGATTCAAAGGCCCTTGCTCAATGTCGTTCTCCCAGATGAAGGGATCGACGCAATAAGTAGCACTCTCTCCTCTTCTTCCCGGCAGTTTTCTAGGCGCGAGAAGGCTATTATCACGCTGGAAAAAACAGCCTATGTCACCGTTTGCTGCTCCAGATGCTGCGATGGTGCAAGTGGCATTCTTGTATATTTCTCCCATTCGCATGGACTCGTATTGCCAGTCTGCAACAGAGTCTTGGATGATACATAATGTGTCGGCCCAGAGATAGCGGATCCCTAGACTTCGGACTACGATGATTGCTTGCTGGAGTGTTTTCGGGAGCTGGATTTCCGGGATGGAGATTCTCATTGAGTCTCGCTGGTTGAGTGTTAGGATTAAGGGCGCTTTTCCACCCCAGCAATGGGATAATGCTACATAATTGAGTCGTTCGGAGTGTGCTGGGACATCATATAATGAGATATGAGGGTTTCCATCGCTTCCACTAAGGGCGAGCAGACGGGTTGGGTTGAAGGTCGTTGAAGCCGCAGCGCAGGTATGGTGCTTAGACGTGCAGTCGTCAAGCCAGCTTCTAGCAAGCGCAAGGCTGGGCTCACTACCCGTATACGAGTCATGTTGGCGCGTATCATCTATCGAATGCTCGATCTCTAATCACCAACTAGTAAGAGAAGTCCATAGAAACTACTTCATTCTAGGAGATTCAGGAGGGGCGTACGTTCAGCAGGCACCAACGATATCGCATGCATTACTGCTCCTCTCAAATCACCCTCCAAATGCGGAAAGTAGAACTGGAAGTCTCCCTGCATAAGGTTGTTTGACGAATCTGAACTTGACAGCCTCACTACTTGCCTCGTCACGGAGTCTCTCGTCGAATTGCGAGCGGAATTTCTTGAGCATACGCCGACAGAGAAAACAGCCATCTTTAGTAGATTGCTCGAGCATGACAAAAGTGAAGGGAAAGGTCTCTGGAGAGCGGTAGGAGGATTCGTTGTAATTCATACGGACGAATACGGAATTGCACGTGCTGCATAATTCGGATTCAGATGCTACTTCTTCATTATGAACTTTGAGCTTGGACCTTTGGCGTGATTGTAGACGCAATGGGTGATGAGATAGGGTCTTGATGGTTGAACCTAGATGGGAGAATATGTTGCGGCGCTTCTGGTCCTTGTTCGACCTTGGTTGCGGTTCCGACATGGCTAGTTTTGAAGAAGAATACAATTCTGCAGGCGGTAAGAAGGACAGTGATCTTGGCTATCAGTGGACATTGAGCTGTGTTTCTATTGCGATAGCAGCCGCGATTTCTGTGGAGCTTAAGAACAATTTGAAAGCATATCGCGAGATGTTGAACCATTATCCTTGAACATGTAAATGCATGAAATTGAGGAAGCTTTGCCGAGTTTGCCACGAGCGCAATGTGAGAGCCCTGCATGCGCGTCTCATCCTCGTATCCAAGTATTGACATTTTTATTCTGTTGCCTACGATGCCTTCTCTTCTATGGCGCGAGACGAGATGCTTCGAAGCAGGCGTACATTAGTTTCTCCCTATTCACCTATCTATATATGCTTACTCATATTAATGTCCCAACTCAATTCGTGTCGAGATCTCCACCCGCACCATTTCAGTGGAGCTCTGACGTCCTGATCGCTGGGAGGAGCTCCCAAGAAAAATGTTGATTTCACGAACAAAACTCAAGCCACCCCCCAAACGACTCTGAGCTTCCACGCAACAAACACTTCGAGCTCCTAAATAACACAATTTCCAGAGCTGAGCCATCTGTGAAGAATCATTCCAATTAATTGATCTCCGCATTCTGTTACCTTTAGAGAAAAAAGCTGTCAGCGACCCCTCCTTTACCCCGCCATCGTTCCTTTCACTCAACAAATTGCAACACAACAAGCTCCTCCCTTCTCTAATTGAGAGCTCTCAGCTGATGTCGTGTGATCGTAGCAGACGACGTAATTCACCATGGCTCAAACATTGCCATTCCGACAAAATTTCAGGAAACCCTCGCGGCAAGCCTCCATTGAGTGAGTCCTGACCTCGTCAACGCAATGGCGATGCTGAAGAGAACTAGTCCTCATAATGACCTGAACCCACACATGGATCATTACATTGGTATTGATGTCGGTACCGGCAGTGCAAGAGCCTGCGTTATCGACGCTTCTGGTGATATTAAAGCTTGTGCGCTTCTCCCTCATGTTTTGAGAACATTAGCTCACACACTGAAGTGGCAACTGAGAACATTGGGCTCTGGCAACCCGAGACAGGATACTATGAGCAATCCACAACAGATATCTGGCGCTGTATCTGCCAGTGCGTCCACCGAGCCTTGGACCAGCATAACATTGACCCCACCACCGTCCGAGGAATCGGTTTCGACGCAACCTGTTCCTTAGCCGTCTTCGCACACGACACCGACGAACCCGTCCCCGTCACCGGTCCCGATTTCAAGAATGACGGGAATGATCGTAACGTTATTCTCTGGCTGGATCACAGACCCGTCGAAGAAACTGAGAAAATCAACTCTACAGGACATAATCTCCTTCGTTATGTGGGTGGGAAGATGAGTATCGAGATGGAGATCCCGAAGGTTTTGTGGTTGAAGAATAATATGCCTCCGGAGCTGTTTGATCGTTGCAAGTTTTACGATTTGGCGGATGCATTGACGCATTTGGCTACTGGAAACGAGACAAGGAGCTTTTGCAGCACAGTTTGTAAGCAGGGATATGTTCCTGTTGGTGTGGATGGGAGTGTGAAAGGGTGGCAAGAGGACTTTTATGAGACTATTGGACTTGGAGATCTTACTAAAGATAACTTTATAAGAATGGGAGGAGTTGATGGGGTGGTGAGCCTTTTCATGGCTGTTTTCTATGGCTTGGAACTTTTGCTAATTATTGATAGAATGGGAAGTATATGAGTGCCGGTGAGCTTGTAGGCACACTGAGCGAGAAAGCTGCCTCTCAACTCGGTCTACCAGCCGGTATCGCCGTAGGAAGTGGTGTAATCGACGCCTACGCCGGCTGGGTAGGCACCGTCGGAGCAAAAGTTCACCTTGGCGCAGACCAACTCGACACCGGGATCCCTAAGAACGACATGTCCCAAGCATTTAGTAGACTCGCCGCCGTGGCCGGAACCTCTACCTGCCACCTCGCCATGTCCAAAGACCCCGTTTTCGTGAACGGCGTCTGGGGGCCCTACCGCGACGTCCTCCTCCCCGGTTTCTGGATGGCCGAAGGTGGGCAATCCGCAACAGGAGAGCTGCTCAAGCACGTCCTCGAAACGCATCCTGCGTACAACGAAACCATGTCCATGGCTGAATCCTTCAACACCAGTATCTACGACTACCTAAACAGCCATCTGGACGAGCTGAAAGAGAGGACCAAAGCTCCCACCATCAGTTATCTGGGACGGCATTTCTTCTTCTACGGTGATCTATGGGGAAACAGGTCCCCGATCGCGGACTCGAAGATGACGGGTTCGGTCATCGGTCTCAGCTCCGATCGAAGCATGGATGGACTTGCGCTTTACTACTACGCCACCATGGAATTCATCGCGATGCAAACGCGCCAGATTATTGAGACTATGAACTCTTCCGGCCACAGCATAACTAGCATCTTCATGTCGGGCTCGCAATGCCAGAACAAGATCCTCATGGAGCTGATGGCCACCACATGCGGAATGCCGGTTCTGATCCCGAGATACGTACATGCGGCTGTCGTGCACGGAGCAGCTATGCTAGGAGCGAAAGCTGCGAGCGCGGATAAAGATGGCAAGACGGAAGATCTGTGGAGTATTATGGATCGGATGAGCAAGCCAGGGAAGGTGACGAGACCGGGTAGGGATAAGAGCGAGGTTAAGTTGTTAGATGTGAAGTATAAGGTTTTCTTGGAGCAGTGTAAGACGCAGCAGGTCTATAGGAAGAATGTTGATGAGGTGATTGAGGGGTGGGGTGAAGCTTCTTCTTAAGGGAAGTGGGGGTAGGCTGAGTTGTAAAGAACCCAGGGGAGAGGGATTGTACGACCGTGGATGGATGATATGTGTAGGTGATGCCAAAACCAAAAAAAAGTATAGAGAATAAATAGATCGTTCATTTACTGCTTGTACAGTACGTCCTCTCTGTAATCGTGTTTCTAAGATCGTATATAACTTCGCGAATCGTGCCCTCCTTGTTTCTTCAACTTGCTTCATTCATACTTACATGTCATTCCCTCGTCCTATATCCAAACATTCCAAAAAAAAAAAAAGACCAGCTTCCCGATCTTGAAACTTCAATTTTTGTCCGCTGATGAGGGTGAAAAAGCGCGAAGACAACAGCACCAAAATGGATAAGATAGATATCCAAACCCCCATTTTCTTCTTGAACTGTTCTTGAAAGATCTATCTATCTTAGTTAAAATAGGATGACGAGTATAATCTGATATCGCACTTCACACTTTACAATTCACATGTCCAGACCCCTGAATTTGAGTGTGTCTCAATGCTTGAACTCTGCGTACCGACATCAACATCAACATCAACATCAACATTAACGTTCACATTCAGATCCCTCTATAGCTGCATATCTACATGTAAGAACTAGGCCTACGAACTTATTCAAGCCAACTCAAACCCAAATGGGAAAGCAAATGAGCATGCAAGTGCAAGTGCAATGTAATGCAATGCAATGCAATGCACGAGAGCCAACAAAAACAAAAAAAAATCCGAAATCCAACGCCGAGCCACCATGTCAAGCCCGTAGATATAATGCATGACATAACAGCCATAAATGAATCCCACAATGGATGAAAGCCAGGCTATGCCATTCACTGCCCTCTTTTTCCCCCGGAACACCTTATATTACAAAAATGCAATTCCGTCCACTTTCCTATCCCGTCCAGCTCGCAAATACTTGGGCCCAACTTGAGCTCAGGTTCCCTGGTCGTGTATTTACCTCCTATCCCCCTCAATCTTCAACCGATAGGTATCCTGCAGCCCCGGAAACGCCCTCGCAAACGCCGGCCCAAGACTCCAATTCTCCAAATTCCTAAGATGCCTTTCAAAAACCGGATTAATAACCAATTCCTCTCCTCCCCCATTCCCATTGCCCTCATTACTACTCAACAGCGTATCCGTGGGCTCATACGGCCAATTAAGACTCAGTGTCGTCGTAAACGGAATAAAGAAATTATCGAACAAATAATCTCTCGGATTATAGTTCGCTACTAGCCGATCCCTCATTTTAGGGAAAGGGAGATGGTCGACCCAGGCTGGGTGCGGAGTGAAGAGTTGGGAGGGCCGGGGTGTGGCCCATTCGGGAAGACGATCGTAGTGTTCTTGCGTGGGGGAGATCTGCCAGCGCATAATGAGGAACATTATGTAGAGGACGGCCACCTTTTCGGGGAGTGTGGAGAGGTCAGGGAACGTGGCTAGAATGTCAGTGAAGACTTTGGAGAGTGGGTGGGAGGTTGCTGCTCGAGCTGGGTTGAGGAGTGAAGACACGCTTGGGTATGCTGGTCCGACGAGGGTTGGGGTTGGTGTGCCGTCTGCACCTTCTTGTTGCTTCTTGTGGAGGAAGTCGAGGAGGAGACTATCTAATGGACATGTAGGAGGTCCATTTCGAATTGGTGCCGAATATCCAGCCATCTCTCCACCCGGGGTCGATGCGTTATAGCTAGCATGACTGCCTATAGAATTGCGCCTATGATGGACCGGACTATTGGGTGATTCCCTTGGACCCTGTTGATAGGTTTCCTGCACTCCATTGATTCCATTTGGAATCTTGTTTATCCTCTGGCTGCCATCGAGGAGAAACTCCAATCCCAATCTCTCTGGTCCCATATCTAAATTATGGACCATATCGTGCCTCTGCTTAGCTAATTGCTGTGTCTGTATCTGTATAACCTGAGCTTGGGGATACGCTCTCGGATCATGACCCATCGTCATCGACGCATTAGGAGCCTGCCATGGCGAAGCAGCAGCCGGTGAAGCTGCACTGTTGGGAGTCGACACATTCATGGAAGCAGAACTCGGTCGATTCGGCACATACGGTTGTGCAGGAGGGGTATAAGTCGGAATCTCAAGACCTACAACTCATTAGTTAACCACCATTCCGAAAAGAAGAACCAGCACCCGCAGCAGCACAAACAATCCTACTAACCATGTTGTCCAAGAATCGGTTGTATCAACTGCAACACACTCCCCAACCTCTTCTTGATATCCAGATTCTCAGCCTCCACGACTTCCTTCTGCCTCAACGCATGCTGCAGTTCCTGATACGGCTGCTGGCTCGTCAACTCCCTAATCTTGCGCTCCAGATTTTCGATCTGATTCTTCGTCCTCTCTCTAATCGCCCGCTGAGCTTCTCTATCATTAGCACGCTTTTTCGCCAGCTGGTCAGGGGTGAGGTTCGCTACTCCGCGAGAACTAGATGAGGACCCGCCACCGGTCGTTCGTCTCTTCTTGCTCTGATCTGAGGATGCAGATGCTGGGTCGCCGCCTGGTGATGTCGTTGCTTCTTCTGAGAAGTCCCGCTTCTGCTGCACCTGGGATTGTTGCTGGAAAACATGTTGACTGGGAGTGGTGTTGATAACATGGCTTTGGCCATGCTGCGATCCCGACCCAGATGCAGACGTAGATGCAGATGTCGTTGTGGTGGTGGATTGCTGCTGCCCCTCGCCAGGTGGCATTGCTGCGAGGACCCGTGGGCCAGACCTCACGATTGCATGGGTGCACCGGGCTGGACGTGGATTTTTCGTTTCTCGGCTTTTTCGTTTTTTGTTTCGTGCCTGGTCGATCGAATAAGTCAAGGACGGTGAAAGATGGGAGCGTCCTCAGTCATGTACCGTCCGAAGTATGGGGTATCTTGAGTCATGCGGGGTTTTGTCGATTGAGAGCGGATGAGGTGAGATGAAGCTGGAGCAGAAGGGATTAGAGTCGTTTGGAGCTTCCCAGCTTCCTTCATGGGAAGTGGCTCCGGTTGGGGTAACATTCTCTTGGCAGGCCACCAGGTCGGGGTAAGAAAAGTCATGGCTCGGACGCAATCTCGGAGATAGCGAGTCAGGCTGCACAGATCGAAGCAGGGGGTGGCCAGAGATCTGGTGGGGGTGGCTGCGGTAGGATCGTATTCAGAGAAAAAGAAAAGAAGAAACGCGGGCAGGAGGAAATAACGGGAAAATCAAACCGTTTTATCGAAACGATTTCTTTGCTGTTAAACTTTATAGTTTCCCGACAGAGTTGGACTCGATCTCATGTAAGTGTCGAAGTGAGAATAATTGACGAGGAGCACTTTTGGTCCTTAGCTTGTAGGCTAGCGCATTTAATTATAGAGAGTGCGTGTAGATAGAGAACTCGGGATGAAGGAACTATATCTTGATACTCTTATACACCTTCGGGAGTTACGCCCTCAGTCTTCACCCACAGAGACTCGTCAACATGATATCATTCATCACGTCTCTCCACCATTTTTGTCTAATATTATAATACAGAGACCGGTGCTCGAACTTTTGTTGCTGACCGACTGACCTTTAGACTAAAAAAAACTAGCCAAGGTCATATGCGGATCGATGTGCTGGGTATCTACGATACATCTCAATTCTCATGCCTCAGACGTTTCTCAACCTCCCTCCCGTGCCCCTTTCGCATCCACCCATGCAACCCCGTCTCGCTCTCGATCCTCAGGAGCTGAGATTTATGCCCAAGTATAGAGATCTTAGGGTAAAGATGCAGTCATTCCGACTGAGCCCTAGCAAGTGCCTCATGAATACTCGGCGGGAATCTATACCTCAGCTGACTCGTATAAGTCATCAAATCCATATTCATCTGCTTCAACTCCTCAATCATCGCCAATCTCGTGCCTTCGTTTCCACCAAACTGGCTATTCATGAGGGTTCTTCGCTGTTGCTCCGCACAATGAATGGCCCACATTAACAAGTTCGGTACGTTTTGAGCGACGGATTGGGAAAGGCTGGAGAATTTGGTTGCGCAGTCGCGAATCAGGGATGGGTTGCCGTTGGCTTCTAGTGGGAGGATCGCGAGTTTGCGGATTTCCTGTGGTTGAGTTAGTATTATCCTTACGCGCTTAAGGAGTTCGGTACTTACATCGAGTGCAGCAGCGAAGTCTGCCCGCTCAACTTGGCTCTTTGCAACCGTCATGTTCAGCAATGCTCTATTTGCTTCCCAGTTGGTAGCTTTGACTCTGGATGAGAACATAGCTTGAACCTCATACATCCTTCGCATGGTATCTGCCAGTCGAACGGGGTCATCGATGGAGGTGAGGCTAGACTCGGTTCCTTCCTGAGGCTCGTGAGGATTTACTCCGGCACGTGCCTTCAGGGGCTCAATTCGCATAGGATCTTGGCCGATAGGGACAGTGATAGCTTCACTGAGTGCCCGGTTGATTGTGGTGATGACGCTATCATATTCTCCTGCAAGATGGTACAGCAAGACTGCATCTGTGACTCGTCCGTTGTCATCTGCAATACTGGCGGCTTGCAATGTGATGGTGCGCATGAAGTCGCCAGACTCGTCCAGCCCGATTAATCTCATTCTTTCCTCGATGACGCCTCTGATTCGTTGTCCATCATTTCTCATATCTCCTAGTAGAAGCGCAAACTCTCTACTCTCAAGCACAAGCTCACGTAGAGCTTCATGACACAACATCATCTGGTTCTTCCCTCCATGACCTGGCAAGTCGTTGTTGAGACAGATCAAAGCGAGATAGTCGACAGCAACACTGACAGCCGCCGCTCTGAAATCTCGAGTATAGAGACCAAGCATAGTGCCAAAGTTGATCTGAGACTGACCTCGAGTAGTCAAGCTCAAGAGATCCTCGCTGCTAAAATTTGGATCAGCAACTCTCAACAAGCCATAGAAGTCCAGCGCAATGGCCAGATGCACGCCGTCGACATAGTTATATGTGTATAAGTAGGACACACAATCTTCAAACATGCCGTATGCAAGTTGGAGAAACACGTAAACACCAAAGGAGTTGCCCTCAACACTACCTTTCGTAAAGTAGCGATTACCGATCTCCCTCATCGTATCTTGGGCTTCGCTCAATCCGAATATTTCGCTTGCCATGGCATCAACTCGGTTGATCTCCCGTGCAAGAACAAGCTGGACCCAAGCCCAATCCTCGAAGCTCTGTTCAATACCTTCCAAGAATCGTTGTCTGAGATCACAGCGGCCAATGATCTTGTAACAAGCCATTCGATATGGATCGATAGAGTTCTCGGGCGCAATGCGAAGACGTTGGTTGTACTCGCTGTTGATGCGTGACTGAAGACCTTCATCAAGTCTCCTATCATCGCTTTGAGCGTAAGCTCTTATGTAACCTTGAAAGTTACGATCAATGGCTCTAAATGCAACTTGATTTACTTCCACGTAGTCCAGAGCCTCCGCCACATGGCCAGTTCTGAGGAGGAAATAGACCAGAGCCCAGACAAAGTCCCCTCCGAGCATCTGCAGATCTGAATTGTCACCACCCAGATTCTTCTTGCCAGCCTGCAGACGGACGTAACCCTTGACCTTGTTGATCACATTTGGAATGCCACCAACATTAGCATCCCGGGGGTTCCTAGTGACCGCATCTTCCATCTTTTCGAAGGCCAGTTTCTCAAGACATCTGACCCCACCACGAAGGATTCTCTTCTTCATACTCGATGTGGATGCAGGATTGTCGCCCAAATAGTCGCCCGCGAACCTTCGTTCCCTGGCTGTCCTTTCTTCTGACCATGCCTTAGCCTCGGGATCCTCGCCCACAATCTCTATCAGAGCTCTGTAAGCCTTGATCAGATCTGGACCGTGTTGATCAGGCGATGAATTGACAACATCTGCAAATTCCGAGCAGACTGGGTATGGGCGTCTCTGCAGTCTGGCTAGATTGAGATTTTGCACTTTCTCGGCATACTTGCTCTCCTTGTCGCGTTGGAATCGATCATGAGGACCCGTAACACTGACACCACTCGCTTCCATCTTCTTCTCGACGTCTGCAAATAGAGGTTGGTGACCAGCTCCTACCGGGCCAGCAGCTCCAATGACAGACTTTTGTAGGGCTGATCTACCGAAAGTGCTTCCACCAGGAGAACCGTTCAACCGCGAGCCTGTCAGACCTGGTGCCTTGCTTCGTCTTGACCGACCAAATGCTCCATTCGATTCGCCAACTGACGCCGCAAAGCTTCCCTTCACAGCAGTAGTCTCCTTGGGTCTGATACCAAAGTGCGAATATATTCTCCTACGTTGAGCATCCCATTCTAGCTCCACATTGTCATCCAGAAAAGCATCGAAATCTCGAACCGACCGTGACAAGCCATCGGAGATCATGCTCAGGGTAGTCTGAGTTTGTAGATTCGTAAGATATGTCTCGACGTCGACATCTTGGGGTTCTTGAGGTTGTGGTCGCTCAGCTCGGGCAGCAGCTGCGGTGAGCTGGTTGAGATCTCTGATAGCATCGCCAGGGTTGACTCCAGAAGCTCTGAGGAGGTAATGAGCTCTGCTGTCAGCAGGCTGACCTTGTGCTCCGGCACCGACGCGCTTGATTCGTTGTCGTAGATCTCCAAGGCCAAGCTGGAGTTGCGGGAGGTCATCTGCAATGCTCTCAGCATGCGCTCTCTTCCGGCTCTTCTCCAGAATCGCATCGAAGTAGGCAGTGTTCTGGCCATTCTGCTGCTGCGCGGGTTGACTTGTCGAGGCACTGGCGCCAAAGAGAGACGATCCCGTAGGAGCTTGTGAGGTTGGATTAATGGTTGGTCCAGGACCAAATACACTTCCTCCTGGTGGTGCGCTGCTTGTCCCAGTTCCTCCAAACGTGGGTGCCGCTGTAGTTGTGGGTTGTGTAGCCTGCCCCAAGCCGCCGAAGGGACTCGAAGTATTTGTATTCGTCGGCTGGGAAGATCCCCCCAATCCTAATCCACTGAACAGGCCCGAAGTATTTGCTGGCTGCGACGTCGAGGTACTCGGATTCAGACCGCCGAATATTCCACTGCCAGCTGTCGTAGTCGCAGGCTTCGAGGTTGAGCTGAAAAGGCCGCCATAATCGGATTTCGTGTTATTATTAAGATTACCAAAAAGAGAGGACATGGTGGCAATCTTGGTGGTAGATGGAGAAGATGCAAAGAAAGGGAGAGCAAGGAGCTCCACTGTAGGTGGTGGAGATTGAACGCGGAGGTTCGAAGCGCGTCGAGCTTCGAATCGCAAAAATGTTCCTGCTCGCTCGCTCAAGGACGAGCTTGAGCGCGTCGCTTGTGCCTGAGGTGTCAAATCGTGTATGCAGACCGAGTACCTACCTAGGTAGGTAACAAAGGGACTGGCTGTACTAATCGAGTATATCGAGGTTGATGTTGTATGTGTATGAAGTTTGAAATGGAAATTTGAGAAGAGGAGATTTTTGAGAGGAATATAAGGGCTGCCTAAAAAAAAATCTTTTCTCACGAGAGCTAGATATTGTGTTGCAAAGACAATAAATAGTAAGTGAAAATCTTAGCGTTAGAAGGCTCCAAGTGAATATTTTCAAAGACCTCAGTTTCTCCCGAGATGTCATTGTGATGTCTGGTTTAATGCTCTATTGGCAAACTCTTTGATTGACTCTTCTCGTTAATGCTCTACGCGATCCCAAGTCAACTGACCTGAATGAATAAAAATAGTAGAACGCCGGCGCTATGCCATATATGCCATGCAAAACCACCCACACAATGCATACTTCCCATGACCTAGTCCCATTGAAAGAGCAGCCGGTGCAGACCATTAACCCCCATAGCCGAAGACCATCTATACTATGCCACTTCCGCGTCATGCAATATAATGCAGTTCAGTACAGATGCCAATATTCATTGTATGTACCTTTGCCCCGCCTCCGCTATTCACCCTGTCGATATTACGATCGTCTTTCGACTCCAGTATCACTGCCACTCCGGTCTCTGCCTGTCCTATTCGACCCAAATTGCTGCTGGGCGATCCATTCCAGAACTGTTTCGTAGCACAAAACATATTGTCTGAGGCTCTGAACCATGCTAATGCGCTGACCTCGGAAATCTTCCACGGTCTTCTCAATTAAATCGACGTCCTGGTCAAATACCCAGTCTCCTGATATCGTGGCTTGCTTGTTTTTACCAATGTAGTCCCCAGAAGAGACCTCCATTGGAGTGACACCGCTCCTATGCTCCTTCCTCTGACGCTTAAGCATATCGATCACCGAGTCGATGGTGCAGAATGTCCCGGTTCGGCCGCAGCCAGCACTGCAATGGACGAGCATGGGCCGAGTGGCTTCTTCAGATTCCGGCTCATCTGATCGAGGCGACTGCGTAGGGGCAGATGTTGCGCGCTGCATTAGGTTGGTCAACTCAACGAGGCCAAGAAGTTGTGCAGGACTGGCTGGTGCACCAAAGTCAGGCCATGATGAGTAGTGGATCTGGGTGATTTCTCTCATGGGGGAGAATGGGTGAGCAGCATGTGCAAGAGTAAACTTCCTAACGATGGCGTATGGAGGTTCAGGTGGTGGTGGACCCGGAGTACTTTCTGCTGTAGTATTCGCCCGGCGACGTCCCGAGTCACGTCGCTCTGATGGAGAACGATATCTCTTTGTGTCGAGAGATACTTTCTTCTCTGAAAGTGCCTTGAGCTTCATAGGACCATACTCTTTACTTGCCCAATAAGGGTGACATTTGAGCTGGCCACCTTCCGACTCAGCAGTTAGCATAACGATCACTCGCACATCTTGGTCCCAGATAACACTCCAGAAGTCCTATGCATTGTTAGCATCCGTGTCGAGAGATGGAATTATGCTATATCTTACCTCAAAAGTTGCTGGAAGGGGTCCCTGCGAAGCAATATATTGCTTATTGCTATATGACGACTTAATGTGGCTTGCATTCACATAGTCGCAAGTACCTTCCGGGCGCCCTTGAAGCTTCACTCGAGCGTGCTCAAATGGCCATATGTTATTGTACCTATTCTTGTTTCCCTTTTCAATACCAGCGAGTTGAACGGCCTTGTCGCTAGCAGTTGGTGATCCGTAAGACACGCCGGAGGAGAGAGCTTTGTTCATTCGGTCTTTTTCAGCAAGCTCTAGCCGGAGGAACTTGTCAGAAACACGCTTCCCGTGATTCTGCGTCTCAGCGGCCTTGTGAAGCCAATTGGGAAGAAGATTTTGGGCTTCATTTTCCAGTTCCTTGGGAAGCTTGACATCCATCTGTCCAACGCCGTCGACGAGATCTTGGTTTTGTCGGATGTTGCTGAAAAATGGGTTGGCAGCATTCTTCGTTGCAGGCATCATACATCCACCAGCAACAGGTGCAACCCCTGGGCCTGAAGTACCGAGAGAAAGGTTGATCTTAGAGGATTGTAAGTCCTGATTCGTTCCGTTGTCAACCAATTGCGGACATTGTTTCTGAAAGTCAGCAAAGCCACCCCGAAGGATATAAGAGTTGCCTTTCCAGCCTTCGTTTGAGAACTTCTTTAGCGTATTGACTGCCGAAACCGCATCCTTCTTGTCGGAAGAAAATGCATCATAAACCACCAGATACTTTGCAACTTTCCAGTGACAAAACCGCGCTTTCTCGGCCTCGTTTGTGAAAGTGTCTTGAAGCTTCTGGAGGTTGAACGACGGTCGCTTCAATAAAGTAGTGGGTATGCACAGATTTAATGCACCCTGTACCCGAGACTGTGAAAACTGGGGGAAGACACGAAGATCTAGCAGGAGGAACTGGGACTCGGGCACATGTTCCAGGATATCCTTTAATTGCCCGACAGAGATCATCGCGGGCCCATCCTCGAGAGATGAAGGAAGGGTATCCGCTCGGGGCTGCTGATTTCGGGTCTGTAGTTTCAGGTGTGGCGAGGGAGGATCCGCCTTATTTTGTGGTAGCGATAATCGAGGATGTCGATCATCAAGGCTTGAGAGCATGTTGCGTTGAACAGGCGGATTGGACTCCGTCATGTTCACTGGGGACTGTTGGCGTGGTATATCAAAGAACGAGGACGCATTCAAGGATTTCTGAGGAGACGAACGACCTTGTTGACGCCCACTGTCCAAATCCATGGGATCTGGTGCTCCATCGCGGACTTGCGGTCTCGATCGGGGTGACGGATGTTCCTGTGTCTCTGATCTTACAGGTTTCCGCTCTGGCTTCGGACGCATTTGTGCGCTCGGGGTTGACGCAAAGTATGAGAGGCTGCCATGGCTAAGGCTGAAGCCATGCTTCTCTTCCGTCTGTCTTCGGAAAGCCTCGAAATCTGGATTCGCATCCAACGGTATATGTTTGGGAGAAGGTGCTCCGAAGGATCGAATTGAGGACGAAGGAGGACTCCAATTGTCCTTTGGCCCAATGCCCGAATCTCGCGGATCACTTGCGGGGTCGACAATGAGTCCAAAGTAATTGGGACTTGGTGTGCGAACCTCGGTCTGCACACCGGGTGATCGCAGATATGGGTTTGTATTGGGAGGAAGAGGCTGGCCTACAGAGGCGGCGACCCTTTGAGGGCTCAGTGGTGTGGCAGAAGGTCTGGCAGATGCTCGATGTGATTGCGAATGCGAGGACCGTGGTGGCGGTCTCGCCGCCGTTGACGTGATCACCATTGCGGCGTGCTTCAGGCGGTCGTAAATGCTCGTGGGCTTTGGTACCTTTATCGTTGAGGATCCATTCTGGTCGTCAATTGTAGAGTCGCGCCGAGCGTGTTGAAGAGGTCTTGAAAGTTATCGTGGCGCTGAGGAGGTTGTTGGAGGCGGAGTCGTGATCTTAGGAGGAGCTGCGGATGTGAGTGTTGGAGAGGTGGTCGATGACGCTTGACCAACCTCGAAAGTCCAGAGGCGAGGAGGGCTGAGAGATATCAGGGCCCAGGGCTCAGCAGGGATTTCGTGGATATAGCAAAGCCCACGAAGGGATCTGCAGATGGGTTGCCCCTTGTGGGCGTGGGCGAGGGCGACGGTCAGTTTGGTGGCCGGGAAGTCAGAGCAAGTCGGAAATAAGAAACTGTTCAAGTCCGCCTCAGAAGGCAAGGTTCGCGATTGCAATTGAGGAGCACGAGTGGTCAGAGGGGGAAAGGGTCGCGGTGATTCCAGGAAACGAAGGAAAAGTTGACGAGGGGGAGGTGAGGATGTCTTATGGTGACTGAATAGAATGTGGCACGACGAGGCTTGAAGCCACCGCCCTGTCTCCGGACGATGGCACACGATGGCTCTGTATTGGTAGGACCCTCGCTCCGCACTTTTTATGGGATTATAAATACGCCAGACGCATTTCCGTGGGCTCTCTCGCTCTCTCGCTCTCTCGACTTTCTAGCCTTCAGCCGCAATCTCATGATCCCTCGTCATCGTCTGTCTTCTGTGGGATTGTCCGAGTCCTTGGTGGACGGTGCTTCGCACCGTCACACGTCCCGGCGAGACGCGCTCGTACACCAGGACAGGACGGGGCGAAGAAGCGACGATTGCACGCTCTACGAATACTCACTCTACGAGTACTCACTCGCTCACTCACCCTCCCTGCGACTCTGGGGGGCGTGTCCCTAGGCCTCGGTGTGCTTAGTGTAGTCGTCCCTTGCTCTAACTCGGACTTGTCAGTCGCAACGCGCTCCCTAGTGTACCGTCGCGTCCTGTGGTAATCAGTCGCCGTAGAAGGCAATTGAATAATCCTGGAAAGTAATCGTCGCGGTGAATCAGCACGACGAGCACGGCGAGCACGGCGAGCACGCGCCAGAACAGCCCCAACGACGTCATTTGGGGAGACGGCCACTTTCGACCCCCAGGTGCTGCTGTGCGCTGCGCCCAGATGGCCGATGGCCGATGGCCGATGGTCGATGGCAGATGGTCGCAGATGGTGGTTGAGGAGGACTCACCGACGTCGAGCTCAGCGTGACGCAGCATCAGCAGCGCTGCCATGCCACACGCACATGCACTGGCACTGGCACTGGCACTGGCACTGGCACTGGCACTGGTGGCACTGGATGCCCCAATTCATCTCCGGGTAAGGCTGCCGCCTGCCACGATGCCGATTCTGTGCATGCTGAGATGCTCCAGACGCTCTGGACCTGGACCTGCCCAGGGGGTGCTGGCTGGCTGGTTGGCTGGCTGGTTGGGCTGGCTGGGCTGGTGGGCTGGCTGGCTGGTCGCTGGTGAGAGAAGGCCTGGCTGGTGAGAGAGGGCCTGGCTGGCGGCTGGCGGCTGGCGGGGCGTGGCGGTCGACCACCGCACCACCGCACCACCCTCCCTACCACCC
Source organism: Phialocephala sp. D728 (assembly GCA_003988865.1). Classification (NCBI taxonomy): domain Eukaryota; kingdom Fungi; phylum Ascomycota; class Leotiomycetes; order Helotiales; family Mollisiaceae; genus Phialocephala; species Phialocephala sp. D728. The sequence continues at coordinate 793,325 of QYAJ01000003.1, read as the reverse complement.
TACCGCCGTACCGCAGTACCACAGTTACCACCCCACCGTAGATCCGGGCACGTTGTCGCTGCTGGTCGGACGCGTGCGGGTTCAGCCAACTGAGCCCACTGAGCCAAGGAACGTCCGTCAACTTCCCGCGCAGATCTTGGAAACGAGCGACCACCCCGATCGGCCAGCGGGGTGGGATTGGCAGACGCACACGCCATCCATGCGAGAACCGTACGATTCTCGCTCCCGTCCGGGGCCAGCTCATGCGCCAGACCCAGAGAACCTTCTAGGCGGCCTTGCATGAGCGTGCTGGGTGGTGGGCGCTGGTGGTGGGTGCTGGTGGTGGGAGCTGGGAATAATAGTAGAAGTAGACGGGGAGTGGGAGTTGGAGTGGGAGTGCGAGCGCAAGTGCGAGCTCTCGCGTGGTCGAACGTCATCGTGTTGCTGAACCCTGCAGCCCCGCCTCCTTTTGTTCTGGACGGCGGTCACGTGAGAGCCCCTCCGCAAACCTCACTCGGATAACCACACGGGTCTTACAAGTACTTCGTACGTGTTGTTTGTGCTCCGTCTGCTCTCATCGTCTTTGTCTCTTGGCTTTGACACCTGTCGACACCTCACTCCAGAGAGCCTTCGCCACATGATGCTTCAGCTGACTCGGCCGGCGACGGAGATTGGGGTGAGTGCTCAAGTATTCTCCCGCGTACAGTACCTCCCAGCACAGGGAAGGTTACATTGGTCGTCCAAGATCGTCCAAGGTCGCCCAAGGTCGGTTTGGACAAGATGCTTCGGCGGGAAGGAGGAAAATTGAACAGACGCAGACAGAATTCCTCGCGAGCAATTCCGATCGTCGGACACGGTCGACCATGTTTGAGGCCGTCGGCAGCTGCACCATCGGAACCGCATCTCGGATGGAAATTTTTCCAAAGTTGATCAAAATCTTCTCCTCCCACCAGCCTTTATACTCCGGCACCGCAACCCCACACTCACTCGGCCGTCCTGCCCGTGCCCGCGGCCCGTTTGGCGGGTACGTCGAGCTTATCAGGCGGGGTTGCATCAATGCGCAAAATGTTCCGCGCAGAAATCAAACTCTGAACGCTTCTACATCGCGGTATCTCATTGGTCCCCAGATAAAAGCATTTGGAGATCATCTGCCAAGAAATGAACAGATAAGCTTTTCAATCTCCCATTACGGAAGGAAAAGAAGAAAATTTCTGCGATAAGGAAGACGAAATCCATGGACAGGCACGGGTAAGAGTTTGAGTGCGCAGGTTGCACAAGGGAGCGGGTAGTTGCCTTTCCTTGTATTAATATCGTCGCTTCGTTTCTCACTTCCACTTTCCTCGATCATTCTTCTCTGCACTATTGAAAGTTTCAATACGGCTCTCTTCTGCGACCAAGCCAAATCACTCCCATCCCACGTTTGGCAAGATGTCGGCTCTGAAATCAGATTCGATTGAGGAACATCTCGACAAAACCGGCTACAGTATCAATCAAGAACCTGAACCCGAGTCTGGCTTTGGTGCAGCGAGTGAACCGGCATATGTCGTCGACCATGGAGCTGAGCGTGCTTTATGTCGAAAGTTTGACTACAGATTGCTTCCAGTACTTGCCTTGATGTACCTTTTCAATGCTCTCGACAAGGGAAATTTGGGTAATGCTAAGACCGATGGCCTGGAGAAGGATCTTCATTTCAAATCCAATCAGTATAATATCATCTTGAGTGTCTTCTATGTTCCGTATGTGCTGTTTGCACCTCCATTTGTAAGTTTCTGCATACCTTCTCGAGGGACATATGCTTATAGGTTCTCAAGGCCATGCTTGGAAAGCGATTTGGTGCCGCACGTGTCTTGCCTATCCTAATGGCTTGTTTTGGCTCGATGACACTTCTCACTGGTATGTATCTAGACAGGATGCTTAATCCACAGTACTAAGTCATTCTTCAGTTGCCGCCCAAAACTTCGCCGGAATGATGACCTTGAGATGGTTCCTAGGTATGAAATCCAATCTCTACAAATCATTCAAAGCTCACACGCATAGGAATGTCCGAATCCGCATTCTTCCCTCTGGTCATTTACTACCTCACCACTTTCTACCGCCGAGGAGAATTGGCTCGTCGATTAGCAATCTTTTATGCCGCTAGCAACATCGCGAATGCCTTCTCGGGCCTCCTCGCTTATGGCGTCTTCCATATAACCAACACCCCCCTCTACCCATGGCGCTATCTCTTCCTAGTCGAAGGCTCGTCCACTTTCCTCTTCTCCATCTTCGCCTTCTTCTATCTCCCAAGATCAGCAGCGAACGCACGCTTCCTCAATGAGAAGGAAAAAGCGCTCGCCTACCACCGCATTCAAGTTGACTCCTCCTCCATTGTCAACGAACCCTTCAACCTCCGCGAGTCTCTAAAAATCTTCCGCCAGCCCGTAACTTACGCCTTCCTCGCCATTGAAATCTGTCTGGGCGTCCCTCTGCAATCCGTCTCTCTCTTCCTTCCCCAGATCGTTGCTCGCTTAGGGTACTCGACCGTGAAAACCAACCTCTACACCGTGGCTCCCAACGTCACGGGCGCAGTCATGCTCCTCATCCTTGCATTCGCATCAGACTACACCCGTCGTCGAGGACCCTTCATCGCGCTCGGATTCACATTCACGTTTATCGGGATGCTAATCTACGCCACTATCGATGTCATAAACGACAAACACATTGCCTATTTCGCTACCTTCATGATGTGCTGGGGCACATCCGCTCCCTCTGTCCTCTTATCAACATGGTACAACAACAACACGCCTCACGAAGGACGCCGCGTTGTTCTTACCAGTGTGGGAGTCCCGCTCGCGAACGTGATGGGACTTGTCAGTAGCAATATCTTCACGCCGCAGAGCGCGCCAAAGTATATTCCTGCGTTAGCCACGACGGCTGCGTTTGGAGCGACCGGGGCGGTGCTGGCGGGTGCGTTGAGTCTGTATATGGTGCTGGATAATAAGCGGAGAGATAGGAAGCTGGGACGAAAACTGGATCTTAGAGAAGTTCCGACGGAACTGTTGAGGGATGGGCCGAGTGTACCGGAATTCAGATGGTTTTTGTGAGCGACTTGGGGATTGCGTGGTGAGGTAGGGGTGTATGTATATATGTCACGCGTTCTGAATATGAGCAGGTGTATGTATATATTTATGTGTGCTATGTGTTTATGAATGAGAGAATCTAAAAGCTTTCCCTAAGAAGTACTCCTGCCTTAAATCTACTACACCCTCTTGTTCTGTCGTTCTGATAGCCCTCGCTTAGGGACCCACCTCCTATTTCTCGAAGCGAACTACGGTATACTTACTGCCCCTGACTCCGATTCTTTGATGATACTGAGCTAGCGAGCAATAGCCCTGTTCACTGCCTAGGTAATTCGAATAATACATCCCAGACTTGGGAGCAATGCAGGAGAAAAGAATCCTTTTATCTCTCCTTTAGTACGAATCGTACCCTCCTGGTAGTAGCGTGTAAAGGGGGTATTGTAGTAGAGATGAATCCCGTATGGAAAGCGATACCAATCAACCATTCATTCATTGCGAGAGACAAGCAAGCTAACGCCTGGTATACCCGTCCATCCAATAGCCCGCCATCCCCATCCCCATCCTTGACCTAACCAGACCTGCCGTAGCAATGCAAAGACCCTGTTCACCTCCAGTTCTTACCCCCATGCTCCAACCCAGCCAGCCAGTCCGTCCTGGACCTCTCTCTCATCGCCCAGAAACGCGTAAACGCCTTAAAGCAAGCAAGCAAACCCAACTCATGCTATCATGTCGTCCCTCGTTGCCCATTGCTGATTTCATCGTAACCCGTCCCTCATTCATAAATCATTCCCACAATTTCTCCAAACAATCGTATTCCCTTACCCTACCGCGACTCATCTCCCTTATCCCGCCCCTCAATCAAAATAACGACGTTAACACACCCCGCATACGCCTCCCTGATCGCACACCCCATACACGTCCTGTCCACATCCGCCACAATCGCACTCAGTCCCCAATGCGCGCACCAAGCCCGAGCTAGGACCTCATTATCCTCTACGCCGAAAGCTTCTATGGCTAGTACTTTCTCGCTCTCATCTTCTCGTTCTTCTTGGTCTGTTGATTTCCCACTTCCGTTGAAAATATTTGCTGATGCCAAGCTCAAAGAAGTGGGACCCTTGGTGAAGCTTGCCGCGCTCTTGCCTCCGTTCGCAGTAGGGCTGGGAGAATTGCCTCTCGTGTTCGAGGTGCTGAGACTATTGCCGGAATTGATTCCTCCCCAGTCTTTGATTGTCAAGATCTGGTCTACCTTTACGGCCTGATAGACATAATCAAAGAACAGCGGATGCGGACCGGCGCCTACACACGGACATGCGGCGATGAAACTAACATCGTAACTCAATCTCAGGGGCCAACTCCTGCCGTCGATGGCGAACTGAACAGCTGCATCGTAGGTCAATGGTCTACCACTATCTTTCTGTTCGTTTTCTGGGGCTGAAGAGACGGAGACTGGTTTTAGTGCCAATTTCTCGATGCGTACAGTGTCTACGAAATCTGACGGTTCGCGGTCAGGAAGAAGATTTTGGTATTCCGAGACAGGGTATGAACGCGACGGCGGACCAAGAGGATCTGATCGTTCGGTCATGGTGTCAATATCATCTGTATGGAGGGTTTGTTTTGGTCTCCTTTGCCGAATACGAGCGATTTGGATACGTGAGAGATCTGGTGCTGGTCTCGCAGGACCAATCCAGCCTCCTATTTCTCGACAAGTGGGAGCGAGGACTTTGCCGACGATGGAAGTTGAGGACCAATAAGTTGTGCCTTTGTATTGGAATCCGGAATGAGGATGAATGTGTGTTAGTGCTGCGAGAGAGTTGCCACTTGCGTCCGGGTCGCAGTCGATGACAGAGTTCATAATTAGCCACGGGAGAGTGACGCCTGGGAGGATCACACCAGTGAAGTAGGACATTGTGTCTGAGGAGAGATCTTCAAGAGGTTTATTGTCGGGGTCGCGTTCTTTGAGGACTTCGTCGACTTTGACGAGGTTGGGCCATTTCATAGCTCGGGCGAATTTGCGGAGAGTTTTGACTTGGGCTTTCTTTGAGAGGAGATGGAAACGTACTATCACATTAAGCAAGCATATCAGGATAGTTAATGACAGGAGACTCACTTTGCTCCGGATCACCACCCGTCTTGTATCTCTCAATGCTTATGCACTCTCTCCACTTTCTAGCCAGAGCCAGATCCCACGCAATGCAGGGCGGTAACTGAGCTAGTAGCCTCTCCTTCGCGGCATTCGCATGCTGCTTAGAATGGATCCTCAGATACAATTCAATGCTCAGCAACAATTGATGAAAAAACGTCTTATACTTCCCGCCATTCGTATAGGTAGCATTGGCAAAGAACTTAGCCACGACCTGATTTTCCAGCCGACTAAAATCAATCCACTCCCTCCGACTCAACACCACAATCAGATCCGCAATCTGCTTCTCCATCGCCTTGTGCGGATTCATAAACTTATCCGGATCCCTCAACAAATTCTTGTAGAGATTCTTATACATCAGCTCAGGATGATCCTCCTCAAACCCTCCCTCGAGATAAATCAGCCTCTCTAAAATAATAGCGAGATCCACATCTCGAGGCTGCACACCTAGATCCCTCAACTCAATCCCAGGACTTGGATTCCCACTCAACCCAACCCACTGATTCAACGTAATCGTCCCCGGCATCGTCCCATAACAAAAGGCCATACTGGGTTGCTCGAGCGTCTCCCATGGATGTCTGGCCCTTCCCTCAGCTTGTAATCGCAACGAGCAGGCCTCAAATGGTTCATATGCTGGCTCCGCTACGTCGCTTCCCGCATGGCCATTTCCTTCACACGTAGCGTAGAACTGGTAGTACTCCTCTGCCGCATGCGGTATGCCCCTCCTGTGTCCTTTGAAGACAGGAACACCCGTACATATAAACACCATCGCCTTTCCCGGGTCCAGATCCGCATCCCGTCCGTACTCTCTCGGCGGCCATTCTGTCAACGCTCGTGTCTGTGTCTGCTCCTGCGGCGCTGGGAAAACCGGAGGTACGGTCTGGGGTCGTACTTGTATAGGGACTTGTGGGGCTGGGCTCGCATGTGCGCCTGAGGACCGTCTCGGTTCTGAGCGTGAATAATGCGCGCTATGCCGTCTTTCCGGGCGACGTTCTGGGGAGGAAGAAGTAGCTGGGCGTCTATCTCTCCGATGTTTGCGCTCTCGATCTCGATCACGGTCTCGCTCGCGGTCTCGTTCTCTGTCCTGTTTGCTTCGCATCAGTTGTGTTACAGGAGATGCAGATGAGGCTGTGGTGCTACTCACCTTTCTGGAATCTTTGGGACTTTCCGACGTGCTACGATTTCGGAAGAGACCCAGAAGTTTGCGTTTTGCTTCGCTCATGATTGTGGGTAAAGATCATGATCGTAAGTTGGATTTTGTGGGACGAAACGGTGTAGTGGTGTGTGTGCGAGTGCTCATGTGAAGCCGCGTCTCAATGCGAGGCTGAGTTTGAGGTGAGGTGTCTCACTAAAACCAATTACTTAGAGCTGTCTCGTGCTGCCTGAATCGAAGGCTGAACTCCATGGTTTTGGTGTTTGGATGTGTGAACGTGATGGGAGAATATTTCATGACGTTCAAATGAGGCTGTTAACGTAGGCGTGAACTCTACTTTTCATCGTGAGCTTGAGCACATGTCAGCCGATCATCAGCCTCGTCACACGTGATGTCCCCTGTAGATCATGCTTAGATACTAGGGAACTCTGCGCACACAAACCCCTACTATGAAAATGATTCAATCATATGAATTGTACGCGATAGATAATTAGAGCTATTTAGACAACAAATAGATAAATTTCCACTATAAGGGGAATAGCACGTGACCTACCCCATACCCTCGTGAGGCATATGCTCGACTGAGGAACGAAGAGCTCAAAATGAAACATTTCCATGGTTCGAGATGGAACTCAACAGCAAGAGAAATCACATAGCACAGAGTCCATTCATGCATCTGGTCGCTTTGACAGTCTCGCCGTGTATAAACAATTACTCACGTTGTCTTCCTTATTGCTGTAGTAGCTCATGATCATTTTTGACCCATGTCACATGTGGCTCCTCGAGGTACTTGTTCTCGAAAAGGAGGGTGTAGTGGAGAAATTGAGAGTGTTGGCAGATTGAAAGCTTGTTGGTATAGGACATTCTTGACTCTTTGATGTAGTCTCTGACTGCTAATTTAGTTGGCAATGTTATATTTAGTCAACAGCATGGAGAGTGGGTTGAAAAAAGCTGGTCTCCCCTGCTAAAATAGGCTTTTCGAATCCTACTTGGCTAGAACCCCGTCCGCCATTTGTTAGAGTTTACAATCAATCTGTTCCCAAAGTTCCTTTCTCATCTTCACATCTACGTCTCGAATACCAAATTTACAACCTCAGCGCAATTCAAGATTGCCCATCAGACCTTGTGCGACTTTTAGTGTTGCGTTGCGATCTTCCCGCGCCTCCAGCGCCGTATGAATCTATCAAAACATTAACAATAACTCCCAATATGTTGTATGTTTTACTTACCCTGATCCCATAATTGATAAGGAGAATGGCAATCATGGCGCAACCCACAATCAGCGGGCCGATCATGTTATCAAAATCTTTCCCACTCCTTGCAATAATCATCTCTCTTCGCTCCTTGTGCTGGAAGTAACCCCAACCGCAAGCGAACACGCCGACGCAAAGGAATGCAGTAGCCAAGCCTCGAGTAGTCGAGTTCTGTGAAGCATTGAACATGGCGAGAGCAAGAGTGCTAATCAAGACGGAGATATGTAGCCATTTCAAGAACGTTCTCTCATTTGCCAACCAAACTTTGGGCTCAACTTTCAAGGGGCCGGAGTCTTTGATGAGCTGAGTTGGCCGTGTGACTCCCGGAGGCAGATTAACTTTCTCTCGTTGCTTCTTCGCGTATCTTGACTGGGAGAAAGATGGGAAGATCGAAGCCATTGTTCCATATCCGCCCTCGTTACTAGCCTCTCCATTCCCTTCGTTCTCATTCGCCTGGTCTTGAGAATTGCTCTTTCCAAAATCTAACTTCCGGCCAATCTTCTCCTCGGCCGCCATTCTTTCTTGCATGTAGGACTTGCTCAATGGCGAGTTGATAGCAGCGCTATAGCTTGAGGATTTGTTTCTTGGTGTGCCAAGAAGACTGCCAACCACCTGCTCGTTCTCTGCCTTCTTGACTTTCCTCTGCTCCTCTTCCTCAAATGCTGCTTGTGGATCCTTACGAATATCCGTCTCAAGTTCGCTGAGCCAGAAAGGGAGATTGTTGACATTGTCCTCGAACAATGAAGCGACACCATGTACGAACTTCGAAAATCGAGGCGTCTTGTGTACAAGATGAGACGCAATCAGTTCCTCGACCCATTGCGGATATTTTCTACCTCCGTCGTCCTTGACCTTGATCTCCAAGACCGAGAATGGGAATCTGGAGATCTCGCCTTTGTTGATATTAGTGAAAGGATAGACCATAAGGCTGTTATCGATGTCGAGTCTGTGCCATTCTTCAGGGTTCCTGCAGGGCCTATCTGGATCGATCGCGTCCTCTCGGATGAACGCCAAGGACGTATCAATCGAGATCCTAACCCTGTCATCTAGGGGCTTCTGGAACGCCGTTCGTGTATAGTTCGCTCGTAAGACTGGTTGTAATTCATTCTCCTGAATGAACTTCTGAATATCCGCGATAGTATTCTTGAACTCATCTATCTTAACTTCAGGCTGTCCCTGACGCTCCATCTTCTGTACAGATTTCTCCATTTTGTATTCATCTTTGATGAAAGGTTGAATGTACTTTTCTTTGATTGGGAAGCGCTTCTCCTCACTGGTTCCGTTCTCATGGATCATCTTCTTCTCGATCACGAGCTCGGGGTTTGTGTTGAGCTGACCGTACCACCTTATCCGGAGTGAGGAAGCATCGACTTGACGTTCGACCTTTTGATTGTATAGAGAGAAACTTGGATTGTCAAAGTAGAGAGAGTTGAGGGTAGGGTCGCCTTGTCCTTCGAGTTCTTTTGCAGATTGCTCGCTATATACAAGAACAGGAAGTCGACGAAGGATGAAAGTCTTGACCTCCAGAAGGTTGTCCGGATGCACCCAGACTTCAATATGTCAGTTAATCATACAAATCTCCGGCCGTATAACTCACATTTATGTGCTGTATATCTTTCGCCATTTTGGATCTGTGACTGAGCGTCGGCAGATGAGGCAGCAGGTGTAGCATCTGATTCATCTAATTGCTGACGGACAGCATAGTACATCATGGAGAGCTTGCTGAGAAGAGGAGTATAGCCCTGCTCGGAATTAAAAGGTCGCCTCGACAGATTCATCATCATCATGGGTCTGATCTTGTAGTTATTGCCCCGCTTACGATCGTGTTTTTTCACCTACAAACGTCAGTACCGAGAATCTATCATCCAGATACTATACAGGTCTATAGTTTGCCTGTGGGCAAGGCAGTCGGGAAGGTGCAGTTCGCTTGAGCAGGACAGCAGATCTGACCATGCCTTCGAATGTGGCTTGGGAGATGGCTTACAATCTTCAAGAACCCCGTATAATTGATATTGCTGTACTTCTTCAACTCCTTCGTCTCATTAATAATACTATCCAGCTCTTCCTCAACCTCCTGGAACCTCCCAGTCGTCAGCTCACCCTTCACCTTGCCGTCCTCAGGAGCAAGATCCTTCAACTTCTCCGCCGTCTTATCTGTTCGCGCCTCGAGGTTCTTGAACGTTGCTTCTTGAAATGCAGCAACCTTATCTAATTGCACGTTGAACATTTCTTCGCAGAATTTGTTCTCGTCGTCTTCGGTCCATCTTGGGTTGTCCTCGTCCTCTCGCAGAAGGCTCTTGAGCTTCGAGTAGTCCATGTATTGATCCTTCCATTTTGGATATATGGAATTGCGCAATGTCTTCCCGAAACGCATCTTGAGGAGAGGTTGCAGAGCTGTGTAAGATCGTTTGACGATGTGGGCGGTTGAGGTATGCGGGGTCGGTCGTGACGATCGGTAGCAGCTTACAGACTTCTTATCCTCAGCTACAGAACAGAAGAATAGGTAATTGATTAATCGAGTCTGTTGTAAAGTCTAGTCGAATGCCAATTGACTCGCTGCTGCTAGGAGCTTCTGGGGAGCTATCGGGAGAAAGTCAAACTCTGATGAGAGAAGCTTGTCGTCCTGCACGTGAGAAAAGGTTTGAAAGACGGAAGAGGCAGGACTAGCTGAGCTTTCGAAAGGTCTCGCAGAGAACACGAACGTGCACAGAGTCTGGGCGATTATTGGTCAATGCCAAACTCTGAAAGCGCTGGTAGCGGGCCAGACGGCTTAACCCCACTCTACCTAGTTCGGCAGCGATGCCGTGTGTGTCACTGTCACGGTCACGCTCACGACTGCGGCTGGCGAACAGGGCAAGCCGAGCAAGGCAGCCAAAGTAGCTTCGCCAGCACCAGCCTTGTCAGGGAGAACCATTTTGACGTTGGGAATGTCTCTAAGGAAAATGGACATCTTCAATTCGAATTGTGCGACCCCATGTTTCGGTGTGTGTGCGACATTGTGTTGTTTTCATGGCTCTTATTCGCCGGTGGGCCTTTCTCGTGGTTGCCACGCTTGATCATCGTTGAAGGTATCACCCAACGACTTTTGTGTACCGGTGGTGGTAAACCTCCACTGATGGACCTGTCTTATACCGGAATTCAAATTCCTCGTAATTTCCTCATATGTGCGTGCTCTTACCTCTGGTGGGTCGAATGCTGTTACTACACTATGAAGAACAAAATACACAAATGGCCCCGTTCGGCGCAATTTTGATGAACCGTAGCAAAGTCCATGCCTACACGAAAACGCCCCAATAATTAGCCACATAACCTAGACTACGTCCGAATCCATTTTCCTCCATTAATATGTTTGCTTCATCTGCCATAAAGCTGACTTTGCACGCTCCCGTACATTGAGCTCGGGGTCCTGCTCCAGCATTTCTAACTTGGAGAGAAAGCCAAGCTTTTTCAATTCGTTGGCTCGTTGAGCACAAGCCTGTCCATCATTCTGATCGTCCATCCACGTAAGGTTTGTCACCAGCCAGCAAAGCGCTACTCGAACCTCAATGCTCGGATGGTTGAATTGGGGTACGAGCAACTTTAACAGCTCAGTCTGTGCAATAACCAATTGTCGATGGCGAGGAACGCTTGCTGCCATGTGAACAAGAATGTACCCTACAGCAATGATGATCTCTGCCTGCGGTGGTACTATCTTTCTCTCCGTGTTGGGAGAGCTGCGGTTATAGGGATTGATGATCTTTGGCTTGAGCTTCGAGGCGAGAATTTCAAAGAATCGATCCTGACCTAGAGCATTGAATAAGAAGTCGATCATATCCGGAGTTTCTGCCGTGCCTCCTTGACCAGCGCCACCAATCAGGTTCCGTATGAAGTCGAGGCCTTGCTCTTGCACAGCAATATCGTCCTTTCGCGCCTTTCTTGACGGGTTTGTCTCCGCATCCCGCAAAGCGGCAAGCCGAAGTTCTGCCTGTTGGATAGACTTGCTCCGACTGCTGCTGGGTCTTGAGATGTTCGGTCGGCCGAAAGAATTTCCAAAGGCAAGATCAATATGCTCCTCGAACTGATCCATCTCGACGTCCTCGTCCATCTCATCAGTCGGAGTGTGTGCTCTCTCCCCATTACCTCTTGAAGAAGACAGAGCTTCATCTTCCGTATCGTCACAAATTAATTGCACGAGCCATCCCTGTCCAAGTTCCTCTAGGCACAAGCGCTTTAAATTATTGTCAACACCGTGAACAAAGTGTTTCAAGGCCCACAAAGCGTTAAGTCGTAATTTTGCGTTCATGGAATGTGCATGCTCACAGAGGATCTTCAACACACCAGCTTCGGATATAGGCTGAGGGTCCCTTAGAGAGCTTGCATATGGAGTAAGGGGGATCACATACCTCACGCATCGGACTAACGTCAGTCAGGAGGTTACAGACAGTCGCGGTGGCAGCAATCTGGACTTCGATATCCGGGTGTTGAAGAAGATGGAACACAGGCTGGGCAACGCCGTGATCAATCAATGTAGTTCGAAGAACACTAACAGAACGTGACAATGCGCGGACCGCACCGCAAGCAGCTATTAAGACGCTGATTGGATTCGTACCATAGCCTTGCTTAGACTCTGGTTCAGTAGAGCCATTAGCAGCCTTCTCCGACTTATCAACAGTCTTTGGTGATGGTTTTCCAGGGTTGGAGTTCATTGACTCAACGATGTAGGGCATCATTCCCTGATCCACTATGGATTTTCTGTACTCATCCTTGAACGGAACAAGAGCCGCAATGGCTTTTAGTGTGCTTTCTCTGACCTTGATCTTGTGAACAAGTAGAGGGGGTTGGCCAATATTACCGAGACGAGGTTGCTGTACATCAAGATTTTCTCCATCGTCAGTTACATGAGGTGCCCAGGAACGTGGGCTAGACGACTCAGGTACCGGGTCATAAGAGACTTTGAGCATCTTCGACAGCTTACTTATCACGCCAGCATCGAAAGCAGCTTTTTGTAAATACTCACTATCAGTGATGACCATTGCAAGTATTGCAGGGGCGCGCTCCTTGATCGCCCATTCCGACAATACAACTTCCTCATCCGCAATGACGTCTTTTCCCTTGGATGTGACGGGACTTTCGTCGAGCATGTTGGCAAGAAGAGGCACGACCAGTAATCCTATAGCAGTCTCCCTAGTCTTGTTTGTCAGACCAGCTCGGTACAAGACGGTCAACACGGAAGCAGCCATCAATCGTTCCATGCCAAGTCGCGACCTGAGGATAAAGATCAGATAAGCAATCAAGGGGCTCTCTGGCTCCTCAACATCGCTCATAATAGTGTCCTGAGCGTCTAACGAGCTATCCATGTTGGCAACATCGTTCCAGCTAGGTAATGAGGCACCGTTAAACTTGTTCGTAGAAGAGCGGCCATTCAAGGCTAGATTCTGGCTTGAATTGGAAGTACCCAAGGGAGGGAATGCTGATACCTGGGCATTGGAGCTCTTCAGCTGATGATGAGGCACAACAGGCAGTAGATAGTCGATCGCATTGAGTTGTGCCTGACGAACACTTAAGCTAGCTGTGTTAAAAGTGTTCCAAGCTGCTCGAGTGTTGGTGGTAGGAACGAAATCCGTTGATTGGGAAACGGGAAAGATAGTTAGAATGGAGGGGGAGTAGAGCAGCTGTGAAGCTCTGAACTTGGAGTCTGCAATGATAACCCCAATCGCCTCCAAGATGACAGACAGATTGGAGTTGGCAGGAGCTGCTTGTGGGAAATGCTCAAATAGGCCATCTCTTTGAGCCAAGATGTCTGCCCCTGGGAGGACAAGACCTTCAGATGCAACGAAACCTGCCAGTTTCGTAGCAAGAGCATCTAATACCCCAGAATTTGCAAGCCCTTGTTGGTGTCGCTCATCCCGACATAGCCGACTTATCAAGGATGCCACCAGTGATATCTGGGTCTGTACAGAGGATGATGTAGAAGTCTGTGATAGAATCCGACACAAGGAACCAAGGTGCTGGCGTGAGAAGAGTCCATCTGCAAGGGTAGTTATGCTTAGGACGTGGGGATTCGACGCGAGTGCTGAGGCATCGGTAAGGTTGGAGAGAGCTCGAAGTGACGCAAGGACTAGTTGCGAAGGATTGCTTGCTGGGCAAAGGTTTGAGTATATCGCAGGAAGAGGTAAGGCGGATTGTAGAGGAGCCAGAAATGGAGGGCCGCCTATAGTACTTTAATTGATGCAATATTTCTCTGGAATGTAAGTCTCTGACCTTGCGCGATACTTGCAAGTACTTGCAGACCCTGCAACCTGACCATTTCCTCCTCACTGAGAGCTTTGGAGGCAAAGCTATGGTCATGGCCTTTGCCATCTTGCCTGCTGCTGATCTTGCTGAAGGTCAAACGGATAACTGGGTCGAGGACGCCGAGGTGAACTGCCAACTCCTTCTTAAGAGGATGCCCGACAATTTCATTCTTCAGGGCTCTTAGTGCTGCTATCTGTTCGACCGAATTTCTGGCATTCCGAATTTGTGCGACCCAAGGCTGTCTAGCCATGACGGAGGAGATGATGACGAGTTGTGCGTCGTATGTGCATTCGAGGTTGCTAAAAGAAGTTTTGACTGGAAGAAGATGCTGTATCGATGAAGGTACTCGCAGAGCAAGGATCCGTAGATAATCTTGAGAATTGGATCCTGGCGATATGGATGCTTGCGATGTTGTATGTGAATCAAGAAAGACGGATTAATGTATTAAATTAGTTCCTTCCATTCAACCAAAGTTCGCCTCGGAACATTTCCCCAAGGTTCACTCAGCCTTGTCGATCGGCTCTGATCAGCCCAACACGCATGAACATCAAAATCCAAAGTCAGACCTCAACGCTCTCACCAGACGCGACTCAAGATATCCCAGACCAACTTTCTCCAGGCACGCCTACGGATCATGTAGCTTCTCACAAGTGTGTGGCGGAATCCCGTTCCGCAGTCGTTCTTCCTATTGTTCGCACTGAATTGAATTCTGGAACTATTCACTCAAGTAGGGTCGACTTAGGCCAGCTCTACGATAAAATTTCGTCAACGAGTGAGATTCAACACCACGAACACACTTATTCTTGCAAATAAGTTTTGCGGTCCAACAATTACACTTCTACACGACAAAGCCATACAAAGGTTGGAAAGCAGTTCACAGACTCTCATTTTCACCTTCGACCCCACTCTCGCCGCCAGCGAACCTCGACTCGTGGAAACAATACAGGGACGACTGATCATGAATCTGCTCTCGAGATCATGCTGAAGCCACTATCGCAACACCGATCATCTCCAGCGTCTTCGCCCATTTTCCATTATGCGCCAACGTCGCATTCGTTGCCCACTTCACCGTTATCAAGAAGGCAGTCGCAGTCCAAAGCACCCTTCGCGAAAGCGACCCCACCAACCCGAGCGCAATATGTGGACGTCGGCACACAGTGGAGTCCTAGATTGAGCTCGAAGATGGATCCTACTCGGACGCAATCACCACGCGTGAAGATCGAGCGTTCGCAGGAGCCAGAAGCATCAGTAGCGCCCGCTGCTGTTGCCTCTTTGCCTCCTACTCCAGAGAAGCCCCTAATCAAGCCAGAATCTCCAGGAATGAAAAGGCGGCAGTCTCAAGATCCACCAGCACCTACAAATACTGCTAGTCAAGCAATATCACCGAAGCGCTCACGTTCCGATCATCCAGAAGTCAAAATCCTGCCCGCCCGATATGAATTCTGTCCGGTTGAGGATATGGTGGTTTTGATAGCAAATATGATCCAGGAACTCATTCAAACAAATGATAGTCTCCCGCCTCGAACTGGGGCTCTTACGCGATTCCACTCTCGGTGAGTAGTTCTTGTTGCCATCGATCATTGTATCTTCTAACATGCATATCTAGGACCCCTCCCGGAATTTCCGTCCTCGACTACCTTCAAAGACTTGCGAAACATGCGACTCTGACACCTCCACTTCTTCTTTCTATGGTTTATTATATCGACCGACTCTGCTTGTTATACCCTGCGTTCACTATCAACACACTTACGGTCCATCGATTTCTAATCACGGCAGCAACGGTTGCAGCGAAAGGCCTATCAGATTCGTTCTGGAATAACAGCACCTATGCTCGAGTGGGAGGGATTAAGATAGCCGAGCTGGGACTCTTGGAGCTGGACTTTCTGTATAGGGTGGATTGGAAGATCGTGCCAAATCCAGAAGCACTTGTTGAATACTACGAAGGACTGGTCGAGCGATCAGCAGGCTATGAACTCGAAGAAACAAGTTCGATGGACGAAGATGACGAGGATGACGACGATAGCAATGACTTAGGCGACAGCCCAGAAGTCAAGACTGAGGTCAAGACCGAGGTTAAGTCTGAGACAGACGCTCAATGGAACGCCTGGATGGATGATGTTTCTAACGTCAAGAAGGATGATGAGCATGAAAAGAAGCCAGCATGAGTGGTGGATGATACCCAGGAGGGCATTTGTTTCTTACAGCATATGTGGGGGACGGCGTTCAAACGGCGGTGACCTCACGGCAGAGCAATGTTCACGCCCCATAGACGGGATAAACAGCTGCCTTTTTCTGACAATGTCTTCGGAGAAGGCTACGGGGAAGGCATGGCTTAGGGTAATAGTCCACCTTTTGAGCTGTGGCTGTAGATACCCTTGATACTTTTACAGCGTCGTAGAAATAAGAATCGACTTAGACACAGAGTGATCGACTTTGCACATATTGTGACTTGTGACACGCTGGAAGCTCCTGCTTCGCTCGCTTCAGCCTCGTTATGCCTCAGGTTGTGCACCTCAACTCTACGTACATCATCACTCTTCATTCTACAAAGAATAGGCTCAACTTCCAGTCATGAGAATTCTCGCAGTTCTCGCAGCATTATGCGCCTCAGCGATTGGTGCGGCATCGGATTTGATTGACAGCACGACCGTTTATATCCAACCGATTGATGCAATCTCGTCACCAGCACCTCTCGCCGAGATCAAATACAACCCATCCACACTCTCCGCCGAGCTTGTTTCCTTCGATGCACCAGAGATATCGCCTGGGGCCAAGCTACTACGAGTAGGAGTCTACGATGTCGCGACTGAGAGTTGGAAATCCTCCACCTCGATGACTTCTGCAGAGACCTTCGCGAAAGGATACTCGCCCACATTAGTCCTGTCATTAGATGCACAAGGAGGAATCATTGGAGTGAGCTGTAAGAGCGGAAAGATCGATGCAGGGCAGACAAGGGATTTTGGACCGAAGATTAAAGTGTTAAAGACTGTGAAGGGCAAGCTCCCTGAGCTGAATAGGCCGGTGGTTTTGTCTCCTGAAGGAAAGGTTGCAGTTCCTGAACCGGAGAAGACGCTCCTTCAGCGTTACTGGTGGGGTATTAAATATTCCTTCTACTGGCTTGTGGATTTGATGCTAATGTTGTATAGTTGGACTTGCGGTGGTTATGTTACTCCTAACGGCTGGAGGAGGTCAAGAGTGAGCATAGATGAGCTTTTGATACCCAATTTAGTGTGTCTTAAACAAGATCCCTATCCGTTCGAATGCTTGAGAAGAACTATGGAATACATGGGCTTGTATTCTGGAAGATCCGGACCATCTACTCGTGCGTGCTTCCACAGACTGGTTCTCATGGTTAGTAAAGTATATGTTTATTAAGACTAAGTGTGTTATTTCCTACCCATAAACAATGCATCTCTAAGTATTAGAGATTACGATACAGAACTTTTGTTTACAATAGAGCATTGCTTGCAGAGTCACTGGCCAACTTGTTTTGTCTAGCGGCAACACCACCATCTAGGAACAGGATTTGGACCGAGAAATCCCCGATCTTTCTTCATTTCCTTCGAATTTATCTTGGGAGCCCTAAGTCATTGGCTGGCAACAGCTCAGTTCCAAATGGGACCTTTTTGGAGGCCTGATTGACCAGGCACTAGCTCCAAAGGCAGGCGCGTTCGTTCTTCGCGACGCCCAAAATCATTGGCGACTCGCGAATCTCTCCCGTCCAAACAATCAACCCATCTACAATCCACTTCACCACAAACTCGAGTTACAACGTCTTTTCGAACAACAACGATCGAGATTTAGTCAAGATGGCCGATCAGAACGGAAGCGCAACGATGAAAGAGAATATCCAACCCACCGCTGTTGAGAGCAAAGGAAAGGGCAAGGCGGCAGCTGAGCCCCAAGAAGACACTGGCATGGACGTTGACGATAGCTCTGAAGATGAAGTTGATGAGGCAAGTCTATAATTCCATACTTTGGTGTAGGAGTAATCCAATTAACAAGTTGCGCAGAATGAGCCAATTGGTAAGCTCCACCCCTCTGCGTTTGCGCATTTTTTGACCGCTCTCAGCCGATGAAGAGGACGAAGACAACATGGAGGAAATCAATACCGACAATATCATCCCATCCGGTCGTCGCACTCGAGGCCGCAACATCGACTTCGCTAAGGCAGCTGCTGAGATGCCAGCGGACGAGGACGACGATGAAGATGAGGACGATGATTTCGAGGCACCTGATGAGGATGAAGAGATGCAGCACTAGATCAAGACATGGTTGGACTGTATACCTCAAGATTCCACGTTGGCAAAGGCACTCTCTCGTTAGACAATTGGCGGTTCACCAAACTCGGTCTCGTCTTCGAACTGGATAATTTTTTCCCCTGCTCGTCTTCCTCGCATGCGCGTTCACTGGCTGGCATCTTTCGTTCATCATTGACAAAAGTACTTCCTACACACTGCATTATGAGGATTCTGGGCATACGATGTGACGATGAATAAGATATGCGAATAGGACATAGGCAGAAGGCTATCATGAGCATGGTTGTACTTTAGAGGAGAATTAAAGGAAATCTGCGCACACAAAAGCTGACGGAAATATCTCTCTATAAGCTATTGCGTGAATACAATCGCCTTTCATTTATCCCATCGAATCATTGTAATTGAAACGTGGTCCAACAAAGCCTTGATTCGGCGCATCGTGTCGTGCCAAAGACCAGACCCTCTTTCTTTCCTGCACAACCAATCTAATTCTGAAGTGACTGGGTGGCTTCACCAACCGAACAGGTTTTCCCAAATCCTCATCCTTCATTTTCCCAAGGAACTACAACAATATGTCTTCAAGGTGAGTTTCACGTTCAGCTCTTCCCGTGTATTCAAATACCGCATTCCCATCTTGGCTCGGGTTTTAATATTGGCGTTTCGTTAAAAGGAAAAATGGGCTTTGGTGGTCGTCAAAAGCTACACGTCTCCCAACTTCGCACCATGCGCTTCCTGTCTCAAGTCTTGTCTTTGGAGTGAGAGCCTGCATTAATGATGATAAAATAGATTTCCCTCCTCAACCCTCCATCAGCGCGATCCCCGCTCCGCCCTCTTCGAGAACTACAACGGCGGCCCTAAACCCCCATCATCCTCTACTACCTCGAACCGGAATTCCTCCCCCTCTCCATACTCAGGCGGCTATGGCTACCCATCTTCATCATCAAATAGCTCGGCGGGAGGCCTAGGACAGGATCTGGGATCTGGGATGGGATATCGACCAGCGACGCCGAATCGTAGGGGGCAATATAGCGATGCGGTACTGAACGAGTTAGAGAGTCAGAATGATGGGCAGGTGGAGGGTATCATGGGGAAGGTTAAGTTGCTGAAGGATGTTTGTGGCCCTTTCTCTTCCTATCCCCCCTTTTCTCTATCTCTTTAGATACAAGTTTTTCGAGATAGGAGTGCTGACAGGAAGCAGATGACGATAGCGATTGGTGACGAGATCCGCGATTCCTCCGCCATGGCGGAGAAAATGAACGACAGTTTCGATAGTACGAGAGTTAGGTTAAGAGGTACGATGAATAGGATGCTACTTATGGCGGAGAGGACGGGCGTGGGGTGGAAGGTGTGGTTGATGTTTTTTGCGGTGGTAGGGTTCTTGTTCTTTTATGTGTGGGTTTTTTAGATTGCAGAGGACAGGAAAGAGGAGAGAGAGAGAAAAGGTATGGAGATGTCAGATTGGTGATGGGAGATGGTATTCGAAAATAGAGGGCTAGGTACAGGGAAGCCAGGCCAGAAGTGTATATGGGATTTTGAGAGCAGTGCATTGCATGGCGTTTCTGGAGGGTTGTATTATACGTATTTATTTTTGAGGCCACGGGTAGGCTCTGTTAATACACTACAATTCGCTGAGACACGGCTAGTATGCCTACAACCTGCTAATGATACTGGATGGAACTTAGTATGCCTTGGTCCTAAAGTGCAGCTACTGCTGTTGCCAATTCCCGGATAAACGCCATCCACGACCTCGCAGACTTACTCGTTGCCGAGGACTGCTGCTGCTTCCGATCTGGCTACTGCCGGCAGAGATGATACTGCTCAGATCCATGCTATTCTGAGTGCCATCGCTGCGAACCATACTTGTGGCTGCTTGGAACTGTTGTGGTAAACGTCCTGCATCCACGCTCTCATCATCACTACTTGTCAATTCCGCCTCGGTATCCGTATGCTCATAGCCGCCTTCGTCCGCGTCTGGAATATCGGCATCGAGATCAGCATCCATGTCCATATCCTCGTCATGATGATCCCTATTTTCATGCACTAAATCTTCTTCTTGAAGCATTCCAGAATGATCTTCCTCATCGAGCGCGGAGTCACCTTCTTCACCGAATCGGTTTGTCCGAACCTCCTCTCCGCGCACGATAGCTTCTCGATAAACATCATCTAGCACTCGCGCAGCGAGCACGCCTCTAGGCGCTTCTTCGATCTCGTTCTCCTCATCCGAGCCGTCAGACTCGTCTTCTTCCAACCTTGTAGTCTCAGCGTCCGGCACATCATCGTCGAGATCGCGAGCATCTCCCATCTCACCATCCATGCCCTCACCTTGTAGCATCTCGTCGAGGCCCTCAGCTTCTGCCTCGGCCAATTCTTGTGCGAGTTGTTCACGCCTCAGTGCTTCTTGGTGTTCTTTCATCTCACGCTCCTCTTCACGCATTTGGTACAGTGACTTGGGAACTCCTGGAGGCTTGATCCATGAGCTACCATAGTTTTGTATGTTTTGTTTCCGGCGCTCCATGTAATCTTCATCATGTCGGAGACGTGCGAGGGGGGTTCGGTGGAGAGCGTTACGTCGGTGATGGGGGTTGGCATGATTGCGAGGCTGAGGAGAGTGATCGTTTGGGCTATCGGCGGCTTCAAGGTACGGTGAGGGATTATTGGATGTCGAGGAAGTGTACCATAGGGTGTAGGACTTTGAGATTGTTAGAAAAGCACAAACTTTAGGAGGGTTGTACTCACGTCCTGCGGCGCTAGACTTGGTAAAGATAGCATGGAGAGTATTTTATATGACACACTGCTCTTATAGGCAGTGTGCAACAGGTCTTGAGAGTTCGAATGGGTGTTGTGGCCCAAGACAATGACCGTGAATTGTGTTGTCGAATGTAAATAAAGATATCGCGTTGTGCGACAGGTTTACCGCCCACTCGGACATCGAGAATAGAACAAGGCTGAGCTAATCCTAATGCAGCCCAAGCCCCCCACGCTTGTGTGTCTCCCACGCCCACAGCCTGGCCGGGATATTGCCATCCTGCAGCTGCAGCCTCGTGACGAGTCGCGGGAAACATCAACTGCTTTGAGGAATCGAGGACAATCAGGTCTCAGTCGAGCAATGCGTGCATCCGGCATATTTACCAGTCTCAGCGCCTCGACTCCACTTTCCAGACTACAAGATGGGGTAGCTGCTGAAAGATTCTTCCAGAGAAATGTTGTAATCAGCCATTTGCACACCCAAAGCGTCCAGGCCGTGCCGCAGAGATCGGAAGTGAGGAAGTGAGAGTCATACAGACTTGTAAGTCCCAGACCGATTGAGCCAGCGCTTCACTGACCGCCACTGACCGCTCTTCTCGTTTCTTTTTCGATGCATCGATGAGCTAAACATTTAATACTGCCTCGAACCCCGTCGTCGGGCGATTCCGACTGCGCCCGAGTTCTACGAAGCAGTGTTTGCGTGCTCCAAAAACTTCCGTGGTCACGAGCTTGCATCCACCCCGGGTGATCCAGATCTGATTTGTCTCTGGACGTGGGGCAGGCCGCCAGGGTTCAGAGCTGTGACGAACCCCTCCTCTGGAGATGCCTGTCGCAATCTGCTATCCTGAGCTGGGCATTGGCTGTATCCAAGCCGGGATGCTGAGCAATGTGTCATTTTTCTGAGTACCATGGCATAGCGGGGACCCCTGCTTCGAGGGCTGGCCAGTGGGCATGCAGACATAAAACATTTGAAGATGCAAAATCTTCCGCTTTCGAATCCACGACAGCTTAGCTCCCAGGTGCATCCCTCGGCGGAAGTGGTTAGCATCTCACCAAGATCTCTAGCTCTGCTGCTCGTGCATACGGGCCAATGGCGGTATGTGTGTAATAATAAGGTTGCCATAGCTCGCAGCACACCGCAGCGACATCGGCCTAGAGAGAAGAAAGTTTTTCACGCAGCTCCTGGTCCGTCTGGTCCTGCCTGGTCCTGCCTGGTCCCTCCTGGTCCCTCCAGCAAGGCCGGGACGCGAGGGCCATGTGCACTGGTATGTGAGGCTACTTTGGCCGTCACTGATTTGCTCGCCCAGCCTGCACGTTGCACCGAGGCCTCCTGCACATCACGACATATGCAGCTCCAGCTGCAGCCTGCCTCAGAGCACAGGTGTTTCCTGTGTGGGGTGCTTGCGACCCAAGCCCTCGCACAGGGTTATCGAGCATGGAGAGTGCATCGGCTATTCTCTTTGTGTTGTTCCCGCTTGATACTCGTACCCGGTGCGAAAGTACTGTACTAAATCGTGCCAGAAATCCTCGAGCATGCCACCGCTCATGCTGATCCTGCTGGGCGGACCTCGCGAGGAAGGAGGCATGAAAATCTTCAAAGACAACTGTGGTAGTGGTGGGTGGATGTTCCTAGCTCGTCCGCGTAGGAAACTGCTCGTAGTGCAGCGTCCGATGCAGACCAGAGTCAAGCACGACTGGCTCATATTTGAGACTTTGTAAGAGGTTGTTCCGGAGAGGGGAGGAGAAACAAGTGGACCCAGGCTTGCCATGCTGCCATGGTGCAACCCTTGTCTTGCAGATGTGAAATCCAGCAATCGTAAGCACGCCGGTACAGGCCGGTACAGGCCGAAGGGAAAGAAGATGCAGCTCCTGTCCTGCCATACCGGCCTCTGCCTCTCCCTAGCTTGAGGGGCTCTAATAATTCTCATCTGCATCCAAAGCCCAGTCCACACCATCCCATTTCCAAATCCCGTGCAGCAATAAAACCTTTCATTCCCCCCTTCACCACCCTCTTCTCCCCTTCCCCAATACCAATCCCAATTTTCGCTGCCCAAAAAGTGCAGTCGTTGTGTTGCCGTTTCGAGATAACGACGTGAGTATCTACCTATCTATCTTGCCCTTCCCCTCATCTTTTCCCTGCGAATCCCGGACCCGCCAATCGCACGGCTATCGCGCTCCTGGTCAGCACAGCATCATCATGCATATGACCGTCAAGAGGTGCCAGAGATAGAGAAGCAGTGTCTATCATTGTCCCATTGCCCCAATTCGGGGCGAGCATATTTTTTGAGCGTAAAAAAAAAATTGAGTGTCGTCGACAGGGACATCGAACCACTCTAGGGCTGATTCCCGATTCACTTCATTCAAGAGCTACTCGTACGAGCTACTAAGCTACCAGCCGATCACCTAGAGTCCTCCTCGTCAATATCCGTCCTCGTTTCTTTTTTGCCACTCTTCTTGGACATAACAATCTTGATCCTCAATTGGAATCTACAAAATCTATTGAATTTGGTTTGCTAACCTGCCATCTACTCCATCAGTCCAAAAATCGACCAAAATACACACAGTCTTCTTGTGGAGCTATCCTGCACAAGAGGCTTTCGTGTCAATTGACGAGCAACACCTCTCGAAATCGCCGCTACTTTGCCTGCTATGGCAAGAGTCGACGATTTCAACGACAGACAAACCCAGATCGATGCTGAAAATGAGCCATACCATCCATATGTGTATCAAACGGAGGATAACGGGTCATGGGCGGGTGCTCTCCCGGTGAAGCAGTATGTTTTATTCCTGGCCAATCCGCGCCCAGGCTCATTAACGCAACTACCAGGGGGTTGTATGATCCTGATTTGGAGAAAGATGCTTGTGGTGTCGGATTTGCCTGGTAACTAAGCTTCAATCAATAAGGACTCCAGCAAACAAAAGCTAACACTATATAGTCACATAAAGGGCAAGGCAAGCCACAAGATTGTTAGCGATGGTAGGCCCCTAATACATATAGGCTACAAACATTCACTGACATATTTTTTCTGCAGCGCGAAACCTCCTTTGTAACATGACCCATCGAGGTGCTGTGGGTTCCGATGCGCGAGACGGAGACGGAGCTGGTGTTATGACATCGATCCCCCACAAATTTTTCATCAAAAATTTCGAACGCGAGACGGATATCAAGCTTCCTCCTCAAGGTCAATATGCTGTGGGCAATCTTTTCTTCAAGCCAGATGAGGAGACATTGCATGAATCGAAGAGACAATTGGAAGAGATCTCAGAGTCACTGGGGTTGAGGGTGTTAGGATGGCGGGAGCCTCCTAAAGATTCCACCCTTCTTGGTCCCGCTGCTGCTTCTCGTGAGCCCATTATCTTGCAGCCATTCGTTGTGCTAGCATCTGCATATGGTTATGGCAATTCGCCAGAAACCACAGATCCTGACTCTTTTGATGAGAAATATTTCGAGAGACAACTCTACGTGCTGCGAAAGCGTGCGACCCATACCATTGGCCTTCACAACTGGTTCTACCTATGCTCCCTTTCGAACAAAAACATTGTCTACAAGGGCCAGCTTACCCCAACGCAGGTTTACGAGTATTATTATGATCTGGTCAACGCTGACTACGAAGCCCACTTCGCCCTCGTGCATTCTCGTTTCTCTACAAATACTTTCCCATCCTGGGACCGTGCTCAACCACTGCGGTGGGCTGCTCACAATGGTATAGAAGCTTGTCAAACTCCAACATAATCAGGAACTAACCTGTAACTAGGTGAAATTAATACATTACGAGGAAACAAAAACTGGATGCGAGCCCGCGAGGGTGTGATGACATCTGACATTTTTGGCGAGGAATTGGAAATGTTGTACCCGATCGTTGAAGATGGCGGTTCGGATTCTGCCGCTTTTGATAACGTTCTTGAGCTTTTGACAGTCAATGGCGTCTTGTCTTTACCGGAAGCTATTATGCTGATGGTGCCAGAAGCATGGCAAGATAATGCTGCTATGGACCCAGCTAAGGCAGCCTTCTACGAATGGGCTGCTTGCCAGATGGAACCATGGGATGGACCTGCGCTCTTCACGTTTGCCGACGGAAGATACTGTGGTGCGAATTTGGACAGAAACGGTCTTCGTCCTTGCAGATACTATGTCCTGGACGATGACAGAATTATCTGCGCTTCTGAGGTCGGAACAATCCAAGTAGACCCAGAGAGGGTTGTCCTCAAGGGTCGTCTCCAGCCAGGAAAGATGCTTCTTGTTGACACCCTCGCCGGTCGTATTATCGATGACAGCGAGCTGAAGAACACTGTTTCCACTCGTCACGATTTCCGATCATGGTTGCACAAGGAGTTGATTACATTGCCAAACGTCTACCAAGACATCAGCGGCCAAGGTTCAATTGACCTTGCCCCCAACCCCAATGATTCTCCCATCCAGGAAGATCCTATGCTTAGAGCGTTTGGCTACTCTTTCGAGCAAGTCAGCTTGCTCCTCGCACCAATGGCTTCTGATGAGAAGGAAGCTCTTGGTTCTATGGGTAACGACGCACCTCTAGCATGTCTTGCCCAGGCACCTCGTCTGCTCTACGAATACTTCAGACAACTCTTCGCGCAAGTCACCAATCCTCCAATTGACCCCATCAGAGAGGCTATTGTCATGTCTTTAGACTGCTATGTCGGACCTCAAGGCAACTTGCTCGAAATGGACCCGTCTCAATGTGGTCGCCTGCTACTCCCAACGCCCGTCCTCTCTATCCCCGAGTTCAATGCATTGAAGAACATCAGTAAGCTTCATGCAGAATGGACTGTCAAGGTCATCGACTTGACTTTTCCTAAGTCTGAAGGTGTCCAAGGCTATCTCAAACACCTCGACGTGATCTGCGACCAGGTCACCGCTGCCATTGAGAACAAAGACCGCATCATCATTCTCTCCGATCGTGCAACCTCGACCAATCGAGTTCCCGTTTCTGCCCTCCTTGCTTCTGGTATGGTCCATCATCATTTGGTCAACAACAAGTGGCGCTCGCTCGCTGCTCTGGTCATTGAGACTGCTGAAGCCCGTGAAGTTCACCATATGTGTGTTCTTCTTGGATATGGTGCTGATGCCATTAACCCATACCTGGCTATGGAGTGTATCATCAAGCTCAACAGAGAGGGGTTGATCAGAAAGAAGCTTAGTGATGATGAGCTCATCCGTAACTACAAATACTCAGCAGATGGTGGTATCTTAAAGGTCATGAGCAAGATGGGTATCTCGACCTTGGCCAGTTACAAAGGTGCCCAGATCTTCGAGGCTCTCGGTGTGGATGACACTGTCGTGGACCGATGCTTTAAGGGCACGGCTACCAGAATTAAGGGTATCACATTCGAGCTCATCGCTGAAGATGCCTTCAGATTCCACGAGAAAGGATTCCCATCTCGTTACACTGTCAGCGTTCCAGGTCTTGTTGAATCCGGCGAGTACCATTGGCGTGATGGTGGTGAGCCTCACGTTAATGATCCTACCTCTATTGCAAACATCCAGGATGCTGTACGCACCAAGAACGACAAGTCATATGAGGCTTATTCGCTTGCCGAATATGAACAAATCAAGGCTTGCACTCTCCGTGGTCTCCTTGACTTTAAGTTTGACGAAAGCATTCCAGTTCCCATTGATCAAGTAGAACCATGGACTGAGATTGTCCGCAGATTCTGCACAGGAGCTATGTCGTACGGATCTATCTCCATGGAGTCTCACTCAACCCTTGCCGTAGCCATGAACCGACTCGGCGGAAAGTCCAACACTGGTGAAGGTGGTGAAGACCCAGAGCGATCAGAGAGAATGGAGAACGGCGACACCATGCGATCTGCTATCAAGCAAGTCGCTTCGGGCCGTTTCGGTGTCACCTCTAACTACCTCGCTGACTCCGATGAGCTTCAAATCAAGATGGCTCAAGGTGCTAAGCCTGGAGAGGGTGGTGAGCTTCCCGGCCACAAAGTCTCCAGGTCCATTGCACGGACCCGTCACTCTACACCTGGTGTCGGTCTCATTTCCCCACCTCCTCACCACGACATTTACAGTATCGAAGATTTGAAACAGCTCATCTACGATCTGAAGTGCTCTAACCCTCGAGCTCGTGTCTCCGTCAAGCTGGTCTCCGAGACTGGTGTTGGTATCGTCGCCTCGGGCGTAGCTAAGGCTAAGGCTGATCATATTCTAATTTCTGGTCACGATGGTGGAACCGGTGCCTCTCGATGGACTGGTATCAAGTATGCCGGTCTCCCATGGGAGCTTGGCCTTGCTGAGACCCATCAGACGTTGGTCTTGAACGATCTCCGAGGCCGTGTCGTTGTCCAGACTGATGGTCAACTTCGAACTGGACGTGATGTCGCTATCGCCTGTCTTCTTGGTGCCGAAGAATGGGGCTTTGCTACTACCCCTCTCATTGCCATGGGTTGTATTATGATGCGCAAGTGCCATTTGAATACATGCCCTGTTGGTATTGCCACACAGGATCCCGAGCTCCGCAAGAAATTCCAAGGCACCCCAGAGCACGTCATCAACTTCTTCTACTATATCGCCAACGAACTCCGAGCCATTATGGCCAAGCTTGGTTTCAGAACCATCAACGAAATGGTTGGCCACGCTGAGCTCCTACGTGTCCGTGAAGACCTCCGGACGAACAAGACTCAGAACATCGACCTGTCCTTGATCCTTACTCCAGCTCACAAGCTCAGACCTGGAGTCGCTACCTTCAATGTCCGAAAGCAAGACCACCGTCTCTATGTCAGACTAGATAATAAGCTCATCTCCGAAGCTGAGTTAACACTAGACAAGGGCTTGCCTTCAAGAATCGAGTGTGACATCGTCAACACTGATCGAGCCATGGGTACTTCCCTTTCGTACCAGATCTCCAAGCGGTACGGCGAAGACGGCCTGCCAATGGACACCGTCCATGTCAATATCAAGGGGTCTGCTGGTCAATCATTTGGTGCCTTCCTGGCACCGGGTGTCACGTTAGAGTTGGAAGGAGATGCCAACGACTACGTTGGAAAAGGCTTGTCTGGTGGTCGCTTGATCGTCTACCCACCCCGAGCTGCAGTATTCAAGGCAGAAGAGAACATTCTTATCGGTAACGTTTGCCTGTATGGTGCTACCAGTGGAACGTGCTTCTTCCGTGGTGTCGCCGCAGAACGTTTCTGTGTCAGAAACTCCGGTGCCACAGCAGTTGTGGAGGGTGTCGGCGATCACGGCTGTGAGTACATGACCGGAGGTCGTGTTCTTATTCTTGGAAGCACTGGCCGTAACTTCGCAGCTGGCATGTCTGGTGGTATCGCTTACATCCTTGACATCCACCAAGACTTCAT
Source organism: Phialocephala sp. D728 (assembly GCA_003988865.1). NCBI lineage: Eukaryota > Fungi > Ascomycota > Leotiomycetes > Helotiales > Mollisiaceae > Phialocephala > Phialocephala sp. D728. Next base: position 765,135 of record QYAJ01000003.1, on the reverse strand, counting down.
GTCTAAGCTCAACCCTGAGATGGTTGAAGCTTCAGGCATTGATGATCCAGCTGAAATAGCCTATGTTCGTGGCTTGATCGAGGATCATCACCACTACACTGGTTCCGAGCTTGCTGCTCGTATCCTTCTCGACTTCAACCGTGCTTTGCCACGCTTCGTTAAGGTATTGCCAGTCGACTACAAGCGAGTTCTTCAGGAAGAGGCCGCTAAGGCAGCTGAGGCAAAGCGGGCCGAGTTCCAGCTTCCACTACTTCCTGGCAATCCTGTCCGCGAACTTGTCGAACCGCAGAAGAAAGAGAAGAAGAAGTCTGACCTCCAAGATATCGAAGAGACTATCGGCGATGCCGCTGCTGAGAAGAAGAGATCTCTTGTTCTGGACAAGACCAAGGGTTTCATGAAGTACCAGCGTCGTTCTGAGAAGTATCGCTCTGCAAAGACTCGAACACGCGATTGGGCTGAGCTTTCGAAGCGTCTAGACGAAGATGAGCTCAAGTACCAGGCTGCTCGCTGCATGGACTGTGGTGTTCCTTTTTGCCAGTCTGATTCTGGTTGCCCAATTTCCAACATCATTCCCAAGTGGAACGAACTTGTCTTCCAGAACCAATGGCGTGATGCTCTTAACCGACTTCTCATGACCAACAATTTCCCCGAGTTCACTGGACGTGTCTGCCCCGCTCCTTGCGAAGGTGCTTGCGTTCTCGGGATCAACGAGGATCCTGTCGGTATCAAATCTATCGAGTGTGCTATCATCGATCGTGGATTCGACATGGGCTGGATGGTCCCACAACTACCAGAAGTCCGCAGCGGCAAGTCCGTTGCCGTCATCGGCTCTGGACCCGCAGGTCTTGCTTGTGCTGATCAGCTCAACAAAGCTGGTCACAGCGTCACTGTATACGAGCGCTCGGATCGTGCCGGTGGTCTTCTCATGTATGGTATTCCAAACATGAAACTCGACAAGAAGATTGTTAAGCGCCGAACCGATTTCATGGCTGCTGAGGGGGTCCATTTCAAGACTGGGGTTGCTATTGGACAAGACATCACTCTCATGGACCTCAAGGCTAAGAATGACGCTGTTGTGATTGCGACAGGTGCTACGGTTGCTCGTGACCTTCCAATCAAGAATAGAAATCTCGAGGGTATTCATTTTGCCATGCAGTTCCTCCACAAAAACACCAAGTCTCTTCTGGACTCTGAGCTTGCCGATGGCCAGTACATCTCCGCTAAGGGCAAGAATGTTGTGGTCATCGGTGGTGGTGATACTGGTAACGACTGTATTGGTACTTCCGTCCGCCATGGTGCCAAATCAGTCACCAACTTCGAGTTGTTGCCACAGCCACCTAATGAGCGTGCTCGCGACAACCCATGGCCACAGTGGCCAAGAATCTATCGTGTTGACTATGGTCATACTGAAGTCAAGCAGCATATGGGGCATGATCCTCGTGAGTTCTGTGTCATGTCCGAAGATTTCGTTGACGATGGAACTGGAAAGGTTAAGGGCATCAACACTATCCGCGTTGAATGGACCAAATCTGCCACTGGGGGTTGGGACATGAAGAAGATTGAAGGATCTCAGCAATTCTTCCCAGCTGAGCTGGTCCTCCTCTCTATGGGTTTCCTTGGTCCTGAGGACCGTGTTCTCGGCAGCGAGATTGAGAAAGATGCTCGCAAGAATGTCAAGACGCCTGTTGGAAAGTACCACACCAATGTTGAGGGTGTCTTCGCAGCTGGTGATTGTCGCCGCGGACAATCTCTTATTGTCTGGTAAGCTCATTAGATCCCAGTCACAATGAATGCCAACTAACAGTGTATCAGGGGTATTAACGAAGGCAGACAGTCTGCTCGTGAGGTTGATTTGTACCTCGAGGGTACCACTCGCCTTCCAGTGACTGGAGGTATCGTGAAGCACAGTGCACAGGAGATCCTCGGCAAGCTCCCAGCTCGTGAGATCAAGGGTCGCGCGGAGCGTGCTCCCCTGCAACAAATTGCAGCAGCCGCCAACTAAAGAAAACACATCTTACAAGACGGCATTGGAAAATTCTTGATGGTGGTGAAAGCCTTATGAAGAAGGGATTAAAATGCATTGCGGGAAAAGGGAAAAAAGCGGATTCGAGATGAACAGCATGTAGCTTTGATGCTTCTGCTACGATACCAGACGTGCATGAATTTGGGAGGAATCATCGAGCTTGTACTTCGTACTCTTGCTGCCATTATTATCCCTTATGATACCAGCGCCCTTTTTATTTTGGCTCTTTTCGCGTTTCGTTGCGATGACGGGGTGATGGGAGTTGGAGTCCGTTGATTCGGCTATTGATTGTATATAGATGAGTTTTTAAAAAGTACATACCAATCCTCATCTTAATAGACGTGTGGCATGGTTCGTGGATAGAACGTTGTTTGTCTTGAAAGCTCGGAGTCGTTGTTAGTCCAGGGCCTAAGTAGATGTTCCATATTTAATGCCTAGCATCCTTCAAGTTGATGACTCTCTAGGTTTATAAAACAAATGCTCGAAAAAGAGTAGGAAAATCTCTCACCAAGACAAGAAGCAGAGCCCGAGAACGACGAGGGACACTTCAATGGATTTTCTGAGGATTGATAGCCGTGAACGTCCCAGTTGTCCCTCTGTTTATTGGTTTTCAAGTACACGATCATCTTCTCAGCTTGATGCGGATTTTTACCTAGTTTATTTTTTCTATTTCTTTCTTCTTTTCCATGCTAGTATCCCAAATTGCTCCTGCTGTCTCTTTGTCCTGAGGCGGCATGCTGGATATGCAATTGGCGTGAGACGTTCCATGGTCACTTTCCCCGAAATCTATCCAGGCACAAATGTCTCAGTATTTGAACAAATAATATATACAGGGAATGTAGATGTAAGTATTTAAGATTACCACAGACACTACTACAGACATTGAAATTAATAGGCTCAGAGCGCTCGGGGTTAGCATCATGTGACCAAATATTGTTCACACTTCTCTGCAGCATATTCAGGATAGCTTCCTGATTCAGAGCTTCTAATGTACCAAAGTGGATCGGAGGCTTAATGAGTCATCCTGCTGTGTTCTTAAAGAAGAAGAAATCGAACATTCTAATTCAAGGCGGCAATCACGTGGCGCCCCTATTAGGCAGCATCTCCTAACCGAAAAACTTCAACACCAAGTATTATCACGAGACAGTACTTTATTATGTATTGAGTCAGTATCGTGATGCACTCTGAGATATGGGACAATAAGAAGGGGGCAATGTCCTTTGAGAGATTCTCGATTCTAGAATGAACGGTGCAGAAAGTGAATATACAAACTGTCTTGCGTTATGTCCTAACATTGTGAAAACTTCCTATTGTCCCAACTCGCCATGCACATGCACCGCGAGCCAAACCTCAATGAACTAGTCCAACTATGGATTACGTTCTTGAGTTTTCAGTCTCGACTCACGCAAGTTTCAAACATCTCGATCTCTCACACAAACAAGCACGCGCTCTTCAGTGATTGTCCCGCTTCAAACCATACATACACATACAAAGCCTTCTTCTTATTCATCATGGATCTTGATTTGCATCTCGCCGCTGTTGTGCAGCGCCTCAACTTGTCCGACGCAGGCGTCGAACAACCAACCACCAACTCCACTATCAACATCGACATCGACATCTTTCCCTTACACACCTACCCCCAGCTCAACTCCCTCAAGCGTTCGAACAAGCACTGCAAAATCTCCGTCGACGAGATGGAACCCCTGGACTGGAGCACTGGAAAACGTCCCAACCGCCCGTTCGATCACATCAACTCGGACTGGCTCTCAATCATCCACTCTTTCTCACCGCGCTTCATCCCCTCTCAACCAGCTCGCACTCCACCACTCCGTCCCGGCTGCCGACCGCAAAACCAGTACCCGACAGCGTACTACCTCGAACAAGCACCTTTCTACTCCCAAACCCCGGGTCCGGACCCTTTCGCTGCGGACTCTGCTCCTATTCGTCCCAGCCCGCTGAAGGTCTTCATTTATGCTTTCGTCTCTATCCTCTGTTGGATTTGCTCCCGGATCTTGTCCGTCAGCAAGAATGTCTGTTCCAGCCTCGTGGCTTTACTTCGTCTCCTGTTCTCGTTGCTGTGGCCGGTGAAGGACCTGGCGGGAGCTGTGGCAGCGGTGGAGTGGAAATGGGAATTTGTGCTAGCGGTGGCGCTCGCGGCGCAATTGTCTAAGTTGTTGCCTGGTGTGGATGTTGGTGCTGGGGTGGAGGAACGGGTGGGGAGTGAGGGAGGACCGGTTTATACTATTTTTGTGACGGGACGGGAGGCGATTGGGAATGGGGCTGTGATGAGGGGTGGGAGATTTTAGCGGCGGAAAGGGGTGGGGTGGAGTGGGGTGGGATGGTTTGTTGTTTCTGTGTTTTCGAGGCGTTGAGGAATATTGTCGTTTGTCCCGAGGGACTTTTTTGTTGCTTTAAGAACTGCTTCAGTATGCTGACTTTGGTATTGAGGAAGAGGTTCAATGAATGTTGTTTGGGTGGCTAAACATTGAATACTTCGCTCACTTGAAAACTTGAAGTGAGCTATCTGAAGGTGATTGTAAGTAATTCATGATTGTCTGTCTATCGAATACCGTAATTTGGCTCACTTGAGTATTATATTTCACTGGGACAACCTGGCAAGTTCAATGAAGCGGGATATGGAGAGGTGGGATGGAGGCCATAATGCTGATCAAATACGGCTTCACACATTCAAAATGCACGAGGCGAAATTCAACATCAAAAACTCACAACGAAACAAAACCTTTGAAGCTAAACCTGGAAGAATTGTTTACTGTAACTTTGCAGAGCCAGACATCATTGTGTATTTACCATGAAATTTGTGGCTACTCAAGCTGGGACAACCATTGCTTGCAGAATAGCATTGCAGCTAGAAAAGGAAGTAATTGCAAGTTTCAAATATCTGTGAGCTGTCTTCAGCATATATTGAAACTCCAACACTTCGGACAAGCATCTGTAGGGTACGATTCACACCAACTTTGAGTCCTGACAGAGTTGCGGGCCAACGCTAAAGGACGAATACCCAATTGAGGCTTTTCGTACCAACTTCAAGCATTTGGTGATATCTTTATAATTCAAATAAATTGAGGTCTCTGTAATATAGCTTTGAAACAACAAGGATGGGTGATTCGGGGCCAGTACCTGACTTATCTTCAAAGGCGACCAATTTAAATCACCGCGGGGTTTTCAATTGACAGCACGAATTGCTTGGTGGCGTCGCTTGGGCTCGTGTTGACCTTTTTTGGGGGGGGGAGGGGGGTGGTGAGCAGGTGGGGATATAATTAGCCACCTTATTTGCTGACTCATCGAGCCTCGGCTCAACATATTTCGTACTTGTCTCGTGCAGTACTCACTCCACTTACCAACACCACAGCAAGACAATTCTGTTTTTGAATGGCGCAGGAGGGGACTGGAAAGGAGGCGCCGCCCCTCATAAACGCCGTCCGAGACTCGCTCCTTAGCCTGATCCAGAATCCATATCCCTACGTGCCCAACCCAGAGAGATGCAAAAAGAGAGCTTCAGTTGCACTTGTCCTCCGTGTACGAACACACTATGAGCACTGGCCATCATCTTGTGTTGCACAAACAGACAGCACGTCTCCGGACGCGTTCCTGCAGCAATTCTTCGAGCAGTCGTGGGTCCAGCATGGCGATCCAGAAGCCGTGTTCATCAAACGAGCTGCTCGAGTTGGAGATAGATGGACTAGTCATGTTGCTCTGCCAGGAGGAAAGCGAGACGCAGAAGATGCGGATGATAAAGCTGTTGCGATAAGAGAGACATCTGAGGAGATTGGGCTGGATCTCACGTCTGAAGATGCATTCTTTGTGGGGAATCTACCCGAGCGGGTGGTGAGCACTTCGTGGGGTAAAGTTCCGTAAGACCCTGCACGCATATATCACTCCACATACACACCATGGCTGATGATTTTCTGCAGGATTATGGTGCTATGCCCTTTCGTGTTTCTCTGGACCAAGCCAGATCTGCCACCATTCAAGATCCAGCCTACAGAAGTAGCTTCGACACATTGGGTTCCACTTCGAATACTACTCTCACCGTCTTCACGAAGCTACGAATATGTGGATGTGTCTGATCGATTCGCAAAGAGAGGAGGAGCCGTGCTGAAAGCTATCATAAGATCTATTCTTGGGAAAATGCAATTTTCGGCCATTAAGTTGATACCCTCTGAGTCACTATATTGCAGTTCAACTACGGAATTCTTCTCACCTCCAGAAAATAATAAGGAATCAGAATCCCAGATATCTGTCACGAGCAAGTTGTATAACTGGTATCTTGGAGACCATGCCGGATCTGCAGAAAAGACAAGGCCGTTGATGCTTTGGGGATTGACACTTGGCATATTGGCAGATTTTCTCGATCAATTACCACCATATAATGCGGTTCAGCTATGGGCATACCCGACGTTTACTTCTTTCGATGTCCGGTGGATCATCGGTGCACTAAGCTTCTCTCTGAAGAGGAGAAATCGAAGGCGTCTACGAGGAAATCAAACTGCCGTTGATGATTCGACAGAAGCAGTTGCTACAGGAGATAACCCCTGGTTTATTGGCGGCTTGAGTGATGGTATGAAGCCTCTAAAGAGAGACACGAACTCGAATAAATCATATGCAGTTGGTGTTATGCTAGAAGGGTATTACGACATGGCTAGAAGAGGCGTCTGGATTGCTGCAAGCCTGAGATTTCTCGCGACCATCATTTTAGGATACCAAATCGTAAGGAGATATAGACAACGGATAACCCGCGGCATATGAAAGACTTAACTCGTCTTCGGCGTTGAATTTACAGTATTGAACCTGGCATGGCTGAAGCCTGTGGTCGATGCGAAGATCAAGCAGCCTGATCAAGCATCACTTCGGCGACTACTTTGGATCGAGGATGACAATATGCGCGAACAACGATATTATTTGTAGGTTTAATAGATTATAAAACACCCCTGAGTAGCTTTTGGTACTTTTAGGCTACAACCTTGCGTGGCTTAACATCACAACGTCATCACCTCAACGTCACAATTCTCATTATAACAATACACCATCTATATTAGTATTTCATATCTTTCATTTCTTCATCATGTTTAAGCTATTCTCAAGGTCAATCTCACTCCTACTTTTCGCAGCACTTTCATCAAGCCCAATCTTCCAGTACTTGCTAGAACAATGGCTACGGGAGCAGCAAGCAACGACGAACTGAAGGCTGATAAGCTTTTAGATGTTTCCAATTACTCAGCTATTGTAGCAGGAGGAACTGGTATTGGTCTGATGATTACCCAGACTCTGGTCGCCAACGGAGCAAAAGTTTATATCACTGGTCGATGAAAGGAGGCTTTGGACACGGTGGTTCAGAAGTATAACAATGAACCTGGAAAGATCATTGCGTGAGTCTGCCCTCCGGGGCGTGTGAGGAGGGATGCTGAAGATAAGACAGACTCCCTAGTAATGTGACGAAGAAGGAAGAGATCATGAGACTTGTTAAGGAAGTGGAGTCAAATGAACTAAAAGGCATTCATCTCCTTATCAACAATGCTGGTATTGCTCGAGACGACAATACCAAGTACTCATATGGCAAACCTGACTTCAAGGTGGGAACCCTTCTTCTTCCCGATAATTTCATTTTCCAGATTCTTCATCCTACGAAAGACTTCTATTTTTAAATTCTAGAATCCAAATTCACGAAAAAAATAATACTGACATCCTCAGTCCGCACAATCCATCTCCGAACACCTCATGAATCCGAGCCCGCAGACTGGGCCTCAACATTCGAAACCAACGTCGCTGCTCAGTTCTTCGTCTCAGCCGATTTTCTCCCTCTCCTCGCTAAAGCACGAGAGACCACCCCTGGATTCTCACCTAGCATCGTAAACATCACCTCCATCTCTGGCGTCATGAAAGGATCTTCCAACGGCCAGTTCGCCTACGCTTCTTCCAAAGCTGCTTTCATTCACTTAACTCGTATGCTGGCAACTACGTTTGTAGAAGCGAAAGTTAGAGTTAATAGTATTGCACCAGGAGTCTTTCCTAGCGAGATGACGGCTGAGGATAGTAGCGGCGATCAGAAGAGTGAGTTAGGGAGCAAGGCGAGTAACCCGAGTGGGAGATTTGGTCATGATACGGATATGGGGGCTTGTATTTTGTTCCTCGCGGGACCGAGTGGAGTGTTCTTGAACGGACAGGTTATTTATCTTGATGGAGGTAAGTTCTCAGTCGAATCTTGAAGGAAAGAGCTGACAAATCCAAGGAAATATTCTAGTCTCGCCTGCTCGCGCATAAGGATGATGACTTCTATTTGTAGTACTATACTGGTAAACTGTACAGTGGCTGTCTTTAATAGAATGGGACTCTCTGCTCTCAGTTCAGATGTTGGGAATGACTAAGAGCTTTCGGTGCGTAGATAAAATATAGCCCCCTACATTCTTATCCAAGATATAATGTCTCAACCGCCTATATGCTTCGAGGTGCACTCAACAGCAGGGGAGCTTGCCACACTCACAATAGAGACGGAGCGGTTAGCCATCGATCCACCACGTGTTTCGGTGTCAAAGGCTTCATCTTCCTCAACGATTTTATTCCATATTCCTTTACATATGGATCCCAATCCTATCATCTGACACCATTCTGCTTGATTTGATCGGATGCCGTGCCGAGCCGACGAGCGAGAGAAGAGAGGGCTCACTCAGCAACGTCAAAGCTAATGCTCACAGCCCTCGGTCGTTTACGAACTCCACACAACTCGCATCGTTGGATTCTCTTGCAGCACTCATAGCGAATACAAGATTGCAGTTGGTTGCTCAAAACGGCAGGATCAACGCCCGTTATTTGTGCTCCATACCTAGGTATTGGATCGGGCAAAATGTGAGATGCAGCTGCATCACTTCCGATCGTGTCACTCCGTGTTCGAGCCTAACGGACTTCCGGGAACTAGAAAAGTATAATGCAAGTAGCATCACTTTCTTTATCTCAAGTTTTGGGCAGGATCAATCCCGCGTATCTCAAATCCTTCCTACAGTTGACGTAAAAAATCCAGCATCGGATAACACTTGAGTTCGAGCGACGAACAAAGTGCTTAGAAGTAGCACACACATAACTACACTCGAAATCTTATAGTCTGATTTCAGATTCCTGACTGTCATTCTTTCACTTTGCAAGATCGTTGGCTCCAAGATGTCTCCCAATCCTGTCGTGCTTGTTACTGGAATCAATGGGTATATTAGTTCTCATGTTGCTGATCAATTTCTGGTTGCAGGCTACGATGTGAGAGGAACTGCTCGAACAGTCGAGAAAGGACAAGTCATCAAGAAAGCTCTGACCGAGAAACACGGCGAGGGTAGAGTAGAGATAGTTGCCGTCCCAAACATCGCTGCTGATGGCGCATTCGACCAAGCTATGAAGGGTAAGAGTCAGAAAAGATACACAAACATCGTTCCAAACTAAATCGAGATTACTGACCTTCATCAGGAGTACACGCCGTCGCTCATGTGGCATCAATCATGTCATTTAACAAAAATGCCAGCAGAGTCGTGCCAGATACCATTGCTTCCACAGCCAGTATCCTCAAGTCATGCCTGAACGAGCCAAACGTCAAGAGCTTCGTCTACACCAGCTCCTCGGTCGCAACCTGTCGCGCCATGCCCAACGTCAAGAGGTACATTGGTCCCAACTCCTGGAACGACGAGGACGCTCGAGATGCCTGGAAACCGGAATCAGAGTGGCAAGAAGGGCATCAATGGATTGTCTACGGAGCCAGCAAGACCGGTGCCGAGAGAGCGGTATGGAAGTTTCGTGATGAGGAGAAGCCTGCCTTTACGGTCAATGCCGTACTCCCAGCTACGAATTTCGGACCTGTACTATCAAGAGATGCCATTACTTCTACGGGAAGTTTCGTCAAGATGATTTATGACGGGCTTATCCTTCCTATCCAGGAAGTTCCTCCTCGTTAGTCTCACCCCTTCCTTCATCCCCACTCCAGTCATGCTAAAACGAAGTAGAATATTGGGTAGACGTCCGAGACGTAGGAAGACTTCATGTCGCAGCGGTAAAGTTCCCCGATGTCAATGGTCGACGTATCTTTGCTTGGGTTGACGGATATAATTGGAACCGGGTCCTGAAAGTTTTGAGGGAGCTTCGTCCAGATCATAAATTCCCTGATGATATCCCGGATCTAGGCGAGGATATGACTTCTATTGATAATGCGGAAGATGAGAAGTTGTTAGTGAGGATGGGACGGAAAGGGTGGACGTCTTTCAGACAGTCGATGGATGAGTCGTTGAAGAGCTATGGGTATTGATGTCTGACTTATACGGGTAAAGAATACTGGTCTTGCGCTAGACATTTGATTCTCCGTCCTGCAAAGAGTGGGCAGTGATTTCATCAACAAATACTAAGCCGAAACTGGAGTTAAACTTGCAGGCTTCTTTTTGATTGTCTGGAAGGTCTGGCTGAATGGTTATGTAGTATGATACACAATGGAACTGACCACAAGGTAGCAAAGTTCCAGGACAACACAAAGCTTGATCCACGAAGATTGAACATTCATTCGTCCATGTGCAGATGTCTCTTCAGAATCCGCACAATCGAATTAATCTTTTGCGGACTTCCAGTCCCCGCCGTTTTCTAAATATTAAATGTGTTTCAAAAAAAAAAGACAATACAAGACCAGCAGCGTGAGCAAGCAGCATAGGTAGCAATACTGGGGACATTTTACCTGATAGTCTAAAAAATTTGGCATAAGACTCGCAGATCTCTTGACGCCTCACTTGAAGTTTGTATCCTTGGGAATAAGCTTGATCACTGGCACATGCACATTTTCATTTGTTACATCCTACTGAGCTCTTGCTTAGCCAGAGCAATGTGATCAATGTTTGTTGGCACAAGTAATTGGTTTGCATTATACATACTCAACCTATCATCTAAAGGTTGAGGGAATCAATACACAAGGAGACGCATAAATGCACATCACCACTCAGATTCCGAGAGAAAATTCCACACCAACATCGATATCACGCGCTACATGTATGTCAGCCTTTCATTGTTCATCAAGTAGGGAGCAGAAATGCCTTACCCATCTTTACAACTTTCGAGAATTGCACTGCCTTTTCGGCAGCGCTTTGTAGGTCATCAATGGAGAAGATCTTGAGCCCAGAGTCGTTGATTAACTTGTGTGCTGCTTCCATATTTGTTCCTTGTAATCTGGCGATAATTGGGATGCGGAGGTTCATGCTTTCAACAACAGAGATGAGGCCCTGGGCAATAGCATCACATCTAACAATACCACCGAAGATGTTGACGAAGATAGCGGTAACCTTGGGGTCGCTGGTGATAAGAGTGAAAGCCTCCTTGATCGCTTGGGGGGTAGCTCCACCACCAACATCAAGGAAGTTAGCTGGCTCACCGCCGTTTAGCTTGATGATGTCCATGGTAGCCATGGCAAGACCAGCTCCGTTGACCAAGCATCCAATATCACCACCGAGCTTAATGAAATTCAAACCAGACTCGGCAGCACGAACTTCTTCTGCATCCTCTTGGGTTGTGTCGCGCCATGAGAAAATCTCCTTCTGTCGGAATTCTGCATTGTCATCAAATCCAAGCTTGGCATCCATAGCGAGGACCTTGTGATCTGAGGTCTCGGAGAGAGGGTTGATTTCTATTTGAGTGGCGTCCTTCTCCATGAAGATCTTGTATAATTTCTGGATCGTGTCCTTTGCATCCTCAATGCACTGTTCGCTGAAGCCAAGATCTGTAGCAATCTTACGAGCGATGTCGTCCGTAACGCCCTTGTGGATATCAATATAAGTGGTGGTAATCGCGTCGGGTTGCTCCTTGGCGACGGTCTCAATATCCATACCTCCCTGAGATGAGGACACGATAACAGGTCCCTGAGAACCTCGGTCCATGAGGATTGCTAGGTAGAACTCTCGTCGAGCAAATTTCCGCTCGCAGATGTAGACAGAGTTGCAAAGACGGCCGGCGGCACCTGTTTGCTTCGTCACAAGCTTGTGCCCGATCATTTGATCCGCGAACATCTTGGCCTCTGTTGGAGAGTAGATAACTCGGACACCTCCCTTCAAGCCATTATCGAATGTACCCTTTCCCCGACCACCAGCGAGAACCTGGGCCTTGATGACCATGTCATCTCCGTCAATCTTCCTTGCAATAGCTTCGGCTTCAGCTGCAGTTGTTGCAACCGCGCCGTCAGGGACACCAACGCCATACTGCCAAAGAATGAGCCTCGACAAGCTTTCGGAAGGCGGATAATTTGCGTACCTTTCTCAGAAGATCGGCAGAGAGGTATTCATGGATGCTCAAAGCTCTCTTCTGTTGTGCAACACCTGTCAATCGTGACGGCGCGTAGGCCTGAAGCTTGTCAGCTTGCTGTAAAGGATTGGGACTTCTGGGGAAGAGTGATGTTACCTTCCTTGGCTTGAGTGCAGCCGCGACGGCACGACTACGAGCAAGCTTAAACATCTTGACGGGAGGTGTAGAAGGACACACAAGACCGTCAATTGAAGAAAGGGGAGGTGTTTTGAGGTTATCAAGATTCTGATTCTTTTCCGATACAATCCGGACACTGAGAGCTTTCTATTACGGCAGGCGATAAATACCGAAGTGCAGTTTTGGGGGGCCTTTAGCACGTGAAGCACGTCCTTCTCATGAACCTTCGAAATTCTCCCAAACCCACACTACACACCCAAGAAATGGCGACTGAAGGACTCTCAAAATCTGCCAAGCAAGCGAAGGAGGACTTTGCAGTCATATCGAACCGACTTGCAGTCGCCTTTGCAAAGCGCGAATCCCTCGTTAAGTCATGGATGGCCTCATCTTCACGGCCACAACCGCCTGCAAAAACCGACGAGGAGCTCGACGCCGAGGATGCTGCTCTCTTTCGCAACCAGCCTCCATATCTCGGTGTCGGTGCACCAATTCCATCTCATTTCCTTGTGAGCGAAGCTGAACAGAATAATAAGTCGCTGCGCGCGAAATTCTTCCCAACGAAGGGTCTCAAAGCAAGCAAGGTCCGAGATGCGGAGGAAAAGGCCGCCAGTGCAAAACGTGGATTGAGGGAAGAGAGTAGCGATGAGGAGGAAGGACGCTCTGGACTAGGCCGCGCGAAGAAATTGAAGATAACCAGGAAGCCAGAACTTATGAAAAAGGGTGTCAAGAAGGAGAGCGAGTCCGAGGAAGACAGTCGAGCCACATTTAGCAAAGTGAACAAATCCACGAGAACGAAAGTTGGAGTGCCGCGAGACCCACCTGAACCTCACGTTGATCGTGAACGCCATTCTAATTTCACATCGACTAGGGCTACCGGAATCTCCGTATCCATGTCCGCAACTGAAGGTACGGTTGACGATGGTGGGGACCCTGCGAGGGAATTGAAACTCCAGTCTAGCATGTCAGACGGTATTGGCAAGAATTCCGAAGGGTTCAAAACGACCGACCCAGCGGAATTGAAAAGGTTAAAGAAAAGAGAAAAGAAGCGACGACAAAGGTTGAGGGCGGCTCAGAAGGACTCTAAAGGATAAGGCTTCCCAGTCATTTGTCGCGTCATAACATTCAGCAAAATACCTCTGTTATTTGTACGCTTGAGTCACACACTGAAATCTACTTCCTGTCATCAACTGTCGTGCACGAGTGTGAATCAAACTTTCCATGACCTAGCCAGTTGCTGAGCATTTATAAACCCGCTCTTGTTGTATATCATCAAAGCTACCATCCTTGAAATTTACCATTAAGCGGAAATCTCTGGTATTCTATTACTTTTCTACTGCCATGTCAAGCAACATACTCAGTCCAAAAGACGTATCCAGGAAATTCGGTGATCTCGGCATAGTCGATAAAGCATTGTCATCACAAGATGTTGAAGGAAATCTTCGTCTTATTCGGAAGCTCTATACAAAATACCACGAGGTCCCTTGCAGGTCTTGCAAAGCAAAACTATCCTGCCCATCGGCAAAAAAACATATTCGAGAGTGGATTGAGCTAGCCCAAAGACCTCAGCCAGCCCAGATCTCAGGTGTATGGTGTCGGAATTGCAAGAAATGGACATGCTTCGGGTGTCGCGGGAAGCCAACTCTAGGCCAGAATATCACCACTACACCTATTGCCGCAATCAACCATTGCTGCAATCAAGGCAGACTCTTCGGAATTTGGATTCTATTTTCCAGATTTGACGAAGTAGAATTGCAGCTGCAGACGAAAGCAGCAGAAACAGCGAGGGAGAATGCATCTCGAATCCGCAGGGATACGGGCACTGGTTATTCGCATGATTATTCCAGACCATCCTTCGAATGGAGTTCAAGTCCCTCTAAGCCCCGCCATCAAGAAGATCTAACAGATAAACTATTTGCACAGCTAGTCCAGCTGTTAGCTGCGTTCCTACCCAATTTCCGCTTAGATGGCAGCTTCGACAGACACCCACCATCCGAAATCTTCTCCCTGTTTCGCATAAGTCTTCTGATTGACAGAGTTACAGCGTTGATTAGAAATGATTCGATAGCGGATATGGGAAAGCGGGCCAGTCTTTACAATGCTGTGCTGGATTTCATAATGTTATTTGCCGTACATCCGACTCTTGTGGAACTTATTCTGGAGAAACGCCCTGATAAAAAGCGGAGTCCTGGTATTGAATTCCTTGGCGGTAGCGCCAACTGCGGCGCTTTCAACTTCGACAACTCAGCACCTGGGATGCATGCTTCATTAATAGCGAGCGGGGCTGAGACTCTCAGGCATGCTATAGCCTTTGCCGATCTCACTAGCAAGCCGAATATTGCACACGACCTCCGTGAAGCTGTTGACCGGGAGTCTATGGCTATATGCTGGAAAATAGTAAAAATTTACAAGATCGTTGGCCGGATCGCGCCAGAAATTACACGCAAAGCTATCTCTAAACCTAAGGACCCGTGGATAGCTTATACAGAGTCACATCGAGTCACTTTCACAGAAGCTGTACTAATAGACCACAGTCTTTGTTCACGCTATTCGGAATTCACACAACCAAAACCAGGTCGTATGGGAGTACTTTCGAAGGAAATTGCTTCTATGACCACTTCGTTACCACCTGGAATATTTCTGAAAATCTCGGAATCGAGACCTGACGTGATGAAAGTCTTGATTACTGGTGCAGCGGGATCACCGTGCGCTGGAGGCCTGTTTACGTGAGTATCGCTGAACACCACGAATTCTGACACTACTCTGCCCATAATAATGACCTCTTAAGTTGAGATTCTAACTCAATGTAGATTTGACGTGTTCCTCCCTTGTGATTGGCCTGTCGTGCCGCCGAAGGTTTTGCTAATCATGGAGGGAGTTCCTTCGCATTCGTTTGCGATAAATCGAATAGCCACACATATACTTAGCGATGGAGAACGTGAGTTCAGGGGCCGATCTAGTGTGTTTTTTCTCCATCTGCTAACGAGACATCAGTCTGTCTATCATTGCTCAACACTTGGCATTCGAATTCTTCTCCTGCTGAAAGATGGCAACCAAATAAATCTACCTTACTCTCTGTTTTCGTGAGCATACAAGCAATGCTTCTTGGCGTCCCAGACCCATTGGATCAGGATCACAATCACACCGAAAACGAGCTATTTCAATGCAGAACGGTTCAGAATGCGATGTTATATTGGTTAAGCAGCAAGTCCGCGAACAGCATCTGGAAAGATATCGCCGATACATATTTCAAGCACAATGGCAAAGAGATTCTTGCCCAGGTAAAACTTTCGGCGAAGACCAATCAGAGCTTGTCCTTGTTCGGCCGAGGTTTGGGTGAAACAGTTGATTTGGTGAAGGCTTTGGAGAAGGCTTTGGGTAACTTTGAACGTAGCACTTCGAGTACTTAGACCTGAAGTCAAAATCGCTATCAATATTAGAGACTTTGGTCTACAGGTCGTGTTGTGGAGATGGGCAATTGTTATTTGTACTTTGTTGTTCTCAATCATTAGTAATCGTTGTCCCGTTGAGTTCCTTGGTGCAAAGGCAATAGAGTTGAATCCAACTTCGTTTAAGGCTGCATGTAGTGCAATAAATAATGGCATATTCGTATTCACCTTCAATAATCGAAAATACCCGATGACGAATGAGTCATGCCAGGTAGTGCGGTTTTGGCGAGGTGGCTCTCTATTTGTATTGAAAACTTCGTTAACCTGACCCCCCAAAAAACCAACTTTAATTCCGGTCTCATTAACCCAACTACACTACTTGCCATCAACCCTTCGAATCTATTTCTTCACACAAACTTCGCTAAACTTGAGCTGAGCAGGGCGTTTACAGCATTGTCTTTTCTTGCGCGCAACATTTGCAAACCGACTGTGCGTTTCTGACACTTTTCTCATCTTCATTTGTAAAGGTGCAACACCAGACACTCTTCGACACCATAGAGTGTTCTTGCCCAACCAGATTTGAACTCGTTATTTTTTCGCTCTTCTGAATCAGCAATCGAGTTACTCGCGCTCCCCTTGACGTTCCCTTTTTGCAATCTCTCAGAGCAAAAGTGATCTCAACACCCAGCGCGAGGGACCAGAATTAGGAAACGGTCTCGTTTTCTCCAGCATTGACAAAATTCTGGTGGTCAATTCCATGATCTCTCCCAATTCAAAGCCGTCGCAGAAAATGTATGAGAACAATATCCTTTGTAGAACTGCTCATCTTCATATCTTAAGTATCGTGCTGACCTTGTTGCAGTTTATCCCTTGTGTTTCCACACCTTGTGTTTCCACACCTCGAATCGATCACTATGGCACGAAAACGAGTCTTGTCACGGGAGCCTGCCAATCCCACAGCTGCAAGCTCGAGACCAAGTCGCCAAGCTACAATTGCAGCAGTGAAGAAGACCAAGATGATCCTTTGTCCCCCCAAAGCTCCACCGAAGCCGAAGCCATAGCCAAGAACTGCTGGTACATTTATATCAATTCGGAGTCCTCATAACTTTAATATTCGGCTAACTCTCTAGATTCAACTTTAGGAAAATGGGGTCTCCAACAACTTCCTGTTGAGCCTTTCGACCAAATCGTGCCCCTCTTGCATGACGTATCTCTGATCTGTTTTAGTCTTACGTGCAAGCTGGCCAAAAAGAGCGTCCTCAACTACCTGATGCAGGAGGAAGATGGCCTACGTATTCGAAGTTGGGATATTGTAGACATCTCCCTCGAGATGGCTATAGAATTAGACAATGGCATGCGGCCCAGTCTGGCAGCCTTGTTGGATTATTGGATGGGGCCGCAGTGGATATTCGATTGGGCAAAAAAATCTTCACGACAGCAGAGGAATTGGGAAAGAACACCTAAGACTGGCTAACGCGGTGGGAGATGGATATAGAGATGGAAGCACAAGCAGAAGCTGATGCAGAAGCAGCACGTGATGCTCAACTTCTGCAAGGAAAAGAAGATGAAGAAGAGCGACGACGTCAGAAAGCACAAGACGACCGCTTCTCAGACACATATGCACACGCCAATCTGCCAGATTATGATCCTGACGCACATTACACTCGTGGTCTCAGTGTCAGAAGTCGCTCAGACAGCGAGGATTCTAAAGAGATGGATGTCGATGACGAAAGTGAGAGCGGAAGAAGTGAAGTTGATGACGAGGAAGCCAGCAGCTCCAACGATGGGACTGATCAGGAGATGAACGTTGAAGCCAGCGATTTAGAGGACGATTATGCTAGTGAGATGGACGTTGAGGAGAAGGAGGGCCAGAACGGGCAGAATGTTGAGGCACGGGATTATAATGTCGTGATGCGAGATGGTGGTTCTGGTTCTGGAGAGATGCAAGGTGCAACCACCCAAGCCATCTTCAGACCCTTAGCACTTGGAGCAGTGATTGATACCTCCGAGAGTTCCGATGCTGGGTCTGACGTTGATTTTTCTGCATGGATGGTGAAACTGACTTAGTTTTAGTTCCACTCGCAGTGTCGGCCATAATCTTATACCCTAAAGCGTAATAATGAATTGTAAATAAGTCTCCTATCATGAAACTTTTACCTTCCCCCCTCCAATGCAATGATATAAACAGTGCATCATTGCTGGGGTTACCGAGGCAATGAGAGATTTACCTTGGAATGGATTGCAAGCTGATTCAGCTCCAGGTCTTACTGCACCATTTCAGTGGGCTCCCGCAGTTCAGGTACCAGCCTGGCTACCTACAGGCCCTTGGCATCAACGCCCCGACCTGCTTCAACTAACATTGCCGAGTCCTGTAATGCCCCCAAGCGTACCACTAATCTTGCACATTCGAAAGTCAAAGCATCTTGACGCCGTCAGTGGAGGTGCAGTAGTAATTCTAATTGACACTTTTGCAAGGATGAACCAACAAGGATATCGCAGACATTAAAGAAAATGGTACCGCCATGCCAACGGCAATAATCCTGCGGGCGGAGCTCAAGGACCCCTTGATATGTATCTCACTCTCACACCACTTGCAGCACTAGGGCCTGCCAACGGGTAATTCAGTCTAAACCCTCGACAAGCCTTTGCTCTACCTCGTGAGTACTATAATCAAGAATTCGAGGTCAACTGTATCTCTAACTGAATGAATTCTAGCGTTCACTCTCGCGCCTCAACAAAACATGATAATAGTAGTGCGAACAATGCCTTACGCTATCGATAAGCTCTGACCATAGCGGAGCTCTCGAGCCTTCGCCGATGCTATTGGAACGCATTACATGAAGCCAGTAAGTATATTATGACATCCCTGTTATCCTTTCGATAGGTAAGAGAAGTAATTCTGAATAGTCACAGGAATTGCCTATCCGAAATCCTGCATCAGATTAGTAACCTGCCAGTCAAACATCTTTTCATCATTTTTCTGATGCTGAACAGGGTTCCCAACTTTGGTGCCCAATGTTTACGGTCCTGTATTGGCTCCGCAGACGAGCATTTGTTTCTCCTTGATTGGAGCTTCTTCAGCGAACCAACTTGGATACGATTACACCAGTGCTACCGAGAACGCAATTTTAGCATTGTCGGAATGCTTCTATCCTAGGTCTGGTAACGCAAATGTAGGTGCAGTAAACACTCAGGTGCAGGTAGATGTAATTGGTCTAGCTCGTCGAAATCATTCTGACTACATATATCACGATCTCACCAGAGACCCACCAACTCCGAATGGCAAGTTGAACGTCTTCAACGAAGTGATGACTGAAGCAGAGGCTGCATTGACAAGTGCGTTTTTGTAAGGACAACATGATAGAGCCAAAAAATATTTTCATAATTGACGTATTACAGTTATAAAGCCCGATGTCCCGAATGTAGTAACTCCAGCATGCCTTTCTAATGCGAACAATCGATAGAGATCGTTCAAGAGCATCTCGATTGTATTTCTCGGTCGAGCCATGAGTACAAATACAGTCATTCGTGACTAGCCAGCAAAGAAGGGATTTGAGAACAGTCTCCGAAATGATATGTGGATTCTTGGCCGGAAATAGCAATAAAATTACAGCATCAGACACTAAAGCATTACCGCGACTAAAATATTTTGATTTAGATGCAAACAAACAGTACGATCTCGACACGCACAACAAAATTCATCAGACATTTCTATAGCATGCCCTACAGCCTTTTTGTCAGAACGAGTGGCAGCGAATCAGATCTTCGAGACGTACTTTTCAAGATATCTTATTAGCCATCAATCCTGGGACGTTTGCAAAGCTAGACAAAGGAGCGGGGGTATCTTGTAACCACAAGCGAATGCAGTAGCGAAAAAGGGGAGAGATCTAATTCCTGAGGCACTCAACGGTTCGCCCCGAGACTTTCTGAAAACGGCGATTGTGCCTTACCCCGCCATCCACTCGGAGGTGTTTCCCAGATGCAAGATTACATCCGATGCAAGCATCTCTTTTGGGAAACTGTCCCAACAAAAATTCTTCGGGCCGAGGTGGTCGTGCGGTGTACCTGAGCTGGCAACCCACCAAATGCACGCGGTATGCTTTGAATAGCATGAGATTAGTAAAAACTCTGATTGCGAACGAACCAAAACTCTCATTATCATACGCCGGTTCGCCTTCATGTCTATTTATTCATTCTGCAATACCGCCCAAGGACCCAAGTTCGCGCAATTAAGAGATTGCCTCGATCGGCTCGTCTACTATGATGTTTCGCTTTCGGATCTCCGTGGCGTCAATATCCACTTTGCTTTTTCCGTTTGCTCCTGTGCTTCTAGTAACGATAGGCTTCTCCCTCCTCTTCTGATCCTTCACAGGCGTGAATCTCTTCTTAACGGCTTGGATCATCTTTCCAAACCAGTAGAAATTCAAAGTATTGAGGACAACATTGCTACCCAAGTATGTGAACGCGAGCCAGAGTGGGACGTATTCTTCGCCTGCAAAGCGCATAATATCGCTGTGGATTGGAGCCGCGCTCTTTCCAGTTGCTGCCTCAGCAGCGGATGCAGTTCCGTTGCCCAGGGCATCAAAGTGGATGCTAGTTGTTGCTGGCTTGTGGTGAAGAGCATTCCAAACGTCTTGGTAGACGCGGACAGATTGGTATGTTCCCCAACACAGACGACAGCAGAAGAATGTGAAGAGCAACATTAGCCCGTTATAGAGTTGTGCCTTCGAGCCGGTCATATCTAGTTTGTCGAAGAACCAATGGAAGTTTAAGAATGGCGAGGAGAGTTCGTAGAGGATGAAGGTGCAGCCGTAAAAATTGACAAATGGTCTCTGTGATCCAACAATTAGCATATTGAATGTTCATGAGAAAGAGATCCTTACAAATCCAAATGAGAATACCAACAGCGCGCTGATAGCATGAGCGAGCATGCCAGGTCCAAACACCTTGACGTGTTGGATAGTTATCATCAAATCCCATAGAAAGTAGCCCGCAGCCAAGCCTTGAATCATGCCAGCACCGCCAGTATATCCCCAGACTCGTTGCTGCCAGTCCATGTTCTTACGCTCATCATCGGCATACATCACCCATAGTGCTAGAGCGGTGATCGTTACGCTCTGGAACAGTGAAACAATATGGACGTCCCAGTTGATCTTTCGCTCCAAGGACAACTTCGGATATCTGACTGGGAACAGGATTTTTGATATCCATGGCGCGAAGACTAGGTTGATGAAGGTGTATCCAAAGAATGATCCGACAAC
Organism: Phialocephala sp. D728; assembly: GCA_003988865.1. Lineage (NCBI taxonomy): Eukaryota > Fungi > Ascomycota > Leotiomycetes > Helotiales > Mollisiaceae > Phialocephala > Phialocephala sp. D728. Next base: position 744,028 of record QYAJ01000003.1, on the reverse strand, counting down.
TTCGTGAATATGTAGAGGAAGAGTTGGGAAAGAGAGGCTATCGGCAAGAGGCTGGACAGCCTCAGAAAGCCAGGCCGGACATGGAATAGGGTCGTGCATTGCAGCAAAGATAGTGAGGAGGGAGGATGTAGGACGGGGCCGACAATTTATTTCTTATCGTAGCACGCACCCCAAGCACGAGGAGTGCGCAATGTGATGTGCTGCAGGTTTAGCAGCTCGAAGAATGCTGCACGCACCGTTGACGCAGTGTAGAGGAAGTGAGATGCCGGAAAGCGTGTAGCTGCCCCCGGCTAATCTTAGCGCACTTATTTTGTTGGGCTCGGCTGAGCAGGGGTCGCTTCAGGGTCCCGCTGCACTTGGAGATGAATAGGGACAACTTTTGATGTTTGCAGTCTGTAAAGCTTTTTCGCGGGTACTAGCTATCTTTTTATACATTGTCGCATTGCGAACACTGCCAATTATGTTACACTGAGCCATGCAGCTGAGTTCGTAGAATGACTGTTTTGCCTCGATGTACTTGTAGCCTGACATATGCACGTGAGTTGGCAGTGCCTCCAGGCGGCCACGTGAGTCAGAATGCAGCCATTACCAGCAAGTTCCAAGCACAACAAGCTCCGCTTTCACTGCTGGCTGACCACCTCCCCATCGTAGACTGTGATCCTATCTTGTGGAGGGTCATAGATGAGGTCTTGGACTGTCTTTCTGGACCTGAATGACATTGATCCGGCGGGTGATCTATTACCGAAGACGACAAAGCACGCTGGATCTCCAGCATCAATGTCAATCTCGTATGGGGTTGATAGAACGATGCCCATCGCCAGTTTCGCGCGATTCGAGACGCATTGCTACACAGATCTGTCAGCCTTCATGCAGTCCTTCCGCCCTATGCTCGACTCACCAATAGCAAGTCTGCATCGCTTTTCGTGCCTGCTTGATACAAGCCCACACCCAAGCTTGCTAGAGCGAGTGGGTCAGAGCTGCCTTGGGGGGTAAAGGCGTTCCCGACGTTGTTCACACCAATGGCCGCATTCATGCCGTACTTCCTGATGACTTGTAGTACCTGAAGCGTGCCTCGAGGTCTTTCACTGCCCTCCTCTTTCTCAGTCGGCCTCCCCATCATAAAGATATCAGACGTTGGAAGTCCAACGAATGATACAGGCAGTCCACGAACTCTCTCCTGGAGTTTATTCCACTCGTCTGTATCGAACAGAGTAAGTCGAGTACAATGACCGAATGTGATGGTTCTATAGTTCGGGAAATTCGAATTGATCGGCCAATTAAGCCTGTGTAGCAATTTCAGAGCTTCCATAACTGCGCTTTGTTTGCTGGGGTCAAGATTGTAGTCAATGTGGAAGTCCAGATGCAACTTGTATCTCTTAGCCGTTTTGATTGCGAATTCTATGTTGGCGATCTGTTTTGAAAGATCTCCATTGGTCTCGACATATGGGGTACTGCCAAAAGCCTCGACACCGGGTCTGCTTGCAGCATTCTCGAGCATTCGCATCATGGCTCGACCGCTATCTCTGTAAGAGAAAATTGGGTCTTGGGCAAAGACACAAATCTGAATGTGGCATCGACCACGGAATTCCTCCTTGAGGGCAAGACCGGCTTCGAGACACTTCATTTTAACTCCCAGATCGACTTCGACAAAGGCTCTCATGTGCGTGACTCCAAAATTGATACTTTCTTGGATCAGAGCCCGTCCTCGATCCATGAGATCGTCGTGATCAAATCTGGACTTGGCTTCGCCTGCAGCAATCATGAGAATGGGGACTGGGATAGACGAAATTCACCTACTTGTCAATTTCATAGCCTCCTCAAAGTCACCTTTTTCAATCTCCAGATCCGCATACTTCGGGTGAGAAAGGAGGAAGCATTTGTCTAGGTGGATGTGAGGATGACAGAGGGAGGGAACCAAGAGACCGCCGCAGGCTTGGTCAGGTTTGGAGGCTTCGAGCTTTTGGATAACGCCTTCTTTGCAGAATACATCCCATTGTGTCTTGGCGGGTTTGCCGGCAATGAAAACTCCGTGGAAGTTGAGCTCCGCGCTGTCAGTTGATGAAGCGTACGAGCACGACGACATTTTGTCAGAGGCCTTGGTGTACGTCTCCTGAAAGTTGAATATCGCGAATCGACGACGCGACACGCCTGGGCAGCTGCCGCAACAGTGCGGTCGACAATTTAGAAGGATGTCACTATCATGAGAGAAGGACGACACGTGAAGGAGGGGGAAAAGGATAAATGGAAGTGATAGTGCAGCCGGACTTCGTCCCGCGCGTCGAGAGGTTTAGCGAGACCTAGCCTTGAACAATAATACACATCTCAATCTCATAAGAGGTTATCATAAATGATGGCAGACCCATTGTACGAGCTTTTGGTTCCCTATTTCGATGCACCGTCTCCACGACCTGCACCATCCTCCAAAGACCCCACTACTAGCACCTACTTAAGTCGATTGACCACCTTACCCCTCTCATCCCTCACCTCCACCGAACCACAATCACTCTCTCAGACCACTCACTCTCTCCTCCTCTCACTACAAGCGCTTTCCAAAAGATCCCACAAAGCGATCATTGATTCCTCAACGCACCTGTCCACTATATCCTCGACCTTACCAACCCTAGCTCAATCCACTGCGTCTCTCCGCGACGCTCTCCCCAAGCTCGACGATGCTGCCATCTACTTCAGCGAGACCTATAACACACGATCGGACAATGCTCTCCTCGACCGGCGACGAAAAGCGTTGCTGCTCTCCCGCAACATTGATCGACTGTCCGACATCCTCGACCTACCTACCCTTCTCTCGTCCGCGATCTCTACCTCGAACACAGCATCTGTCTCTACGAATACAAGCACTTCAACTGCTACCTTAAACTATGCTTCAGCGCTCGACCTAAATGCTCATATAAGACGTATGCATGCATTATACCCCGACTCAGCGCTGGTCTCCAGTGTGGAAAAACAGTCTGAGGAGGCAATGCAGGACATGGCAACGAATCTGATTGCAAGCTTGAGGACTAATTCTCTTAAGCTAGCTAGTGCCATGCGGACAATCTCTTGGCTACGGAGAGTAGCGCCCGAATTAGATCCTTCTCCTTCATCAGGAAATACAAGCATACATCATGGAAGCTCCGGAATAGGAGGAAGTCGAGAGGGCAGTCTGGGGTCACTGTTCCTTGTCTGCAGACTAGCAAATCTACAACAGATGCTAGGTGCTCTGGAGCCTTTACGAGAACTCGCGGATCAGGAAACATTACGGCTACGTGATACTAAGGGCGAGGTTAGAGGGAAAGAAAAGAGCAAGTGGGAAGGTGGGCAGCAGACGGAACGATATCTGAAGCGATACATTGAGATTTTCAGAGAGCAGAGCTTTGCGATCATATCCATGTATAAGAGCATCTTCCCTCCTGCGACGGGTCACGAAGAGGCGTTGTTGAAGGGTCTGGGTAGAGAAGAGAAGAAGGGCGAGGAGGATCCGTTGATGCCGTTGCTTAGTGCGCTGGGGAGTTTTCCCTTACAATTGGTAGGGATGCTAGAAGATACACTGAGGAAATACCTGCCCAATGTGAGAGACAAGAGCAGTAGGGACAGTCTATTGACTCAAGTTCTCTACTGTGCTGGTAGCTTGGGACGGCTGGGTGGAGATTTCAGCATGATTCTTGCCTTCTTGAACGAATCTGACGAAGATAGCGAGGATGGTGATAGTGAGGAATGGGTAGAGGTCATTCGCAAGCACCGAGTCCTAGCAGGAAGACTAGAACTTATGGTCGGAGCTCGAGAAAGCTAGACGGGTTCACCACTCCTAGCAGAGTAGTTCGTGGGTCATGAGCAAGATTTCTAAATGTATTCTAGAATAGAACTAGCTTGAATACCAGGTAGAGTGGGACCACAAAAATCTCGGGAATTGAACAAACTGTTCTAAAACTTGGTATAAGCTTAATCAAACGTCATATCTGCAAGCTTCACTGCCGAAATACGGGGAAGAGTTCCATGGGAAGTGTCCGAGAGGCCGGTGTGGCAGCCGAAGGACTCGACCAATCAGAGTCGAGGTAATTGTCAGCTTCACCTATTTTCCTCCTGTTCCACATTCTGCCTTAATCACACAACGACACCACTACAGCACTTTCAAATATTTTCTTATTTCTGTTTGAGATTGCTGGGTTACTGCATCATGGATTGGAGTTTCTGTTTGTTCGTCTTTATCTTGTCACGATTTGCGTTTCCATTTCCTCTCGCATACAATCTTGCATCTTGCACGAGATAAGACAGGCCTCGATCAACGTATCACACAACGGTCGGAAGTGGCACTTTGGCGAGGAGGAATGTCCCTTGATTTATGTACTTTCTTCTTACTTCATATCTTCTGGTATCAAGAGGTCTCGCAAACAAAAGTATGCAAAGCGCTAACAAGCAAAGCGGGCGTCGAGGCGCTCAGCCACCTAAGCCCTGGCCCAAAACGCCTGAACCCATGTATTTATGTACAAGAACCTTTTTTTTTTTCAAAATCGAGTACCACCTGAACAGTCCTCGTTTTCTTACTCCGAGATAGTTCTCGCTGGCACGGTGTGCACCTCCTCTGCAGCCTTCTTCTCCTCTGGTCGTTTCTCGAAGACTTCGCTACCTGTGGGGCTAGGGCTCTTGCTTGAGATGTGCACTTTGCGGTCCTTCTCTACCTTAGCTTTCATAAATGGCAAGTGGCCCTTGGCTTCCTTGTATCTCATGCCAATGAAGCCAATGATGACACAAAGCCAGTACAAGTTGTACGAAATAACAGAACCGTATGTTGCACTGTTAGTCCATCCCAGGATAGCGTTGAAGATACCCCAGCCTCCGCCGCCATTTAATTCAGGGTTACCGTACTATATAAAGTGTTATCACGTGGCTTCCTACATAGGAGGTCGATGGATTACTCACGTTGACATGCCAGACACTTCGGCTGATATCATACGAACCTGCACCTGCCCCCAATTCGGCAGCATCACTTCCAACTGCATTGTTCCAGTCCTGGGCCTCAAAGTACCAAACTGATCTTGAGAAAAGACCGGCAGCGACGAGATACAGGAGACATGTAGATACGACAAGGAAGACTTGAAGTTTAGACGAAGCGCCTCCCCTATAACAAGGTGAGTAATTGAGACCGAATCCGGTACTTGAAAGCTTACTTGTACAATATGTATCCAACAACACATCCAGCGATTAAACCGACGACAACAGCTAGAGGTACCGCACTAGCAGGAGATGAGAAGGATACGCCAGCAATGAAAACGATTGCCTCAAGACCTTCCCGAACGACAGTGATGAATGGAACGAAGAACATGCAGTACTTCTCACAGAACCGCTTGAATGCACCTCTACGACCACCAGAGGTGACGGGCTGCGACTCCAATGCCGTTGCCAGCTTGACGCGCCATTTATCCTGCAACTTAGAAACCCGAAGGAGGGCAGCACCGAGAATTCCGATTATGATGGCGGCGAGCAAAGCAAAGGAGCCTTCCCAATAGTACTCGGTATGAGCCCAGGCGTCCTGACCCTTGGTATAGAACACTGCGATGATGCCAGCGCCGACAATAAGACAGATCAAAAGACCGAGAATTGCACCCAGCCAGACCTTGAAAATGTGAGCAGATCATGAATCTTGTTCCTGAAGGAGATCATACCTGTTTGACAAGCTTCTTGTACGTCGCTACATCGCGTTGTGGGCCATCAAGCGTCTGCTTCAAGAAGGCAAGGAGGACAGAAACAACGATCACAGTCTCTATGGTCTCACGAAAGACGACGAAGAAGACAGGAACGGCGAAGACACTGGCCGTCATGTTGGCGTTGGGTACTTGCTTGTGGCCTAAGGTGTGTGTGTTGTGATGGGAGGTTGAGGTCGAAGACACGATGGCGCACCAGGCTCTTATGAGCTTCGGTTCGGGAGTTGACCGGTCCTGATACAACCCGTAGGCGGGTTAGATTGTGGGGAGGACTAATAGAGCAAGGATCTGATAATGCAGACAACGGATCTGATTAAGCGGAAGCGGGCAACGTCCGTGTCTCTTGGCTCTCTTTCATTGGATCGCGCGCCTAGAGACGTACGAGACTAGTAAACTCCAACCCTGTGAAAAGTGTGGAGCGGCAAATTTGCTGGCAGCGGAATGGATATGACTTAAGCCGATGATCGGAACTTAGGTCGCAAGCTTATGAGGAACAATTATTGGGTGCTTGAGAAGGGTTTTGCGCGGTGCGTGGGTCAAAGTCTGGTGCTCAAGGGGAGGGCTGGAATCGTCGCGAAGGCGTCTTGCAATTTGTGGGGCCTGCAGCGAGAACGCGAACAAACAGAGGAACCTCCACTTGGTTGCGCAGTGGAGAACTGCAGAATTGATTCTAGATCAAGGCAGGGTTCTGAGAATGCGGAAGAGCGTACATTCGCTGAGAACGCTGACAAAGAGAGAGCAGAGCGGATGGCCGAGGAAGAAAATCAACAGAACGACCCCGTCCCCCTCCCAGTTGCGCCTTTCCCAAAGGGGCAATCATGTACTTTTCAGTCGGATCAGATAACTTAGAGGAACAGGGAGTATTAGCGGGCTGATGAAAAACTGAGTAGTTTGCATCAATTGATCGACTTATCAACACTGCGAGCGACATCTGATAACGAAAGCAAACCGAGCCCGAGCCCTCTTGATCCCAGCCGCCAAGTCCATGCGAGCACTCCCTCCGTGCCTGCCCCAACCAGCAATTGATTGTACGACCCAGGAAAATCGAGCCCTCGGAGCTGGGATGAGACAGAACCACGGAGTTGCCAAGCGTGTGCCGCCTTAGATGCAGCTCTGCAGCCAAGAGCTCCGTAAGTCCTTGATAAATTGCCGAAGCTGGTCCAAACTCGTGTGTGAGTCGCCCCGAGAACGACGGTTTTGAACGCCTCTCCCAACCATGACCACTCGACCTAACATCCAGCATTGCAGAACATATTCGCATTCATTCAGATGAGATGCAACCATAACATCCACATCCTCCCTGACGTTGTGCAAGAGGAAGTCGAACGTCCTGCGATCTTGTCACGCGGTCGAAAATTTCGACTGACTTTCTTTTTCGAGTTAATTATCCCGTCATTCAAACAGTTAGTGTCCACCTCGACCTTGAATGCTCGCCGCGGCGGAAAAAGCGAGACTACTTACCAACAGACTACAGTAGCCTAGTCGATCTCTCTACTTCAGACGCTTCTAGAGCTGAACCAAATTCCTGGGCATCAACGACCCTGCCCGTTAGCCCGCCAGTGGTGAATTTGTCACGCACGCATGTCCTGTATGTGAACTTCAACACCTCACGAGGAATCACCTTCTTTTCTTGCATTTTCTGCCATTAACGGTATAATTTCCGTCCCGTGTAAGGTTACTGAGACTAGATCCGTATCTGATAACTAGCTTGTAGGGGTCCTCGCACAATCAGATCATCTAATCACTTATCTGATCAACGATCCCCACAACGCTCTTCCTCTCCCTTAATAAGATAGCTCTTAGATGCTACGACTTGCTATTTGACTCCGTGCCGTCTCTGGTCCGGCTTCGGTGATTTTTCGACCCCAAGAACTTGTCGACTCTCTCGAACTCTACCAGACGAGATATCGCGCAGCAGGAGGATCGCCAGCCTTTGGTCTTATTCTCTCGAGGCCCTCATGAGAAGTCGGTATTGCCCCAGTTTCTCCCTCATCTCAGATTCTGCTAACAACGAATCTCAGTTAAGATGGCTATCTCTTTGTCATTCTTCCCTATTATATCGGCGCTGCTTCTTGTGTTCGCCAAAATCACAGAAGCAGCTAACGGTACTGTCATCTACGACTTCAACGTTACCTGGGTTACTTCAAATCCCGACAGTGCCTTTGCAAGAACTACGATTGGCATCAACGGAGCATGGCCACTTCCTGTCATGAGAGCCACGGTCGGCGACCAAGTCATCGTCAATGTCAACAACCAGCTCGTTAATCAGACAACAACCCTCCATTTCCATGGTCTATTCATGAATGGGACCACTGAAATGGATGGGCCAGCGCAAGTATCTCAATGCAGCATTCCACCTGGATCTTCATTCACTTATAACTTCACGGTATGTAAAATCTGCCTGACATTTAGACGTATGGTTGAGTTTGTAGGTGAACCAACCCGGAACCTACTGGTACCATTCCCATGACAAAGGACAATATCCAGATGGTCTTCGCGCGCCTTTCATCATCACCGATCCTAATTCTCCTTACAAAAGCCAAGTCGATGAAGAAATTGTTGTCTCCCTCTCTGATTGGTACCACGACCAGATGGCGGTCTGGATTCCGAAATTCATCAACAAGGCCAATCCTACTGGTGCTGAGCCCGTCCCTCAAGCGGCGCTTATGAACGATACCCAGAATCTCACGGTTCCAGTTCAGCCTGGGAAGACTTATATGTTCAGAGTGGTGAACGTCGGCGGTTTTGCTGGGCAATATTTCTGGTTTGAAGGTCACAACATGACCATCATTGAGGTTGATGGTGTCTACACTGACCCAGCTGAGGCGGGATTGATTTATCTTGGTGCTGCGCAGCGGTACAGCGTCCTGGTCACTACCAAAAACGAGACCACAGTGAACTACGCTATTGTTAGCAGCATGGACACTGTAAGTTTTCGTAATTATAAGTTTTCTTAAATGCATCAGGCTAATTCTTTCTAGTCGCTTTTTGACACTGTTCCTGATACCCTGAACTGGAACGTTACTGGTTGGCTTGTTTACGACAATACCAAGGATCTGCCAACTCCAGCACTTGTCGACGAATTCAACGACTTTGACGACTTCACATTGACTCCATACGACAAGATGGCTCTTTTGCCAGAACCAGACCAAACTATCACGCTGAATGTCATTATGGACAACCTCGGCAACGGGCAACCATAGTAAGATTCCCTATTAGTGATTCTAGCCGTTACTAACGACCCTGAAGCGCCTTCTTTGACAACATCACCTATGTGTCACAGAAAGTTCCTACCCTCTACACAGTGATGTCGACCGGTGAAAATGCTACTAACCCTGCGGTGTACGGCGAATTCTCCCACCCGTTCGTGCTGAGCCATAATCAAATTATAGAAATCGTTGTCAATAATCTCGGTACACCATCAACATCAATGCTATGAACAGTACAATGCTAACCATTACAAGACACTGGGAAACATCCGTTCCATCTTCACGGCCACAATTTCCAGGCCATCGCTCGATCTGATGAAGATGCTGGCACGTTTGACTCGGCAAATGCGACCCAAACAAGCTATCCTGCAACTCCAATGAGGAGAGACACATTCGTTCTCAAACCTTCTGGCTACATCGTTCTTCGTTTCCAATCCGACAATCCTGGTGTTTGGCTCTTCCATTGTCATATCGAATGGCATGTTGATCAAGGCTTGATTGTAACGATGGTTGAGGCTCCTCTGGAATTACAACAGACCTTGACCATCCCACAAAACCACATCGACGCTTGCAAAGCAGGCAATGTCCCGTTCACCGGCAACGCTGCAGGCAACGCATTCGATGTCTTTGACTTGACAGGTGCTAATGTTGCACCAAAGCCTTTACCAGCTGGCTTTACGGCTCGTGGTATCGTTGCTCTTACTTTTAGTGTCATCGCAGCCCTTCTTGGACTTGCAACTATTGTCTGGTATGTTCATGGAATTGAATTATTCCCCTGGGATGGTGATTAACTTGCTCATAGGTACGGGCTTGCAGATATGGGCGCCGCGACCATGGTTGCCGAGGAGAAGCGAATCGCAGCAATGAACCACGAGGCATTCCCCGTCAGCGGAGGTTCTGTTGTCCCTGAAGCTAAAGAGACTTAAAGAATATGAGCGGGAGGGAAGAGATTGATGGTAGATATTGTGGCTTGGGGAGTTGTGCATACACTTGAGTGATACCAGAGATATGATCACGTGCTTATTATGGCTTCGATTGTGCATTTTCATAATACCAAAATAACTGTAGCTGCGGTAATGAGCATGAGGAATGAAGACTGAGCAGAATATGCACTCTTTTTTTCCGAAGATGCTGCTCCTAAAAGTCCTTCAACGACCGGTGCCTCACTATTTCGTTATGATTTTCACTCGACAAAGTCATATAAGTAACAATAGAATTGCCGTATATCTTCAATTGAAATAAGACTAAGCTAATCAGACAATTATCTCTATGATACAGTTGTGAGCTTTTGTAAACCTTTTTTCGGTTAGACGTTTGAAGCAATGACGATGCGTGCACACCCCCCTGTTCCGGACCGAGCCCCCTTTTGGTGCGATGCGGAGAATGCTTGAGCTGCATCTCAACAACGATGGCAAGGAAAGTTGTCCCAATACACTCCGTCTTGCGATAGCATTTTGCTACTCATTATCATTGAACAGTATCTTAACCTGACCGTGCGAGTACCTCAATTGTTCGGATACTGCACACGATTGCAACGCAACTGACTGGCCAGCCTCCAGTAGGTTGGCTTGTGGAACATAATCTACGTCCGCCACCTCGACTGCTTACGATTTTTTTCTTTGATTGAGTTACATCAGATGGCACTGGTATCTGCTAAAGCTGGTATCTCGATTGGCGTTCTGCCAAAGGCGTTCAAGGTAAGCAGCGCATCTCAGCTGCTGGCTACATCTCCATGATGGTAGGCGCCAGGACTTCAGCACGTCTACAGCGATGGTCCTTAGCAGATACATATGGTACTTCTCCCTAGCTCATGGTGCTGATGTATGTCTCTAATAAATGCCTTGCAGACTTTATCGCTACATTCCTCGGCAATTCCAAAACACGCCGACTGCCTACCCAGTTTCTGTTACTTGAACGGAGAAGACCTTTCGGAGCAATACCTTCAGCGATTACGAACTCGAACTGTTCTAGGTCGACTAGGTTTAATAGACAACCAGGAAGACGACGGAATTTCTCCACTAGCCTACAACGTAACGCCTCCCAAAGACGCCATTTCCACGACTATTTCGTAACGAACTTACCTTCCTCCTCCCTACACCCGGATTCTCGATCCTCTACTGGCCCTCACCACAAGCTTCCCCGAGCAGCTTCAACTCCCCATACACCGGGCACAGGCCCATCTCCAGCGGCAGCTCCGCCTATGATCGGCGCGTCCCGCGAGCTCACCGTTGTCCGAATACCTTTGCGAAGTGCGAAACATCACTTTGGGGTCTCAGTGTCGCGGGGACAACGGCCATATAATGAGGATACGTACCAAGCTGGAACATTGGAGATACCTGCATTTGCGAAGCGGGCTCCGATAAGCTTGACTCGCTCAGGGAACAAGCCGAGTTTTGGAGGGGCAACATCGGCGGATAGTGCAAGTGGTGATCCACAAGTATTCTATTTTGGAGTCTTTGATGGGCATGGAGGGAATGAGTGTAGTGACTGGCTGAGAGAGGAGCTGCACACTTATTTGGAGAAAGCTGCGGAAGACTTCGAGCTCGAGTCAAGCTTAAAGAAGGGGAAGCAGACGGGCAGAGGACCAAGTGCTGAGAAAGATGGCAGTAGTGAGCTGTCGACACGGGGCAAAGAGAGCCTTGACGGGATCAAAGCTAAGGATGGTGAGGACGTCAAGTCACAGATGAATGTCCCGTTTCGTGGCAAGGATGGGAAGATGGAACAACCGCCTGCTAGCCCTGCTCTCGAAAGTGAATCACCGGTAGAGCTAAAGTCCAACAAGTCCAAAGCAATAGAGCTGGAGAAGTCACTGGTCACGCAGTGGAAAGAGACTGTAGGAGGCTACTTCCGACGTTTCAGACCCGAGTATTTCACCCTACCCACCTCATCTCTCGATGGTTCACCTTCCAAAGTTCCCATCTCAATCGAAACAGTCTTGATGTATGCATTTCTCAAAGCAGACCTCGACTTTGTCACAGCACAAGCTCGTAAGCCAGATTCAGACAATCACAACAGCGACAAGCCTTTAAACGCTGACGACATTCTCGGCGAGCCGGCTCATCTTCAGCATCGGCACCGCATCGGCGGTCCGAAACGCTTCCTTGGTGGATCGACGGCGTCTATTGCGTTGATATCGACACCTTCTCCCACGCCATTTTGGCATCCCGCTTCACCGTCTACCCTAGTTGTTGCTCATGTTGGTGATACCAGGATTTTGCTCTGCGAGACGGCAACAGGTCTTGCAAAGCCCGTTACTACGAATCATCATCCTAGCTCTCCTATTGAATCGACTAGACTGCGTCGATATGCCGCAACGTTCGTCACTGATTCATTTGGAGAGGAGCGTATGTCTGGCTTAGCTAATACTCGTGCTTTCGGAGATATGCGATCCAAACGAATTGGCGTGTCAGCAGAGCCTGAAATTCGCCGCATCGAGCTTGCACCCGCTGAATACAGCTTCTTGGTAATGGTTTCAGATGGCGTTAGCGGAACGCTCACCGACCAAGAAATCGTCGACGTCGTGAAAGAGGCAAAGACTCCCGAGCAAGGAGCCAGAGACGTTGTCAGCTTCGCAACAGAAGTCACCAGAGATGGCGATAACGCGACATGTCTCGTTGTAAGACTCGGTGGATGGGAGCGTAGAATTGAAGGCGGAATGGGAAGTATGGGTACAAAGGAAGTTAGAGATTTCAGGAAAGGCGATGCTTTAGATCCTAGAAGGGGTCGCACGTAATTATGAACATACATGGACGGAATCTGTATATATTATGACGAGATGTTGTACATTTTTGCATTGGCATTGAAATCGACTTGCGAGCTTTCGATGGGAAGCAATCGAGCATTCATACGCCCCTTTTTGTTCGCTACCAGAAATGAATAGTCTAGCTATCACGTGTTGCGTTACGTCAGGCCATTGACTTTACCTTGAATGTTCATCAAGCCCTTCCTCTTTTCTGAAAAGAAACTTCCTCGTAATACTCAGAATACCAAGACTATGGCGCTGAAAATCGATTCAGCAATTCTCAAAGCTCTGTCTCTTGACGCTGCAAACACTACTATTGCATCACATGGTGGTTCAGGCTTCGCCTCCACATTCAAACTCAGCAGCAAAGACACAAATGGAAAAGAAAAACTATACTTTGTAAAAACAAGGAAAGGAAAAGATAGCGAGGTCATGTTTGCTGGTACTCATTTCCTCTTGCCCTTTCCTTCCATTCTATGCTCTTCCCAGAGCAAAATGAAAGAACACTCAATCACATGTCTGATATACAAAAGGCTAATCTACGATGCCTACCTAGGGGAGCACATGTCACTAAACGCTCTACACTCTTCTGTCTCTTCCCTCTGTCCCCAATCCCACGCCCACGGCCTCCTCTGTACAGGCACTGGTTCCTTCCTCGCTACCGATTTCCTCAATCTCTCCCCTTCTTCCTCTATTAATAAACCCAGCTCAGGACTCTCCCTTGCCCAAAAATTAGCAATACTGCACTCAACACCAGCCCCAATACCCGAAGGATACGAGGAACCAGAATTCGGCTTCCCAGTCCCGACCTGTTGCGGCGATACCGTACAGGATAATAGCTATCGGAGTTCGTGGGCTGAGTTCTATGCTGAGTGTCGATTACGGCACATCTTGTCCTGCGCCGAGAAAAACAACGGAAAAGACTCCGAAATCTCTTCCCTCGTCGACAAAACCGCTTCCGTTATCGTTCCACGCTTATTACGAGACGGTCATCTGAAGTCTCCTTTGGGAGAGAAGATTCAGCCGGTAGTAGTGCACGGCGATCTCTGGTCGGGAAACCACGGACGGGGAAGTATCGATCAGGGAGGAGTGGAAGAGGTGGTGTTCGATCCGAGTTCGGCATGGACGCATTCCGAGTTTGAGTTTGGGATTATGAGGATGTTTGGTGGGTTTGAGGGCAGTTTTGAGAGGGAGTATGAGAATTATAAGGGCAAAGATGAGCCGGTGAACGAGTGGGAGGATAGGATGTTGCTTTATGAGTTGTGAGTTCGTTCTTTTTGTTTTTCGGCAATTCTTTTGTTGGGGAAGGGGGGGTGAAGACCAAGTGGAAGTGGTTGAAAAAAAGATTAAGTGAAGGCTAATGTTGGGACAGATATCACCACTTGAATCATTATTCGATATTCGGGGGTGGGTATAAGGGCGGTGCTGTAAGGATCATGAGAAGGTATGTCTGTGATTGAAGCCTCTTGGAGACACAAGTTGTTCGAAGAAATATATGCTGACAACAGTTTAGTCTCATAAAGAAGTACGGAGATGGAAACTAATACCAAAGTTCTTGACCTGAATTGCTGCAATTACCAGGATGATACCATGATAGAAATTGTTCAGAATAGTTAGAGTACATATAATGTTAGGGTTAAAAAAATGGGTATATCTTGATGATGCATTCATTAACGATCGACTACGCTGCACCTAATCTGGATGTACTACCAACGCTGAGACTAAGAGAATCGTGGTTTCATCACCATACTAACTCCGTATTTCAAATGGATATCCTCATTTATGCACTTATACCATTACAATATACAGAGACTCGTCCCCAGAACAAATTACTAGCTGTCTGCTGTTGTTTCCGGAAGTTCACAACCTTGAGCGAAGAATATCCGAGCCGGCTTCTCGTAGTCATTCTCAAGGCTGTAGAAATTGCCTGCATAGAATTAGCTTTGATACTAAGAATAAGACATCGAAGACTTACCTCTAGGGACCTGGAACATCCCACCCTTGCCAATTCTGAACTCGGTATCATTAATCGTCACCTTGACCCTACCATAAAACACAAAGAATGCCATCTGCATTCTCCTCGAGTTCTTTGGCTTCTTCTGAGCATTTGGGGGAAGGTCCACCATTCCAGCGCCGAAAAAGGGGTAGCTGAGAGTTTTCGCGAACTTGAATGATGCTCCAGCAATATCCCGAGTGATAATTGCAGCCGAGGATAAAGCAATCTCTTCTTCAAGTTCCTCGACTTCTGCTCCAGTCGGATCTTCTGGATCCCAAGCGCGAATGGCTCCAAAGATCTTGCCAGGTTCCATTTCCCATGGCTCAACCTCATCGTCGTCCTCAGACTCTGGTTCTGTAGTGGCTCTTCTCGACTTTGGTGCCTTTGACTTCGCTCTGCTGCGCTTGATCCTTGGTTGTTCAACCTCTTCAGCACGGACAACCTCTTTGATGCGCGGCAAAAGATATTTTCCAGAGCCATCCTCTATCTCATCTTCTGCATACTCAATTCGCTCGTTCTTCCAATAGGCAACTGGCTTGATTGAATTCCTACCAGAACGAGTCTGCTTGAATCCAGCTCCATCCAAAGGAGTTTCTCTACGAAGGATGAAGAGGCCCTTGTTGGTTCTAGGAAGCGGAGGACCTCGTTGGACTGCTGGTGACTCGGCCTCTTCGATCGTAACCAGCTTAGGTTTGTGACCGGTGGTCTTGGCTTTCGCTAGAGCTTCCTTTGCAGTAGTCTTCTTTGGTCTGCCCATGACTTTGGCGGTTGGGCCATCAAGAGAGCGTCGAGTCCTCTTGGCAGGGCGCTCTGCGACTTCTTCAGCTTCATGCTCCACTGCCGCTACACTATCTTCTTCTTGAACTTGCTGAACTTCTTCAACTGCCTTCTTAGGCCTGCCTCCTTTGTTTTTGGCAGGACGGTCGTCGACTTCTTCGGCCACTTGCTCATCTTGCTGGACTACCTTCTTGGGCCTGCCGCCTTTATTTTTCGGAGCCTTAGCAGCATCTGACGTGGCAGCGTCTAATGATGATCTGGATCGCTTCTTGGGGCGCTCCTGTTGGACGGCTTCCTCTTCCGGTTGTGGGACCTCTTCCTGGACCTCAGGAATAGCTAACTTCTTAGGTCGGCCCCTCTTGACTACCTTCTCCGTAACTTCCTCTACAGCGTTTGCTTTACCTCTGCCCTTCTTCAAAGCTTTGGGTTCTGGTTCGGGTTCGTCTTCAGGCACTGGTTCATCATCTGCGTCCTCTGTAGGCGCTGCCATAATCTCACTATCATTGACCAGCTGCAGGGAATCATCTCCATAGGTGAAGGCAGCACCATCCATAGCACTATCATCACCATTAACCTCATCATGATTGCGACCTGAGAATGCGGATCCCAAAGATTTGATACCGTTACCATTGACAAACTTTGCGGTGCCAAGGATGGGCATGGCTGATCCCGCACGCTTTTGTAGTGTACTTTCGGTCACAGTGTTTTCGTCCATGCTGTCAAAGCTCGCATTGGAGAAATCTAACTTTCGTCGCACAGAAGTTGATACTGATGATGCTCTCGCTGCAGGTCTGGAGGGTGAAGATCCTGGACCAAGGGATGGGTGCCTGCGAGCTGGTGATTGTAAGAACGTCTTGATCGGTGACTTCGATCGAGGTGGCAATCGCATACTGGCTTGTTTGCGTTCGTTGAGGACTGCATTTGGTTCTGGAATGGTGCCTATCAGGAGTTAACATACAAGCTATGCGCGCCTAATAGGTATAGACCTACTATCATCAACATCCATATCCTCCTCACTCGAGATAGTAGCGTTCACATTTCTGTTTACGCCATTCACTCTCTGTACGGACTTTGCTTTTGGCTTTTCTGGCGAAGAGAAGAGGTGATCCATTGGTTCCAATCCATTCTCGTCCCGAATTCCAGTATCTGGTACAGTGAGGCCGGTTTTCCTGCATGACTGTTAGAAAGAGGCTGGACTTGATATAAGTGTACTTGCCTGCCCCTGACCCCCAAGTCAAACAGATATTGATTCTCGCGCGGCTTTCTTTTTGGCATTGCTGCTTCGGGCGCCATGCTGAATCTTGACGCGCCCAACGCGTTAATGGGCGCACAATTTGCTTTGCGTATTTATGATCTGATATTGCGTATCTCGGCAACACGATGAGAACAACAGTTCGATTTCTGCGATTTTCGACTCAGCTTCACAACATACGCTGTGTTGACGTTGACGGGACGTGGGGTTGTTCGTGCCAAAGAAATTCGTGTCGCACTTCCTGTAAACAGGCCCCTAGTACGGCCTCCGGCCGCACTTCGGGTATTGGGGTGGCGTGGTTTTAGTGGTCCCATCGAATCGATGCCACTTATGGCTTTCATCCTTCATATCTAGATGGTGAAATGTTGCAACAAAAGAAAGAATCATTGTTTCAGTGCAGAAAGTGTTTGTGGCCTGAATTGAAAACTCAATAGTGATTTTCATGGCTGAATGGTCGTCGCTGACCTAGCGTTTCGTTAGTTTTGTCTCCGTTTTGCTGCACAGCACCGCAAACAAATCACTAATGCTTTGAGAGCTATGGTAGCACCAGGACACTAGCTGATGTGCTAGTTAGAAGTCGCTGCTCTCATAGAGGGAAGGGCTAGCTTATGGCACAAGAAGGCAGTCCTTCCTCCTAGAACAAAATGTGCGTCGAAGTCTCAGTTTCTTTTAAGCATCGACGCTACATTCATGTCAGAGTATGACCATTATTCTTCTTGTGTTCGCTCATATCTAGAATGCGCCTCGTTTCATGCAATGCCTTATCTTGTTTGAATGTTTAAGGTTGAGGAGTCCGAGAGAGTTTGACCCCATTAAACAAGGGCGTGCCAGAAACTAAGAAATAAGTTTCTGCAGTCAAAGGTTGGGGATTTCAAACTTACTGTTACTACTCTCACCATCATTGATCGCTTGATCACGACCAAGGTAACTTCTTTTTCAGGGTTATCCAACTCATCTTCCTTAGCTAGAATATATATTCATCAAACAAGTCAAGCGTCGGACGCTCGATTACAAACGAGAAGAGTAACTTTGATTTGGGTGATGAAGGTGCATGAACACTTGTTCCAGGCAGAATCAGCGCTGCAGACTTTTCTTGCTCAAGAATAGAATATGATTGTTGTAATGATGTAGTTTTATATTACGACATCGCGACTGCAGAGCTAGCCGTTCTCACAAAGGAGGTATACGACGCCACGGAATCGAAGAGTTGTCAACCAATATTTCTGATTTAGGCACAGACTAGGGAGGATCACTGCCAGACCTCATGTATGGGAGATCATTCATGACTAAGGTAGTAATAGACATGATTAGCAAGGGAAGAGCAATGGTGTTTAGCTATGGATCGGAAAATTCGAAAACAGATCTAGCAGATGTTTGTGCTCAAGCACAACAAAGAGTCTTGGATGGAGAA
Organism: Phialocephala sp. D728; assembly: GCA_003988865.1. Lineage (NCBI taxonomy): Eukaryota > Fungi > Ascomycota > Leotiomycetes > Helotiales > Mollisiaceae > Phialocephala > Phialocephala sp. D728. The sequence goes on along the minus strand of QYAJ01000003.1, from coordinate 725,945 downwards.
GTGCAGGGTATCTCGCTACGTCTCGAGGCCTTCGGCTGGTAGCTCAGAATGTCTGACAAAGAATCAAACTTTTTGAGTGATCCTGAATCAGGACGATCTGTATATAATCGAGACTACTCTCTGACTAGCGAAGAGGAAGTCACCATATGACTACAGCTTCGATGTCTTTAAGGGATAAGGCTAATATGCCATTGCTTTAGAGTTAAGGCTTATCGCAACATGCAATAAAATTTTTAAGCTCGCTTTGGATGCTAGCAATAATTCAGCATTTAACGCCAGGGGTTGCGTTAAGTCTGTACGGTCGTATGAAACTTCCGGAAACATCTGATCTCAGAAAGCCACCTCATCCTACAATACACTTCTGCAAGGTGTAATTATAAGGTCAGCAAGGAGATTAGTAGCGAGCAGGGCTCGGGCGCTTCTCCACCCCTCCATCCTCATCTTCTCCCCCCTCATATGCATGCGCATCTCCACCCATATTTATGCTTTGACTCCATTAACTCGCTATGAATGACGAAGACCTATGGCCGCTTCCTAATCAATTGTCCGACCCAATGGCGTCATTATTGTACCACGATATTGTCGGACAAGGCATCACATTAGATGAAGCCTCGCCTAACCTGCTGAGTTCATCGCATGTCGACGTTGAGGCTTGCAGGATAGATAAGCATGGTGAGAGCGGATCAAGAACTGTAGCACGATAATTAAGAACAAGGGCTAAGTGCTGTATTACCTAGGTCTGGAGAGCGAGTCAATAGAGAGCTACGATGACTTGAGATTCTATTCCGACACGACTAAATCGTGTCACTTTTCTCAGCCGGCCCCGGACTGGCTGACAGGTGATTTTGAAGCGACTTCGCTTGAATCGGACGGAAGCAAAGATGAGGCTGAATCGGATCATGGAGCTGAAGCAGAAATATTGTATGTAACCCCTTCTCTTCCACTGCAGAGAATATACTAACTCTAATCGTTGAACAGCTTTATACGCCAAAGACACTCGAGGGCATGCCTTTCTATATCAGAACCAGTGTTAAGGTATCTACTTTCATGGCATCGGGTGTTTCCAAGTTTCGCCAATGTTCTCACCTCTTTTCAAATGGGAGATGGGAATTATTTTGAAGCGAGAAGTGCTTTCTATAGCAGCCCTGTGGCAAAGGATCCTCGAGAACAGAGCAGTAAGTCAGATTTCGATTCCTTGCCTCCGAAGATTCAAGAACTCACGTGCTTATGATGCCAGGTGTTGAACTCTGCTATACACTCAAGTATGTCGAAATGGACGCTGGGAGTAGCTCACTCGTACCATGGTCGGTGCGTCAGATGTCGATCTACCAGAAGCTCGACATGAATACTCAAGAAACGACGTGTATTATTATACAGCCCTCCGCCGATGTCCGAAGGCGTAAAGATGAAGTTGCTGAAAGTACGAAGTCCTGTCAGGACCTGAGTGAGCATTGGACGAGCTTGCATTTGTTACTTCTTGGAACTCTGAGCCGGAACTGGGTATCATATCTGAAATGCTTGGACATAGAAGTTGAGAAGCTCGTGAGTATAGAATTCCTTAGCCTAGCCGCAAGAGTCTTGTTAATGATTCTAGCATACTTCATTTCATTCAGCAACAGTTCCCAAAATCGCAGTTGCAGATATGCAGAGGATTTCAAAACTCGCAGATCTTCTGCTCAGGTTCATCCACGTCTCGAAACTCAACATGGAGGTCTTTCACATGCTATTAAAAGAGTCCAAGAGACGTGAAGTTTTCGACCAAGAGGACTTTTGCTGGAGATATAGAGCCCTGGAATGGGCCATCGACTCAAGTCAGTCAGAGACTAAACTTCTCTGTGACCACGGAGAGCTTGTGCTAAACCGAGCAAACAATGTCAGAGCTATGGTGAGCTCAGTCATGCCTTTTAGTAGACCCTATAAATGACGAAGTGCTTCGCAGCTACGAGGTCTCATCGCCATCGAGGATAATCAAAACATGCAGGAAATCGTACAGAACACCAAACGAGAAGATAGTAATACGATACCAAATCTACGCCCAAGACTATCACGAGATGTAGAACAAGAAACTCTTACATCAATGAGCCAAAATCCAACGCGAGATGCACGAGATGCTAGATCGATGAGGACTATCACAGTCGTAACATTACTTTACCTTCCTTTAATATTCACTTCTGCAAGTAGACCGATGGTCTCGTTTTACCTCGCTTGCTAACCTAGCTAGACTTTCCTCAGCATGGGGTTCATTCACGTTACGTCGTCGCATAGCGGCTTGACCGTGAAAGCTGACGACGGCATATGGTTTTATCTTGCGCTCACACTTCCGCTCTTAGTTGTTACTCTGGGAGCGTGGTATATATGGGAGTGGAGAACACGGAGACGTCTGCGAGCTGGGGATATAGAGGGGAATGTAAAGATAGAGTAGAAATTAAGTACTGGAAAGTGATTCGGAGTCAAGGACATGTTCATCTCCTAGAAAGATACCCCAAAATAGTGTTCTAACCAGGAACCACAATTCTATCAGTATCACCAGTTTTCTAGAGCGGTGTGCTATGAGCTCGAAAGAGGAATCATATGTCCTTTTCTATTTCTCATACGGCGAAACTTCTTTCCCGCCTGCATTCCCATTATCATGCAGAGTGTGCTCAGACATGACCCTCCCTAATCCACCAACAGCCTGCCCGTCGTGCTCCGGTTCAACATCTGCCGGAACAGGTGGTCCCGTGAATGCCTTCCTCCCACGGATAATATACCACACTAAACTAATCAAGGCAAATCCCATAAACACCACACTAGCATAATTCATGCTAGTAGCCGTCACTGGAATAGCGGTCGGCGTGCAGAACAGTACGATGGCGAGTGCAATCCAAGTCACTGTTGCTGCGTTGATGAAGAAGCCGAATTTGCCGAGAGAAAAGGTTGAATGCCGCACTGCTTTGCGCCCTCTGATGAGAGAGACGAGGATGGGGATGCCGTACGACACAGATAGGCAGATTGTCGCGACGCCGGTGAAGGCGTTGAATGCGCTGGTTGAGCCGAAATAGATGCATCCCAGGATACAATCAACAACCGCCGACAGAACCAACCCCCAGAGAGGTATGTCGAATCGTTTGTCGACGAGAGCCCAAAGACGAGATCCCGGAATTGCTCCATCACGAGCAAATGCATATGTGCATCGGCTGGCTGCAGTCAAGGCTCCTACACCCGCGAAGAACAAGATTCCGAGGATGAGGAACAGGAGTCCGAAGCCGCCGCCAGCTGAACCAGCCGCAATCTTGAACACCAGCCCGATTGGCTGGCCGTTGGCAATGCTGAGAAGCAGACTCACGTCAGGTAAGACGAAGAGAATGGGGATGAGGTAGATGATGCCCGTGATGCCAGCGGCAGCTACGGACAAGACCATAGCTCGAGGAACTTCTCGCTCCGGCATTTGAACTTCTTCGCACATGGCTGCTACCATACCGTAACCTGTCAAGGTATCTATTCCAAGTTAGATACAGTGCAAAAATGCGACACAGGGATACTCACATGCAGCTTGCAATAATCCTACAAACCAGGCCCACCCAGATGGCCATCCGCTCGCCGAAGCATCGAAATGAGTAAATACAAACTCAGCACTTCGACGATCATCTGTCATAACCAAAATTGTGACGACGATTATTATCACGGATGCGGAAGTCCAGTAAATGCAGACCTTGTTGATGAGGTCAAGATATTTGGCGCCGAAGACGTTCACGAGAAATGCGACGGCCATGACAGCCCAGAACATGAGGACTGTTTGCCACTGTGTAGCAACGAAAGTGTCGTCCCATAGAGTGATGGCGGAGAGAATCAATTCTGCACCAGAGAAGTTGATGCTGAGGGTGACGGTCCAGTTTCCGACCTATACCTCAAGTCAGAAAATCCATTTTTGGGAGAGGGACACTTACGAGCGTGAACCATCCTGTGATCCATGAGACGATCGGTGCGTATTTCTTCGTCGAAAGCATAGCGCTCCAGTAGTAAACGCCACCACTTGTTGGATATACAGCACAGATCTCAGCAAGGGAGGCTGCTATACTGAGACTTATGAGAGAAACGAAGATCCAGCCATATAACACTGTAACTGATTGGCCATCTGTCAATGAGATTGCAAGCGTTGTGCTGAGACCCTGGTGGAATCAATCGCTAATGCCCCCAAAAGGTGGGGTATTGGACATACAAAAGGAACAGCCATAATAGCAAATGATCTATTAGAGATTAGACTACAGAATATATAGCGACTAATTCAGAAGACCCACAATCCCAGAATACTCATCATACTAAGTGATCTTGGAAGCTCGCTCTTGTAGCCCATGCTTTCAAGTGCGGCGTCGGCGTTATTGTTGATGGTTGCTCCATCATGAGAGAAGGAACCTGTCATCGCTCCGTAATTCTTTGAATAGCAATTCTCGAAGTTAACAACGACGATAGAAATCTTATATAGTAAGCGATAATAGTAACGCCGAGCAATGAGAGCTCAAAGCAGTAGATTTATAGCTCTCATGACGTTCATAACCAACATGCGATGATAACGCGTAAAGTGTAGATAACGGCGTAATAATCCTGGTATGATATAGGTGGCTTTGTGTCAAAAGAAACTGTCACCAGCTGTCAAACATTCAAGGACAGCTTGCAGAGGAAAAGCGGAGCAACCCTTCCACATAACGTAATTCTCGTCAAGACCGGGAACACTAAAGGAACGGGCCTTGGCAATGATCGACAAACTTTGAAATCAAAAGCACCAAGCTTCGCATCAATAGGCAAAGAGACAACGGGCACTGGCATCGTGGTACAATGATTCGGAAGCACATGGCTTGGGATGCAGTTAAAGACATACCTAGACCGTTAGTCCGGACGTAGAGACTGTTAATAAAACCATGTTGAAATGAATGAGCATCCATATCAAATGAACCCAACTTTGGAGACATTCAACAGAGTTCTTTCTCCTATCACAACATGGAACAACTTCCGCTTGATGAGGGATGATGGAGGCCTGAAGGCCAGAGGCTGATATCATGGATGTCGACTGATTCTGCCACGTGAGGCGCTAGACCCATTTTAGTCCAGTCAGCGGCTTGACTTCGGATAGCAAGCTCGACCAGCATTAGGCTCCTTTGTCGAAGTCACGGCGCTCGAATATTATTCGAGGTGGAGGAACAAGGGGCAGCACACCACCACTAAACGTCACCGGTTCAACATTCATTATTGCACGACGTTTCCTCGCCTCTGCCAATATGGCTTCACAAACAAATGGTCACGGCCGACGGCCCTCAGCAGCATCTAGATTTCCCACAGCGCCTTCGGTCATGACGATGAACGGCCACTTCGCTGGAGTTGGCGATGCGCCAACAAAGGAACAGTATGAGCATGGTATACAGGTTATCGATGAGGAAAAAGCATTCAAGTATGCTATAATCTACTATCGAGTTGTTTGTCTCCAAACTGACAGCTTGCCAGTCCGCACCTTAACACATATCTCCAACTCACTAAAGTTGCACAATCTGGCTTCAACTACCATCTGATCTCAGTTTTTGGCTCCCAATCCACTGGCAAATCGACACTGCTGAACCATCTCTTTGGCACTGAATTTGGTGTGATGTCTGAGATAGAGCGGCGACAGACAACTAAAGGGATCTGGATGTCAAAGAATAAAAGGGAGGGAGCGCAAGTGCCAGAGTCGCAGAAGATGGCTGACAATATATTGGTAATGGACGTCGAAGGTACGGATGGTCGGGAACGTGGAGAGGACCAAGACTTTGAGAGAAAGAGCGCTCTATTTGCTTTAGCAACGAGTGAGGTTCTGATCGTCAATATCTGGGAGCATCAAGTTGGGTTATATCAAGGCGCGAACATGGGATTGCTGAAGACAGTGTTCGAAGTCAATTTGCAGTTATTTTTAAAGGATAAGCAGTATGCACCGTCCCCATTCCCTTGAGTCGTGGCGATCCTCTAACATGTCTCAGATCAAACCCTCGGTCTCTCCTATTCTTCGTCATCCGCGATCACTTGGGAGCTACGCCCCTCGCGAACCTTCGAAATACCCTTACTGCAGATTTAACAAATATTTGGTCTAGTCTCTCAAAACCTGCTGGCCTCGAGAAATCGCGCATAGATGACTATTTCGACTTCGCATTTGCGGCACTGCCCCACAAGATCCTCCAACCAAAGGAATTCGTGACAGAGGTGGAAAAACTGGGAACGAGGTTCCGGGCGGGTCATCGCACAGCGAAGCAAAATGGTCTCAACGATCATGAATTCGAGGGCGGGGTATTCTTGCCAGAATATCACCGAAGAATCCCGGCCGATGGATTTTCTGTATATGCGGAGGGTGTCTGGGACCAAATCGTGAATAACAAGGATCTGGATTTACCAACTCAGCAGGAGCTTCTGGCACAATTCCGATGCGACGAAATATCACGAGAAGTTCTGGAAGCATTCGATGTTGCTATTGCACCTCTTGAAGAGCAGCAGGCGGACGGCATCAGGACAGGCAAGCCTACCGTGTTGAAGGATCTAGGCGTTTCTGGAAAAGCAGCGCGTGTGAACGGCATTAAGGCATTCGAGACAGAAGCTAGTAGATATCACAAAGGTGTCTATGCCCGCAAGCGTGTAGAATTGGAGGGAAAGATTGACACACGCCTGAAATTATTATATCAGGGACAACTCTCAGCAGCCCACAAGTCAGGAGTGGCAACATTCAGTGACGCTGTATCCGCAGCTGTCAAAGCGGGTCAGAAGAAGGGTGCTACTTACGAATTCGCTGAAATTGTGGATCGTGAGAAAACGGTTGCCTTGAAGCAATTTAAGAACGAAGCCAAAAGCCTTGCCATTGAGGGCGTGCCGTGGAGCAACTTTAAGCAGCAGTATAATCTATACGAAAAGGATCTGGACGGGGTGAGTGCAAGTCTACGCAAGGAAGAGATGCGGCGACTTGCGACTCGAGTGGAGAGATGGGTACGGTCAAGGTTGGGAGATTCTGTAGGGCTCGAATTCAACAAACTGGGCTCCGGACGAGGCGGAAGTGGGGCCCCCGAGACGGGCGAGAGACCCCCATCGGAGAAAGACTTGTGGGACAGGATATGGAACTTATTCATAACTACCGTCAAGGAGGCGGAAACTCGCTTCATCGAGCGCGCCAAAAGTTTCGATGCCGATCAAGATGAGATTGAGGTCGGACTGTGGCGCCTTCGACATAAGAGTTGGGGTGTGCTGAAGGCCAAGATTGACGAGGAAGTCATGGAAGGAAACATTCTACTCAAGCTACGGGAGAACTTCGAAGATAAGTTCCGATACGATGAGGCCGGCGTGCCGAGGATTTGGCGACCAACCGACGACATTGAGGGAATGTACACCAAAGCGAAAGACTCGACTCTTACTTTAATACCTCTGCTCTCGAGATTCCGACTTTCGGAGACTTATGCGCCGCCAGATCTTCCAGAGTGGATTGGCAGTGCTCCAGCTACAGTAGATGCGAAGGATGAGGAGGACTTGGTGCCTATCGGCGGAGTGGACGAAGAAGAAGGCAAGAGCCTTGAGGAAGAGATGACAATTCTCAGTGAAGCTAAACGCCAGGATCTCGTCGTGAGATTTAAGAAGACAGCCGATGGTGTATATGTGGAAGCCAAGCGCAGTGCTATTGGCGGTGTGGCACAAGTTCCCCTGTATTTCTATGGCCTGCTTCTGGCGTTGGGCTGGAACGAGATTGTTGCTGGTATGTCTATCTCAAATGTCTACTCATTTATACTAACATTATTTAGTCCTCCGTAATCCTGTCTACTTCATCTTTCTCATCCTTCTTGGTGTGGCGGCTTATGTCACGTATACTCTGAACCTGTGGGGTCCAATGCTGCGCATGGCGAATGCAGCATCGGCTCAAGCCATTGAGATCGGCAAGGAGAAGCTAAGAGAATTCTTGGAAAGCTCTGATACTGGGCGGCAGGCAATAGGCATGAGGGCGCGGGATGATAGCGATATGATCAGTCTGAAGACTCTAGATAGTAGAGGCAAATCACAAGCCTCTGTTGACGATGATGATGACGAGATATAGGCGGATCCGGCGTCTCTCTGGGTTTTGTATATTGTGGGGCTACTGCATAGCGGTTGTAATTTAAAGACAGGCAGTTGTAATATGGGTCGGCTCTGGGATGAATCAAGATTGATGCCAGATTTGAATATTCGTGCCAACTCCAAGAGCTTACTCACATGGCTAGAATTGTTGGTCTCTAACACTATATTCATGTCCCATAATTCTAACACCAACGCCGTCCCATGCAAATAATCCTACCTCAGATCAAGATCATTAGAACCCATCGACACCAACTGGTCGCCCAAACCAGGTCCCAAGCTCATCAGTATCCTTCTCTATCTCAGCACTGAAGAAATCGGTCAAACGACTCGTCTCGTCATCTTCCTCAACTGGCCAATCGACCTTCGCAGCCAGACCTTTCAGCTCCAACATGTCCTTCGCAGTTCCCCAACTAAATCGACACTCAGCTCCCCATCCAAAACACGGATCCATATTCCTCTTCAGCCAGCCCGTAGTTTTAGAATCCGAAGGATATCCAGAACCCCAAGTCGCCTCTTCCGTAGTTCCACTCACCTCCTCGTCTCCATCCACCTCCGGCTTTTTAACATAACTCTCGAACAGTACTTCCAGCGCCGCATCTCTGGTAACCTTCGCACATACACTCGCGGCACTTACACACGGATACAAACTATCGGCTTTCTTTGCGACTGTAACTTTGGCCGTAGGGAATACTCTCTCCAATTTCTTTTGATAGGTTATTGGGTTCCCGATCGTATCAATATAGATCTCCTTCACATTGACGTCACGTTTATAAACTCCTTGAATCAAAGCAATCGTAGCATCCATAGCTTGTGCGTTTAAATTGTAGGTCCCAGCAGGCTTCATCATATTCGCACCAATATCTCGAGCGGACATCACGTCCACTGCCCACCCGCATTGTGTGTACAGATCCGTACCTGGCGTGCATAATTTCTCCATGAGATTCGAGCGTACGGTCGGTGTGAGGACTTTGCTGTCGTCGAAATGGTGCGTGTGCCGTAATAGAGGATCAGAGAGCGGGAGAGGGAGGTAGAAGAGTCCGTAGACCATGGGGCCGAGGACAGGACCCCGTCCTGCTTCATCGACACCGAGAGCGCATGCTGGGCCTGGTATTGTTTTCTCGTTGGAGTCGGTAGCTTCGGGGTTGGGTGTGGGTTGGAGAGATGGAGGAACGACGGAGTAGTGGGTGTAGGACGCGCCGGTGAAGAGGAGCTCTGGTTTTACCGAAGGAGCAATGAAGACGTCTGGGGCGGGGGTTTCGAGGGCAACATCTTCTTTCAGCTGCGAGTCTGTCATTTTGAAGCTTTAATTGTTGTTCTGACGTGTGAAGTGAAATATTATGTTTCCCGCCCCGCGTTTTCGATTTGGGAGACGCGACGCGATTGAGCTTGGACCACTTTTCATAACTTCCCCCCTATTTTCCCATCCTCGGCTCTGCAACACATCACTTGGCAACTCCGTCTGATGACTCACTTAAAATATAGAGCGATTGGGATACATACTCAGTGAAGGTAGATCACAGAAATTATTGTCTTGTTACTTTGATTAATTTTGAAGTTGTCTTCAGATATCAAGTTGACATCTGATTTCCGGGCCTACGGTGTAGGACATTTCATGTCAATTCCAAGTATCTCCATATCGCGTCTTATAAATTTCTGCCCACTCCCACAGGTAGTTCACCCCCCTAGTTGCTATCTTTCGCAATAGATGTCCAGAAAGCAAGAGATTCCCCCAGCATCTCGTTGATAATCCACGCTTTCTCAGCTCCATCTTCACACGAGGATCTCGATAATAACGAAGGCTTCAGCTATTCTTCGGCAACGTGTTCGCATACATGCTACTCTTCGTAAAGCAAAGAGTTTCATACGAGGAGTTGGGATTCGTGGATGAGTACCCTATGATTGCTGAAGTGGTGCTGTTCGCTCTTGCAATAGCGCTACCATGTTCTATAATGTTTTTAATTCAAGACAATTGCCAAAGTTATAACACCCTTTTGCTTCAGATAAGGTCCTGCTAGTGTCCATTTCGCTGGATCTTGATATAATTCTGTGATAGATAAATATGCCGCTGAGAACGGACAGGTCTCTGGGCAACATTGGGTAAAAATTGCAGATGCATAGCAAAAGACGGCACACATTGACTGGCTGTTTTCTTTATACTTTAATGGTGAGTTAACTATCTCGGAACGAATGACAAGGCCAGAAAAGATAGCACGCGAGATGGTTGAGAAAGAGGATTCGAGTATGGAGAAGAAAGAGAAGATGGAAATAACATAACTTTCATGATTTAGTCATCAAACATATGATATCCCTGCAGTACTTGCCATCTATTTAGAGTTCTCAACTAGCGTCTGCCAAATTCGATGAATAAATGGCTAGGCTCAGATATTGATATTCGCAAGGCTGTGGCCCTATATGCGGATATTTGAGAAAGGAGTCACGGAGATTTTACTTTGAAACTAGAAACTACCATGGAAGAAAGATGACTTGTGATATATTCAAAAAAATTACACAAAATCAAACGCTCGAATCATTCGTAAAGCCAGCAAATTGACAACAGGGAGTTATATACCGAGGCTTATTCTAATTGGCCAACATATACCGCGCTAGTTCTCACGAGGCTGAGGGAGTCGTGCATTCGCTGGCATATTTCTACTTGGAATACGCTCCTGCGGCTCGACCTCTAAATCTACCCTCATACTTAGAAATGTCCGATTCCGATGGAGAATATGTCGCAGACGACCTCTCCGACGATGATACTGGTGCGCATCAAGTCTCTCGTCATGGCACTCGTTCTACAGGACTAGTGAGGGGCGCTGTGGGATCAAGCACGAGAGGCGGAGATACGAACGCGGGAACTAACAGAAGGAGAGCTGCATGGGAAGACATTCAGAGAAGTTGGGATACGGTCGTTGAAGGTGCGGATGGAAGTATCAACTCAGCGGTTAAGGGTTTGAGGGAGGCGGGAAAGAGGAAACGGTGATTGAAGTCATTCTGATCCAAGGACAATGAGAAGTGCTGACTGTTCGTGTGAAAGGCTACTACGAGATACTACGCCTCTACAGAGAGGAATTATTCGACATCTTATCTTTATCCTTGACCTATCTTTTGCTATGGTTGAGAAAGACCTCCGGCCCACAAGATATCTCCTCACGATCCGCTACGCAACCGAATTCGTCACTGAGTATTTTGAGCAGAATCCCATTTCACAACTTGGGATAATAGGCATGCGGGATGGTATTGCAGTCCGCATCAGTGATATGAGTGGGAACCCTACAGAGCATATTGAGAAATTAAAGAAGCTACGAGATCAAGAACCACAGGGCAATCCAAGTCTGCAGAATGCGCTCGAGATGAGCAGAGCTGCGTTATTTAATACCCCATCTCACGGTACTCGAGAAGTTCTGATCATTTATGGAGCTTTGCTGTCCAGTGATCCAGGGGATATCCATGAGACAATCACTGCGCTCATCAAGGATCAGATACGAGTATCTGTCATCGGTCTAGCTGCGCAAGTAGCTATTTGCGCCGAGCTATGTGCAAAGACAAATGCTGGCGATGATGGCAATTATTCTGTTGCACTCGACGAACAACATTTCCGGGACCTGGTCATGGCTTTATGCACTCCTCCTGTAACTCGGACGAAGAAGCAATCACAATCCAGTCTCCTGATGATGGGTTTTCCATCCAGAACATCAGGTGCGGGTAAGGCCATGAGTTTTTGTGCTTGCCATAGCAAGTTAACTCGAGGTGGCTATCTTTGTTCGAGATGCGATACTAAGGTTTGCAGTTTACCTGCTGAATGTCCGGCTTGTGGCCTAACACTTATTCTCTCTACACATTTGGCGAGATCGTATCATCATCTCTTTCCACTCAGGAATTGGGTTGAAGTGCCTTGGTCAGAAGCTAGGAAGTCGAAAGCTTGCTTTGCATGTCTTACTCCGTTCCCGGAAGTCCCTGCGGGAGAGTTGAACGGTGCGCGTGCAGATGGGGAGGTCAAGACTTCGAGTGAAAGTGGAAGATATGCTTGCGAAGTCTGTGGGAACCATTTCTGTAGGTCAATTTCTGTAATGGCTCTGTGCGTTGACGTACTAATGTTCTTCTTTTCCCCGAAATATTTTCACGCTTTGAGTTCTCTCTGACTCCATATAGGCGTAGATTGCGACGTTATGGCCCATGAAACAGTCCACAATTGTCCAGGTAAGCTGTCCCTGTTCATTCTCAACCCTCTGTTGCTGATACCGTCAAACAGGTTGTCAAAGCGATACCAGGGTCGAAATTGCGATAGAGCATGATCATGCTGTGAATGGCGATGCAATGGTCATTGAGTGAACATCGAATAATCTTGGCTTTCGGAGGCGTCTGGAACATAGAAAGGAGCATAGCATTGGACGGCGAAAGGGGCAAAAGAATTCCAACGGCGTATATAAGGTTCTGAAGATTGGGCGAGCTTGTGTCCCAAAAGCACAGATAAGTGCGACCTCAAATATCATGTAACTGTATAAGTTAAATATAGAAAATGAGGAAGGCATGGACACCTTCTCAAGGGCTTTCTTCATTCCAAGGCATCAATCATTCCTCGGGATCTTTTTCTCTGGCAATATCACGAGGAGGTAGTCCGAAATCGTTAATTGTCATGGTCGTTCATGCTACTCTTCACTTCTAGAAGAGAGAGTAGCCGACCAAATTTCTGTGTAAATGCCTGGAAATTTTGATACTTTCGCGCGTTTCATTGTAGGGGGCATGTAGACTGATATTTCGAGGGGCATCAATAAGAGTACACTTGAGATGGAATCAGTGCACACACCACTACTAAAATTTACAAGTACACAAGACGTCACTTCAAGATTGCACAATCAAAACCAGATTAATCTCTCATAACCTACATTCACGCCTTCAACTTGACATTCATCAACGAGAGCTAGCTGCACCCTCAACATTTTAGAGTTGCAGAGGCTTTCGGCAAGGTTGACGCTCTATGATACACATGAGCGCGATGAGATGAGCTGTAGGAGTTCTTGCGACGGAGTCTGGGTATATATTTGTCAAGCGCAGAGTGTCTCGGCTCTGTTGTCGAATTTTGACAGGAAATAGAAACGATAGAAAGTAAGAAAAGAATTCGCAACGGAATCAGACCGTCATGATATTGGGAAAAGAGAGAAAGCAGTTTGATCCACACTTGTGTCTACCTCACTCGTCAAATTGTAACTCTGTGTTCGCCGCACGTATATGTTATTCGCTCTTGGGAAACACTTGAGACGTTTGAAAAAAAGAAGCCCTCATGATCGTGAAATTATTGACATCGACATGCTATGCCAGCCTATTCTACAGAAGAAACAATCGCTAGCCATGTGAATATACAGACGCACCGGCCTAGAAACCAAAGGGGTTTTGAGGAGCTGTAGAGAGTCAGTAAATAATTTAGTTCAGAGTATGTAACGGAAACTCACTAGCATGAGCCAGGTTTGCCCTACGCCCAGTAGCTTGAGGCATGAGCTTCTTGGTGTCTCCCGAAACCCCAAATCTCACGGGTGGTGGAGGTCCAGTTTTCTGAGGTACCAGCGGCTGCAGTGAATGTTGCTGTGGAATAGGAGGCACCGGGGGAGGATTGTAGGATGATTGAAATCCATTCTGCTGTTGGACACCTGTAGGTGTGGGTTGCAAGGGTGGAGGGAGGAAGGAGTTGATTCCAGTAGGTTGCGGAAATTGTTGTTGAGGGAATGAACCCTGTTGAGGGAAAGAGCTCTGGAAGCCTGTAGATTGCGGCTGAAGAGGAGAAAATTGCTGAGGTCGTGGATCTGCAAATGGTCCACCTCCGTTGTTCATTCCGGTATTCATGAAGTTCTGCTGAGGCATGCCTGTTTGGACAGGGTACTGGAAGCCACCGTTCTGCTGCATGCCAGGATTGAACTGGTTGAAGTTCTGTGGGGGCTGTTGCTGTTGCTGACTTTGAAACATTTGCGGATTCTGGGGACCATTAAATCCAGTATACTGTTGCTGCATTCTCATATCGTTCAAGCTCTGGCCTGGAGGAGCAATTTGCTGTTGATAACCGGCTGAAGTTTGCATCCCAGTAGTTTGAGGCTGCAAGGGAGGCAGAGAGAAAGAGCTCTGTTGATTCGCGGTGGGTGCAGACAAGGGTCTACTTGGAGGTGCAGGTATCATGAGTGAGCCTTGACTTTGATATTGTTGCGGTGGAGCTGGTCGTTGACGCGCGATATTCAGACCAGAGTTCATTTGATTCATTTGATTGAACTGCGGATTCAATGCTCCGGTCTGCTGAGGAGGCAAGCCTGTCTGTTGATTACCTATGCCAGTAAAAATTGACGGCGTTACTGGCGGCGGCTGAGGAGCTTGTTGCTGTTGCTGTTGTGGAGGCGCTTGAGGAGGGGCAGGAGGTTGTATTTTAACTGGCTCAAGAGGCTGAGAGAGCAGTGAGAGTTCTTGCATCCCACCGGTCAAAGTAGCCGCTGCTGGAGCTGGAGCCGGTGCAGACACTGACTGTGAAGGTTGGCTCATAGATGATGGCGGCGGCTGCTTTGAAGGTTTCACATCCCATGCATCGTCGTCAAATCCTCCGCGAACCACGTCCTTCTGGGAAGGTGTTGGCACTGAGGTAAGAGGAGTGGCCACGCCTTCGTGCTTTTTCTCTTTCGGCTCTTGCTTGAAAGCATCTGGGTCTACAGTGTCATTTGTCTGGATGGCCGGGGCAGGGCGTCCTTTGCGGGTGTTGTTCTTCAATGTCCCTCCCGGACCAGAGAAGAGACCTCCAGATGATTCACCCTCAATGACCTCCTCCCCACCAAAACTGACATTGCGCTTCGCTCCAGCTCGATTGTACTTTTTGTCTAAAAATCGCATGACCTTGATGATATCGCCTTCACGCAGTCCAAGTGTTCGGAGAACAGTCGCATCAATGTCAGGCAAGACACTCTCGTCCATAGAATCGCGGTTGAATGCTTGTGCATACCTCTCACAGAGGCCAACAGCAACGTCGCAAGAAAGGAAGAATTGGAACCAATCATACTCTGGCTTCCCAGGTGGACGTTCGATGGTAGCACCGGCACCGGCACTACCGCTAGCTTCTCTAGGTCTCTCTTGTTGTCGAGCTTGCTGTCTTTTGATATCTGAAAGTGGTTTGTCCTCGTCAAGGGAAACTCCAGTGATCCTCTCCACATACTCCAGATCTTCGACTGACATCTTGGACACTGGCACGGCGATTTTCACGCCATTCATCTTATGGAGATTGATCTTTCCATCCTTTAGTGCGAGGAATTGAGCTTCAACGCTGAACGATTTTGATCGATCGGTCCACGTCCGTACTTTTGTAGGATCGGGTTCTAGAGCGATTAGCTTGCAACTCAATGTTATACAAACGAGGGCTTACTTGATTTCGAGGATCGTGACTGAGAATCGTGTCGACCGTCAGGTCTGCTTCTCTGTTGAGCATGATTGTTACTATTGTCTCGCGCCGACAAGCTGCTGCCCCTTTCGGGAATAGCAGACCCTCTCGACTCCTCCTCTCTCCGTGCTGCTTTCAAAGATTCCTTTGCTAAGCGCTCTTCTTCAAGTCTGTTCTGCTCGACGAGTGATTTCCCGGCATTGACTCCAGAATTGCTGCTTGTCATCACGGTTCCAGTAACTTCGACATAGCTGCTGGGTACAACTCCTTCCTTGCCGTTTCGAAGTCGCCGTACCTGCCACCATTCTTCGCTCTTACTATCATCGATAATTATCACTTCGTCTCCCACTGCAACCGTAACCTCGTCATCTCCTTGTGCCATGAAGTCGTAAAGAATCTGTCCTTTCTTCTGTGACTGACCAGCGCCTGCAAGTATGATCTCCCGTAGGCCTCCCGCTCGAACCGCACCTGCGAGCTCTCCGAGGGCGCTTACAATCTCCTCAGCAGTGTCCTTTGCCCCCGCATGGAAGTCGATGCTTTTGCTTGGCTTCACGAGCTCAAGGAAGATGTGCTTCCCCTCGATCGAGTAATGCGTCATCTGATCTGCCGTCCACTTCTGCTCTGGCCCATCCCTAGCTTTCTCAGGAGCAATCAAAATTACACCTGTCGCAGTGTTGATTCCCAATGTCGTTGGCATCTTTTTCCGCTTGCCCATAACCTCAACCATCTCGTTAATGTTGTACATGTGGAACCCGCCAGGTGCATGGCTCACGACTTCATCGTCGATGCTTCTGTTGAAACTAGCTCGATTATAGGGCGGAGAAGCTTGTGGGCCCCCAGATGATGATGGTGATCTGGCAACGTGGGTTTCGATGGGCTCTGGGGGTCTGGCTATAGACCCTGGACGCGCTGGCAGTGAAGGGGTTGGCCCTTCATCTTCATCAGAGGCTTCTGGTGTGAATTGTGGTGGGGGTGCTCGAGCTGGTGGAGCAGAAGCCTTCCGCTGATTTATGATGCCCGCTAATGCTGCAGCTGGGTTATGAGCAGGCGACTGAGGGGATGAGGGAGATGATGTAGGCTCTTCTTCATCCGCTTGTACAGGTCGTCTGGGTAGGCTTGGCGGAGCAGGAGTTGAAGCCGATGCCTCATCTGCCAGTTCAACGTAGTTGGCCGGCGCAAACCCATATTCCCCATCAAGTCCTACCAATATCCAATCTGGGTCCGAGGTATCGAACACCTCGAGTTGTGAATCTTCTGTGAAAGAGAGTTCTTCGTCCGTTTGTCTGGTATAATCGTAGAGAGCTCGAGCGTGGGCCGATGGCTCAGCCTGTTCCTCAATCAGCATCTTTGATTCTGGCGGATT
Organism: Phialocephala sp. D728; assembly: GCA_003988865.1. Classification (NCBI taxonomy): domain Eukaryota; kingdom Fungi; phylum Ascomycota; class Leotiomycetes; order Helotiales; family Mollisiaceae; genus Phialocephala; species Phialocephala sp. D728. Next base: position 709,098 of record QYAJ01000003.1, on the reverse strand, counting down.
TCACGCTGCAGATTGTCCATCGCATGATAGCACTGCAAAGAAGTAGTAGATATATCACAACAGACTCAAGGCAGATGTATAACCAGCAACCACGCGTAGCAGCCAAGCAGGCACGTACCTCTTCAACATAGTTATTGGGTATTAGACCAACAGGTTCGTCATCATCTTCACCAGAAGCTTTCTTCTTTGCCCTCCACCAGTCGTCCTCTCCGCTCTTCTCTAGGACGTAGAGGATGTCACCCTCAGAAATCGCAAGCTCCGACTCGCCTTGCGGCGCATAATCGTATATTGCTCTGTAAACGCCGAGGAAACCCATCTTCAGCACCAACAACTGGCAGATGCCAGGAAACCCTCGTGATAACTCAAGGTGGTTATAATCCTGCGAGCTGCTCTTGAGATAGCCCCATGTGATTTCGGGAGGTCCGTTCCAACTTCCAAGCTCGAGGCCGCGATTCCGGGCTACCACGAAATTAGAAGCTTATATCAGGGCGTCCTAATAGATACAAGTTGTCCGCTCAGTCGAGAAGGTGGCTGAATAAGCACTTGCTGCCGCCGGGGAAAAGAGAGAGAAGGTTGAATAGGTGATAGAAACCGTGGGCTATTGTAGATGTTATTTCCACGATACGGCAGTGTAGCATCGAGGCTTCGCTACGGTGGCGGGCCGACCTCGTTTAGTTCGAGACTGGAGTCGCTTCACTCCACTCCTATAGAAAGACGTTACGCTATTAAGAATTAATGAAATGCAATTGCAATATCAAAAATTCCCAAAGCTAAGATCTATTTTCAAAAGTTATGAATAAATACAGTACAAACATTGACATTGTTGTGGTCGTCCAATTTGCATTATAATTGTTCCTCTCTCTCAGCACGAGCAATCTCCGGCCAACTGTCCGAATGTCAGGCATAAGGTGTGTCAAAATCCCATTCAGCAATAAGTCCCTGATCCTGCATACAAAGCCTTGGCATCAGAAAGTATATCTGAAGTTGATCGTCCGTTCAAGCAACTTTTTCCCTTTCTTCTGTTCGCTGTTCGCGTACCAGAAATACATCGTGAACACCGCCACGATTCCAATAATCAGGATATGTGAGCCAATACTCACCCAGATTGCTGTCATATACCGAGGCGCTTCCTTTTGTCTCACAATGAAGCTGCCTGCGATTCCACCAAGACCGTTACAAGCCGTAATAGCTGCAGCGAACGTCGCTCTCTTCCATTGGCCTACAATATTCGATGTCTGGTAGGCAGTCATTGCGGCCCAGTTACTGACATAGGCTCCAGTCGCAAGATAGGTTCCAACATAGCGAACGGTGACCTGAGAGGAGAAGCCAAGCATGCTGAATCCTACGATTGTGCAGACACAATTGAATGTGATGACGAGTCCTCGCAGCTGGTACCAGTCTCCAATGATCGAGGAAATTATGACCGGAATGACGGCATAGAAATATGGAGGTGCTGAGAGTAGAATTGCTTGGTCCTCCGAGAAACCCATACCAGACTGCAGGATGATAGGGAGGAAGTAGGAAAGACTCGTCGAGACGAGGTTCAGGCAGAAGTATAAAGAACAAAAGCCATAGAGCATGGGATTCGCAAAGTGCACGAGACACTTCCGCCAAGAGAACTCTTCCACCTTCACATCTCCCCTATCATCCTGGACTCTGGAGGTTGCTAAATTCTGCTCTTCGGGTGTCAAAAAGCGGAAGCTTTTCTGTGCATTATCGGGGAACTCTGGAATCCAAAAGAAAGTAGCGAATCCAACCACTTGACCTAAGGTCAGCATATCGAACTTCTTGTTTATAATAGAGCATTCTTACCAATAGAAATCAGTCCTTGAACGAGGAACATCCATCTCCAGCCTGCGAGACCTCCTTTGCCGTCCAAGTGATTAAGCCCATAGTTTAAGAAGCCCCCGAGGCCGACAACAGTGACCTCTCCAGATTGAAGGAAAGCAAATCTCAACTGGTGCTCTTTCTGAGTATACCAGGTGCTGATGAGATAGCTGAGGCCTGGGAATATGGCACTTTGAGCGATTCCAAGAAGAATCCTAAGACCCACCATCTGTGTCCAAGTTGTGATGAAAGCCGTGCACTATCCCAACATCAACATTACCCTGACCCAAAGCACGAATTGGAATAACAGCTCACCATTGTAATAACACCAAACATGATCGTGATACAACTAAACATAATCCTCGGGCCCACGAACCTCACAAGCAGAGTCGCCGGTAGCTGAAAGGTGACGCTAGCCACAGTATACACCAAAATCGACACCGAATACCGATTTCCTATACTCAAACCCAAATCCTCAAAGATGCTCGTGACACTGGCACTCGAGATGATTCCCGAGTCCAACAAGTTGAGACTGCATAAGATCCCAGCAATAGTGCATAATCTCCAATCAATCTTCCTCACCAACTTCCTCTCCAGCGCCGTGATCTCCTCGATCGAAATCTCTCCATCTCCTTCTCGTCTATTATCCTGATCAGTATTGAAGCTCGTCTGCGTGGCGTCCGCGAGGAACGTGTATTTCGCATCCGGGTCCTGGTCTCCAATTCTGTCTTGCTCGTCCTCGACTTGATTGCGGTTTTCATCCGAATTCGACATTTCGTCCCACTCTTGTCAACGAAACATTAATTCTCAATTACGAAGATGAGATGAGACCGCAATCTAGCACCACCCTTCACTTAAGGACAATTGAAATGAAGGTCGAAGAAAGTTTATGAAACGAGAAGCGCGAGAACTCCATCACCAGTCAACTACAATCCTAATGAAGAAGGCACCTTATCCTTTATTCCTTCCATTTCGACATTGTACACCCTGCCTGCATTATCTTTATCTTAGCCGCACCAGTGATCCTCGGCCCCGCCCTCTCTGCGGTGCCATTCATCGATAATCCATTACAAGTTGTCCTAGTAAGGATGACAAACCGACGGCACTTTGCAGCGACGATCATGGTCACAATTTTCTACTTTCTCCTCTTCGGCCCCGAAGCTTGTGCTGCGATTTCGGATGCTGGTTGGCATTCCGCATTCTAGATATCTGTTCGATTTTCAGACATTTTCATGGAGTATATGTTTAATGTAAGTGTTCGATGGCTAAATGTTCATGCAGTTCGTGTTGGATTATGATGTCCACAGGTCTCGAATCATGGACTAATATTTTAACAAAGGCATTCACAGTAGCCTGGCAAGAGTTTTCGTCATAATGATACATTTTCTGAACTCTTTAACATTCACGCGCCTTAGAGCGAGCGAATTGGGTATACACCTACAACTCCGAACGTCTCAGCCTTCACTAACTATTCTATTTTGTGCTCGCTCGCTGCTTAGCTCCATCGCTCAACGCCCAATGCTCAACACTGAAAGTAAAATCTGATAACGCCATGCCTTCCTTAACATTTGAACCAAAGAGAAAATTCCTATCCTTACTCATCCATCCCACCCACCCGCCTCTTCCATGTCCCCATCGCTCTCCACCCTTTCCTTCCCATTTTCCATCTCCTCCTCCACCGCTCCATCCATCGATGCGTTTCCCCGACTCTTCCACGTTCCAGTCCCACTCTTCCTCGATGTGCTAGCACTTACAATATCATCCGTCTCACTCATACTACTCTTCCTGATCGAATCCCTTCTCTGAGTCCTGCTAACCACACCAGGGAAGATCCTGGGCTCACTTCCCGAAAGATGCAGATCTCCGAATGCTTCTACTGGCCAAGAAGTCTCTCTCGTTAAGCCTGCGAGATTCGGTGAAGTCATAGACGTGGAATTCGTGCGTGTGAGCTCGTGAGTATTGGCTGGCTGTGATTGATGTCCATCTCGTCCTTGACCTTGTGCAGACTGTTGCGGATCGATATGGACTTGGGAATGTGAGTGCGGGATTCGGGCAGCCTGCGCAGGAAACTGCTGATAGGCTTGAGAGCTCGAGTCCAGATGCATTGTGCTAGCTGAGGCATTGGTCTTTAGGGACGATGTCGGGGACACCGGGAGGTGTTGAGGCACGTAGGGTATTTGTGACACTGAGATCGCAGATGCTGGAGTTGGTGTTGCGGCCGTAGTGTATCGTGCAATCCTATTGTTATCAATGCTTGTGTTCAACATTTATGAGGATAACTTACATGAGAAGCTCTTGCAGTAATGTCTCATGCCTAAAACCCTCGCGAATGTTTGGCACGTTACTCTTCGCCATAGTGTTTCCTTTGACTCCTGGCAAATAATAATCCGGACCAAGCCATCTTTGCTTGATAGAATGTTCAAACCCACTCTGCTTAACGGAATTCTTCGCAAGCTCACACATATCAACAGCACTCAGCTTATAGATTTGCGCAGCGACCGAATACTCCTCAATGAGAGGCTCTTTCGTGAATGCAAACTGAAGAGGATCATCGGTAGACAACGAGACATTCAACCCTCTTTTGAAATACTGTAGGAACGGGTTCCTCTCATATGCCAAGAAAAGCGCATTGTTGCTGAGAGGAGACATGGCCACCCCAATCTGCTCTAAGTAGAAAATGTATTGCAGAAGCGGAACCTTTCGAAGCAGTAAACCGTGACTGATGCTATGACAGCATAAAACAGCAGCAGCTAAGTGGTCTGTATCACCCGCTTCTCCGCAATGAGGACGTAACACAAAAGTGTTAAAGCCTCGCTGCTTTCGCCAAACATTCAACGATGCTATGTTTGCGAACAGATAATAAATCCAGTAGCTGTAGGGAGGGTTTTGCTTGGAATCCCAAACTTTAGGTACTGGAAATTTTCTGAACAACCGTCGCTCTGCTTTACTCTCGTCATCGACACTGTCGAAGCCAACGACTCTCTGCAAGAAAATATGGAGGTTCCGATGGCTCGACGGGTCCTTCGTCACTTCAAAGAGAGGTTGGAAGAGGTTTACGATGACTTCCTCGAAATTTTCCATCAATCCACTGGATTTATACACGTCGAAGAGTCTCGGTATCTGGATCAGCCACCGGATATTGTGAGAGAAGAGCTTGTTGTCAACGACCCATGTTGCGAGCTTGTCCCATTCGTCGATAGCTCGTCCATATACCGAGATACGCCACTCAGCCATCTGATATTTACTGGACTCAAGATCGGAGATAACTTCTTTAGTGATCTCCGCCAGGTATCTACCATTGATGAAATTGTCCGTCTTGAGGAAGATCGTTCTCAATCTGGACTCTCCAATCGGGTTGTACTTCAGATTGAACTTGTCAAATCTATGAAATGAGTCTGTGTGGGCCTGCACGCAATTAGCGTGTGTAAATGAATTCTTCTGATGAAACTCACGTGCATATCAAGCGTATCGATACTAAGATCATATGCTGTCAGATTGATGCTTTTGAACACCTCTTCTAGTGTTAGATGCTTCCCATCTCTGAACATTACAATCTCATCTGGACATTTCTTCATCTTGCTTTTAATGAATCGTAGCAGATGCTTCTGATTCATACACGCCGAATGGTGAACGTGAGTATCCACCTTTCTGACGTTGTAAAAATCTCTATGGGGCACTCTCTTGCTGTCTGCCATCTCCTGATATTCATTGAGTAGCACATACAGATTGAATTTACCTTCGAGATACTGCAATCGTCGGAAGGCAAAGCTTTTGCTGGGGCCGTCGGAAGATACGTTCAGAATATCTTCTAGGTCCATGTAAAACTCTCTTATCGTGGGGATGTTGACAACCGGGCTGTCCATCTCATCTGCTTTCGAATTTTCATAGATTTGATACACACCATTACTGTCAAGACGAAAGGTCATCTCACCGGGCCCAGGGACAGGCAGAAGATCCTCGACATCGAAGTCTTCGCCAATGTCTTGACCGGGCTTCCGTTTCTGCCTGGGGACTTTCGAAGCTTTGGGGCTGTGAGGAGTTGCCGGGAGGCTAGCGGAATTGAAGTTCCTGTTGTACTCACCATCCCTTGTCTTAGGTCTCTCGAGTGGTGGTAGGACCATGCTATTTGCCATACTGTTGCTTTGGCTATTCTTGCCGTTCGTGGTATTCAGACCAGCCTTATCCCGTTCCTCATACCAGGCCGGCTCGGGCGGTGGAGGATAGATATTCCAATTAGGGTCGTCTTTCGGGTTGTCTCCATCGCTTTGCAGCGACAGGCGAATGTACTTGTGTCGAATGTCCAACACTTTCTGGATATTGGTGTAGATTGTGCTAAGCTCAGATGTGATGTTTGCATCGTTACTGGCGAGCCCTCCTGCGCCGCTCCCAATGCCAATTCCTGCTCCAGCTCCGTGAAGACCTTGGGTTTCTAAGAATGGCTTAGGCTCATGTGGTAGACCTGGGTGTGTTGCATGATCTCTTGCTGCTTGATCTGCTTGAAGCAGGGACTCCGTACGAGGAAGCACGATAGGGCTACTTTGGAAGGCATTGGTAGCGGCTATAGAAGGTTCTTGTATGGTGTTGCTTTCTGGATGCTTTGACATATCAGCCAGTCCGACGGGGAATGAGGGTTTGTATTTGCTAGGGCTATGATAGTCAGCAACTATGATGTACGGCAGGCAGTAGAAATCTACCTCTGCGTAACATGCTGTCCACTTTTCGTAGATTTCATACTACCCGACCTCCTCAATCCCGCTTGATCCGCCTCGAAAAAGCTCGACACTGACCTTGGGACGAGTACTGGGCTTCCGCGAGGAGAGCTTTGTGAGGCACCCCAGTTGCTGCCGCCAGTCTTTTGGGCTTCTAATTGACTTCGCTGGTAAAACAGTTTCGCATCAACGTGGCTCAACTGCTTCTCAGCAGCAGAATCATAGTATGCCGTCTTCCGCTGAATGTCTCGAGGCAGCATACCCTCCTGGGTGTCGGAGGGCGTACTTGTCGCAGGTGTCTCTTCTGCCATCATAGCAGCTTCTGGGAGTAACGCGTCCTCTTTGTCTTCTCTCTCGTCCCAAGAGTCTTCCGACCCAATCCCCGTTCGACCTGTCTCGTGGCTCATCTTGTACTCATCTTCCCCGTCTTCAGATAAATGATCTGGCTGTGAGGTTGTTGAGGAGGCTAATCTTGGTGAATTTGATTCAGAGGAAAAGATGTGGGAAGTATTTCCTAAGAAAAAGCCTTGTTAGCCTCGGTGGGAATTTGAGTTGAGATTATATGGAAGTCTTCGTTGCGGGGCACATTTGGTGCAGCATCTAGCTTACTGTACATACCATGAGCCATAGAGACCTCGACTAGGTATGTGACGTCGTTGCGCGCTACTGAGAGATGTATTCAGAGGAAGGAATAGAATACTAAATAAAGAGCACTGGCAGGTCAAATTATTATTATTGTGAGAGGTAATCAATTGTTGAAAATCACAGAGCTATACTTAAGAATGAGGGCTAGTTTCTTTGAGCTCTCAAAGGTGATCAACACTGAACTCGCGTATTGTTGCTCACCCTGCTAGCACGTGAAAAAGCAATATTATGCAGGCTCATGGGTCTCTTCTTATCATTGGCACATATTCTGTTTAACTTTACTCTATCCTACTTTCCCATTGCCAACACTGGCTCTATGTCTGGCTCTACCAGAGTTTTTAGATCCTTCCAACGCGTACATTCCTCCCGCGAAGAATACGATGAAAGCTCCAAGCAAGGTCCCAGGTGAAAGCCTATTTCCAAAGAGCCATATGCTCAACAACAAACTAACCAACTTCCTGACATTCAATACAATTGTGACAGTTAGTGCTGAGGCAGCCGAGGCCAGTAAATTCACACCTCGAATGCAAGCATACTGCGTCAGTACATTCATGACGAGGTACACGAGCTGGCTCGGGATCTGGACAGTATCCAGTCCTTTCTGAAACTCAGGCGGGAGGTTCGAGATCTGATCGTAGGCTGGCAGACCTAGTGGAGGAGAAGCAGCCAATTTCAGAAACTGTCTTCTCATCGACGGCAAGAATGGTATGAAGAGCGGTAGAGCCAGCAGATGCGAGTAGAAGAGGTTCTCTTTCCAATGTGGTCCGTAGGCTTTGTATGTTTCCTCAGTATACAAGCCCATAATAGCTGAAAGCACTTGCGCAACGAATAGAATGACAAGGCCAGTACTAAATGCGGGTCGTTCTTCAGACGTCGCAATGTCTTTCTGTACCCTTGTTAGCCTCCACTCCAGTTGTCCATTTGGAACTCCGTACTTTGGACTGTTGATCCGACCATGCCGCGACAATCACACCGACTGTAAGCAGAGTGACTGCAACCACTTGCAATCTAGTAAATCGCTTTCCCCATATGTACCCGGCAATCAGAGTCGTAATGCTACCACCTGATCGAAGGATGATGTGTATCGGAACTGATATGTTATAGCTGAAGGCGTGATTGTTTAGAACATTTATGGTGAAGAAGAGGAGTATATTTATCATCCAACGCTTTATGGGAACGTGATTCGGGGTAAGGAAGAAAGGAGGTCGGCTCCGGTCGAATTGAGAAAAGTATCCTGTAGTGGCCACGAAGATAAATTGAACAAAGGTCAAAAGCGTTCCTAAAAAATCCTTAGCATTCGGTGTGCGAAATCCTCCTCGCATACCATACCACTGTCTGGCTCAACGCTACAGAAAGAGTTAGCAAAAAGCTTCTCAGGGGCAGATGTCTATAACTTACTTCACAATAGCTTCCAGCGCGAATACCTGGAATGAATATAAGCCTCCCTTTTACATTCCAAGTTTATTTCCCCAGAAGTACTCACGTTTGAGCAGCAACCCCCAAATATCAGCCCAAGCATTGCACCAACTGCCAGCCATTGTGGAATTGTTTCGATAAATATGCGCCCCAGTAATCCCATCATTCTCGAGGACGCCGGTCGTGGATCGTCTATGCCATACATCTCTGCCTTCTCCAAGGATGGGCGCGCGTCAATGACTTTCGGGGTCATGACATCTCCATCAGTCGTGGTGGAAGCTTGGAGCTTTTGTAATGTCGACCTCCGACGAGGGACTGTCATGGGGCTCGACTGAGTACTGCCGGAGTCAGCTCTGCGTTTTCGAGCCATTCGAGATGTCCTGCAACCGCTGCGCAGTCTGAAGCCGGGCAGGATTTGAGTAAAAGGAGTCGCGAGCTGACACGTTGATGAACAGAGGACAACACGGTCCCTCCATGCTGACTAGGACAGCGACTTACTTTAACTGAAGTGTGATATCACACTAGACTAAGGCACAATGCCGAAGTAAGTTAGGAGTCTTGAAGAGCAAGCAGGCAGGAAAATGGCAAATTTGATCATCCAGCATCATAGGCAGGATGCTCATTCGGTGAGGGGGTTTGACCCTGGGCGCTGTGTCGCGCCGTAATGGTCAGGTACTTGGAGATTTTTAGGGCGGAACTTCGGCAATCACTGACTCCTAGGCTCGGATTTTTGTGCCTGTTCTGCTTTCAAGCCACAGCCGGCTGCCTATCCTGGGACCGTCACATCAAAATATGCTTAAATTCTAAAGGGCTAGAGGGCTACGACTGCGTGCGTGCGTGCGGGCCCGAGTACCATGCAGGATGCAGCTGCCACCAGAGAACCAGATACCCAGATACCATGCAATTGTCTCAGAGGAAGCATGGAGGTACGCCGTAGCTTGCTTTAGGAAGGAAGGAAAAGGGGTTGCGATGTTCGCAGCAAGCGAGTCATGTCACTGCCACTCTTCAACAAGGATCGAGTTGGGATCGCTGTGGACTTCTGAGCAGCCAGCTCGCAGTGTAAGCACCATTTCTTCTACATTCAGACATTTCGTTGACCGCCTGATGGGATCCAATTCATCATAACTCCAAAACACTGCCGGACTATTGAAATCTCTTGCATTATTCATCTGCGAATGAACTAGGTTACTTGATCGCTGAAACTTTGCCGAAGTAACAACCTTTGCAAGCTGTCGACCTATCAGAAAATTTCCTCAAGGTGCTCAGCAAACTGCAGAACACATCAGTTCCCGCTCGGTCAGGAAAACTGCCATCCCCCCATAGTCATCCCAACTAGCTTCTTCCGTATGATTCGTGGCATATCTCTACCACACATGATTCTGGTTCATTTCTCATGACCGCCGATGCCCGAAGGATGAACAAAGCCCCCAGGTTCGTAGGTCTGGTGATGCTGCACAGCAAGCCATGTATAAACGCCGATAGAATGACCAAGAGACCTCTTTCGGAGAGCAAAAAGTCTACAATGCTGAGAAGACGAAAAGCTAGTAGTTGTTAGCAGGATTCAGTCACACATGCAAAGGGACTCACGTTATTGGTTGCTGCAATCGCAATGCTGTCCTCAAACGGATGCCAGCTCATATGCAGGATCTTCTTGTTGAAGTCGATCTGATCTGCATCGGTCTCTTTTCTCATTCTCCCTCCTTGACCAGACGCTCCGGCGGCAGGACTTCCAGCTCTCGAGCCACCCTTCTTGCCGCCATTGGTAGCTGTTGGGCTGGTTGAGTTGATAGGCGTTGGCACACCGACCTTCTTAGCCTTGAATGCCGATTTGTCCGCCTGAAGAACGACCTCGACTTCTTTATCGGGATCCGATGGATAGATCATGAAGTTGTTGTTGTAACTACCAGTCATGACGTTCTTAGCATCACCAGAGAAAACAACCTCAAATTTGTCGAAGATACTGTCATTCTCATAAGTATCACAGAGACGGGGGCGGAGGTGTTCATGAATAGGGATCGTCTTCACTGGCTGCCGCTCCATGTTGACATCCCAGATCTTGACAGTCAAGTAGTCACGTGACAGAATATATCGACCATCATGAGAGAATCGAACATCGGATATGGAGGAGATAATCTCTGAGAAGAAGGAACGTGCAGAAGGGTCTTCTTCTTGCTCGAATTCTAAGAGAGAAAATGTTAACATAAGATTTAACAGTAAATTGCGACTGTAAAATTCACTTACGCTTCGCATGTTGGTCACACAGAGCGCTCTCTCTCATGTCTGCAAGCTTGATAGTGCCTTTCGAGCTTGCATACATAAACCAATTGCAGCTCTGTGGATGGAATTCTGCAGCTGTAATGACTTCAGTCAATTCCTCCATGTTCGCTGGCTTGATATCGACAATATTGAAGCTCTGATCTTGAATATTCAAGTTCCAGAGATTTATTCGCAAGTCATCACTACTGATGAAGGTCTCTCCGTCGCTATTGACCGAGATGCTGTTGATATGATATGCATGAGCGTTGGCATAGGTTCGACGAGGCACGGCTGCCACAACAGTATCGTGATGTGTGAGGCGGGGTAATTTGAGATCGTGAGCACTATTGAAATGGACGCTGGAAATAGGTCGTACCGCACCGCCTCCTCCTGCAGCGTTCCCAGGGGTCAAGTCGTGCGAGAGGTTATTTTCTGCCACTACTTTCAAGGACTTCTCAAAAACCTTCCATAACTTGATGGTCTTGTCATTCGTGGAAAGAAGGTAATGAGAGGCATTTTGTCTTCTACACCATTTGATCTTGTTAATCTTTTCTTCTATCTCGAGGGATTTCAGGTAGTCGAATTCGGGTTCGTGGGATTGGAATTCGGTATGGAACTTGTATTCACAAGTTTTTTTCTAGCCCGACATTAGCCAGATGTTGATAGCATATCCCAGCATGAAAAAGGGCAAAAATAAGTTATGCATACAGTCTCGTTCCTCTCAAATAACACGACTCGACCACCTTTGTCTCCTGTCGCGAGGTAATTGCCAGTATGGTCGAATTCGACGGTGGAAATGATATCGGCTGTAGTCATGTTGTGTCAGCATAGGATAAAGGAGCGAAAAGTAGACACTGAGGTCTAGGATGGGCGTAGTATATAGATAGTAATCCTTGAAGAGAAAAGCAACGACAAACCTTCAGTGATATCCTCGACATCGCCCTTGTCGCCAAAACATCTAGTATGAATGTTAGCTACTGTTTCTAGGCGCGTACTGGCTCGCGCTGACTTGCGCCAGGATTTCAGATACTAAAGAGATCGGTCGCGGAGCAATGCTGGATATCAAAGGTTACGCGGAGTAACTGACTGTGTGAACTTCCAAGTTGGAGAGTTCGGTTCCCCTTCTACCATCTTTTACAGCCCGGTGGACGAGAAGAATTCCTCGCCAACAGGTATGTAGTATGAAATCTGCTACCAGAAAAGGAGACTGTGTCTATGCTCGATCGCGACGAGTCTTGCCAGAGCTCCGAAGCTGTCTGACGCACCGTAAACTGAGGGGAAACTTGGGAGCAGCAAGGATAGCGTTCCCGAAACAGGTTGTGGAAGGAAGTACCGGTGTAGAGGGGTATGTCGGAGTAGTTCTGCGGAAGAGTTCGTGGTCGTTGACAGGTTGAGGAAGGATTGAAAAGGCGAGGTGGGAGGCTAGGGTCCGGATTTGTTGTCAATATGCGATGTGGTATTGGTGAGTGTCAAGAGTACTTTCAAGTTGTCGGTGGGGCGTGACGAAGAGGCCTCAAAAGTCGCCTCGCCTCGATTTAGTCATCATAGCCGAGCGCAGCTATGAGAACAAGCTTGAGCTCGATAAGTCTTTCGACATTCTACTGTGCCTCTCGATCACAATAGATCCCTTACAGATGTTATACTTTCTAGTTTCTAGTAACCTGATTCACAAGAATACCTCGCATCTATCTAGCACAAGACAACCTATTTTCAGCATATCTATCTCTATCACATTGCGGGGAGCCAAGTCTCGAATACAGTGCAGTTCCCAACAAGCACTGGCAAGTATTTTCAGGGTTAAGTATCCCTAATTTCATATACATCCTTCTCTATACGCTCATATTTCGAGGTCTAAGAGCGAAAGCTTAATCGTCATTGTGGTGCATGCTCAAGATAAAGTTGCTTGGCCGTGTTGACTCCAACTATTTTTTTGACTAGCAGTTTCAACCTATGATTTGATAAATTGTACTAGAATTACGCAAAAATATTACATCAAGGGTTCTCAACGAAATAACCGTCTTGAATACTCGTGCCGTCTCGGAACAGCTTCGCCCTCCGGCTTCAATGTCATGAACGCAGAAGGCCCTTTGCTGGATTTCCTCTTATAAGGCTTCTTTTAGACAGCTCGTACCAGCCATACAATACAATAATGGTCCAAAGCCTCCCTTTTTCAGGACCTCTCATTGGATTTCTACCTTTTCATAACACATACATCACGTGGTGATAAGGAATTGACCGCAATGCATGAGCATGTGCTTCTCCCGGCATCGTTCGGTCCTGGACTCGAACCATTTTCTCCGGGCTCTTCTACAATAATGTCGGCTCGGTTTTGGTTACATGAAATAACGAGATGAGCAGCTCTAAAGGCAAAAGCCGTGCCACAGGCCGCGAAGATAGCGATTTTGATACTCCGGAAACTTCAGCTGACCCATCAATATTATCAAGAGTTGCCGCATCCGCAAGTGGTTTGACGCGCAACGCCTTTGCGAGTCCAAGTGGGAATGAGTTGAATGAGCGTGCTGCTGCAGCTCTATCAGATTCTGGAAAAGGCGAACCTTTGACCGGAACCTCGGGCCACAGCTCATGGGCGGAGAGCTCGAAGCTATCCCATTCCACGCATCACTCTCAGACAAGTGGTTCAAGCGGTCTTAGGGTTGGCCATAGTGAAGCACACGCCAGGCAGTCGGAGAATGAATTCTCCACCTTTCTAGATGGGATCAACTCTTTTACACCATCTGAAGGTAATGAGGGTACACATGCTGCAGCAGTGTCAGGCGGATTCGAAAAGGCATGGGCTCGTTCTCAAATCGTTGAACAGCCTCCAAATTTCCACCCAGCAGCAAGGGCGGTCGCCGAACAGGAGAGAAGGGATGGAGAAGATGTCTTTCATCTGTTGTCAGATCCAACTGCCGTAGACGAGCAATTTGAACTACGCGACGAGGACGAAGAACATTATAACTGGGGCCTTTCACGGGATCAGATAATCGAGCTTCGAGCGATGACGAAGGATATATTTCCACCTCCGGAACAATTTACCGGCATAGCTCCTGGTAATCCTTTGAATCTAGTGCCGATATCTGATGAATATGATCAGAATCAATGGTTCGAGCAATGGGATGGTGTCCTGAATCGCTATGCTGATGAGGTATGGGGAGGATTGTTGCCTCTCGTCAAGGAAGCAAGGAAAGAAGTCGATGATACGCGGAACGGCGAACCTGTAGTGGAGCAGCCTAAAGCACTCAGAAGGCTGACCGCCATCTTGGGTCATCTCCAGAGGCAATGAGACTGGCTGTGGCGGCGACTATAACTCAGAGACATGTATACTCTGGTTTCAAGGCATTCGTCTATCCGGACGGCAAAAACGCAGTATTCTGAACGGAGCTGGGCGTAGTTATGCACTTCAATATCATATTGAGAGGGCGAGTGACTGTCGAATACTTAGCACGCAATCGAGCAACAAGTTCAGTTCGAGCTTGGACGTTATTTCAGCTCCTGGCCCTGCAAATTCCATTCCACTCGCGCGATTCCAGAGTTTCGCATGAGCCAGAAATCCATACAATCAGTCCCAGTCCACACAAAATTCTGGCCTATGAAGTTCGTTTGGATCCCCACAATCAGAGTCCCATTACCAATGTCTACGACGCCTACTCCTGAGCCTGTACCGGCAACTATTTTAAGATCAGCATTCCTCTAAATACCTATATTCGTCTAATCAAAGACTCATTAACCCATCCGGTATATAATCCTGAACAAACCAGACTGGTCGTCTATTGATGATGTGGTTTCCGTCTGTTGTCAAGTCGAAAGCATAGTCCGTTTTATTTTGACGTGTCAGAATCGAGACAAAAGGACGCCCAGGACAACTTAATACTCATCCAGTTGAGACTCGTACCGTCAGATCCCAGAGACTGAAGGATGGTTCCTGTCACGGCGCCTAAATCGGTGATATACACCTTTCGATTCTCTGTCGTGAGGCAATTCTCTATTCTTGGACTGATGGCTATTCCCTAACCACTGAGGGGAAGGTGTCTTCATACCAGCTTGAAGTTGAAGCTTGATGATAGAAGTGGTATTATATTACTAAGGCATAATGATTGATGCATACTACTTTCGAAGTTGGGCCACATATTTGCACACGGGGCAAAATCATGCATGGTTGTAGATTTTGGCCGGTGGTTACACAAATGAAAGTTAGAACTGTGATGAGAGAAGACTTAAAGGGTATCAACGATCTGATAATGATAACTGAGTGTAAAATAGCAGTGCCTTTCTCAGGAGGAGTAATGAAGGAAGCATCAGAAGATTGACTTTTTATATCCGAATTCCTAGCGACCATTGCTAAGTGCTTCCAGTTCCCCGCTCAGCGGAGCGGCTTTTTGTCCGCATCAAGTATTGCCTTTCAAACAAGGGCGGCGGACATCATTTTACCGATCTAGTGGATGCCGATTTTCTAAAATGGGAAGCTCTGTGTTCCTGGATGATCACCTCGCATTCCTTAGCAGGCATCAAGTGCCGACATCTCAACAAACTATCAATGGACTGAGATGTAGTGACGAGATCCAAAATGTGCATTTTGAAGTTTAAATATGTCAAGCTTCTCGTGGTAACTGGCACTAATCGGAGGAGTTCGGAGCAGAGCAATTAATCATTGATGCCATCCATTATTGACTACATGATTCAAGACATTCCGAGACATTTTAGACATCTAAGAAGCTCCAAACTCAGCGCGCTCCAAACCGGATAATATCTTGTGATCGATGTTCGCCAAGGCGAATAACATTATGTAGCATTACTTTTCAAATTTCTGCTTGGGACAATCTCAAACGGTTAATGTGCTACCTCGACCAGCATAGTTGGAAGTACCAAGTATACGTCCGACAATTGCAGTACAAAAACGTTTAGGAAGTTCCGGTCACAGTAACGGAACTTCCAACTACTTGAAGTTATCTGCTGCAAAACCCTGGATTGAGATCTCAATGAATTTTCAAAGAAAATCAGTTCAACACGACGCTGTCCAAGCAAAGTACTATGGAATGAGCTTCGATCCACCTTAAAAGACAGCTTTCCGGTTGTTCATCAGCTGGGAAACTAATTTCTGTGGTGAGTACCATTATAACATAGTTCCAGTTCCGAAAGAGTGCTTCAGTAGCACAGAGATGCTGCTGCATGCTAATGCGGGGCATCGAGATGGTGTCATGCGGGGTAGCTCCAACAACGATGCTGCAATCAACATTTCGGCACAGCTACTTGGGACCGCATAGGAAATTATTTTCAACTAGTTCACATCTTTCCAACATCTTCAAGAACCTTCAATTATCAACCTCACACCCAGCACCTCAAAATGGGATCCAATCATCCTGATGCGCAACTCTACCCCCACGCCTCCGGGCCAGCAGCACAAATGGTCGAAGAGCACCTCTCCGAACAGTCATTAAAGCTCTATTCCGGTTGGGTATATCCTTCCTTTCCCATCCCCACTTTCCCAACTCCCAAAGCCTCGCTAATACCCCTCTACAGTTCTGTCCCTTCGTGCAACGCGTCCTTCTCGTCCTCCTCGAAAAACGCATCCGCTTCCAATACATAGAAGTAAACCCATATCACAAACCACAATCTCTCCTCTCCCTCAACCCCCGAGGCCTCGTTCCCACTCTGCAATACGACAACAAGCCTCTCTACGAAAGCACCGTCGTCTGCGAGTTTCTCGAAGAAGCATATCCAGATAATGGACCGAGTTTAATGCCAAAGGAGCCGTATGAGAGGGCTTATGGACGTATCTGGACAGATTTTGTGACCAGTAGGATAATTCCAGCCTACCACAGGGCGTTACAATATCAGCCCAAGGGAGAGGGGAAGAGTGAGCAGGGACTGGAAGAGGTCAAGCAAGAATTTGTTTCAAGGCTCAAGGAATTCACAGAAGCGATGGATCCGGAAGGACCTTTCTTTTTTGGGAAGAAGATTGGTATGGTTGATCTGATCATCGCTCCTTGGGCAGTTAGATTATGGGTCTTTGATCATTTTAAAGGGGGCTTGAATCTTGGAAGCGAGAAGTGGGTTGAGAGATGGGGACGCTGGTTCAAGGAGATTGAGAATAGGGAGAGTGTGATTAAGAGTACGAGTGAGAAAGAGCATTATTTACCGATTTATAAGAGGTATGCGGATGATACTGCTCAAAGCGAGTTGGCGAAGGCTACAAGATCAGGGAGGGGAGTGCCTTGATAGAGAGGGAACGACAGTTAGGAAGAGAAAGGAAAGCGGATTGACTTTGGCAAGTAAGATATGTTTATATAGGACTATTGTGCAACGTCTCTTTATATTTTATGCATATCAATTTAATGTAGAATCAAATTGCAAGAATTAAGCTATCTAGGAAGCTTTGTTGCACGTCGCACTGAAGGAGCAGCGTTTAAATGCTCTGTCGACACGAGTAGCTTTTGTTGCACATCGCTCGACCCAATATCCTTGAAATAACCCGACTTTGGAGTTCCGACTTTTTTGCACGTCTTCAAAGTTCAAATTCCCGGATTCGCTCCCAACATTGAGGTTCTCGTCCCATAACGGGGTTGAGAGTTTTGTTGCATATCGTCCGAACCGAATGTCCATAAAAGAGTTAAGCATCGAGCTTTTCTCAACCACAAGAGTCTTTGTAAACACGGCCCGTTCCGTCCCGCTCCACCCTGTACCTCTGCTCTGCACTTTCCTCTAAATACTCATTTATATTTCTTAAGTTTTTGTTTTGTTGCATATCGCAACCTAACATTCAAAACCAGACATTCATTATACTTTCCATCTTATTGCAACCCCCGCTCCTCTCTACGAGACATTGCCTTCGTAATTTAAATCCCTCCTCAGCTTCCAAGTTTTGTTGCACGTCGCAGCCTGGCATTCAAAACCTGACATTGCCTTTTGCACGCTAATCGAAAATATGCTGCACGTGGTCACGATAATGAGAGAGAAGTTTGTTGCACATCGCTTCAAATTTCTATTCCAATGAAACGTGGATCCGGATCACGGCTAGGACGAAAGAGGATTTTTAATATTTCCAATGAAATTGGAGTATGGAGCATTTATCTCAGCTTACACATTTTCTTTTTTTTTCGCCCTAACGCACAAGATTGGACAACTAATCTAACACCACCGTATCCATCGCCATGCACATCCAACTCCTCGCTTATCGAGCCAAATACCCCTATATCAACCATGAACACCATTGCATATCTGGTCCGAACCTAACTACCACTCATTATAAACCCCCTTCTCCCCCGTATCCTTTAACGCACTTACATTCACCACCTGACCTCCCTTAACCGCACTCTCCAAATCCTTCTTCGAGATCTTACATTTAGCCGTATACCGACACGGCTTCTTCTCCCCAAAGAAACTCTCATCCGGACAACTCATCCCCCACAGCTCCAGCAACAACACCCAAATCACCAAGCCCGTCGTAATGCTCACCAATTGCAACGAATTCAACCACTGCGCTGTAGGCAGACAGAAGAAAATAATACAAACAGCAAAACGATTCGCTATGCGATGTTTCTTCTTGATTCGAACCCCTTCGGCATCTTTGTGAATGTGGCAGATGGAGATGATGCCCATGCAGAATAAGGCGAGTCCGAGACCGATGCAGTAGAACCAGCGGAGACCGCTGGGGATTTCGTTTTCGGATCTCGCCATGTAGGTTTCGAATAGGGCTTCGATGTTTGCGTCGCGGCAGTCGGTGGCGAGGACAAGTTTGGAGAGGGCGGACGCTCCGAGGACGAAACTCATGACGAATGGGAGATGGGCTGTTCCCCAGACCATTGCTAAAGAGGAGGTTAGGATAAGGCAGTGAGTTGAAGGTATGAGGAAAAGGTACCTGAAACTACGTTCCGTCTGATGGCATGCTGGTAGAGATCCGCGCCGTCAAGCTCAAAGTATAACCAATTGAAGCAGAACGCCTGGACGAGACCCAAAGCAGCTTTACCAAAGAAAGCATTCAAGCCAAACGAGGCAGCGTTCTGATAGATGATAGCAACGACAGAATAGCCAAACACCAATGTGACGAAGGCATTCGTTCTCTCTGTTTTGTGCTCGATGTTGACAGCAGGATAGAATTCAAAGACCTTGTCAACCCATGCTGCGAGTCGTGACGACATAAGCTTCGCTCCTCGGATGACGATGATTACACCAAGGGCTGCGCATAGGTCGATGAAAATGGCTATCCAGATGGCTGCTAATCGGTTTGGCATGTCGATATGAACTGATGCTATCCAGATAGCTGCTGGAATTAGCGTCATTATCACCTGGACAATCATCATGCCCCGAATCATTGGGATGACGATCGCGATAAACGCGAGGTAGGAGGCCATAAACAGGCGAGCTGCGAGATAAAATGCGACGAGCATTGAGTAGGTGCTATGGAAGGCGTCTAGCATGTTCGTCGTTAGCCTGTAAAGGTACGTTAGCATACGTAGGCGGGCAATCAGAGAGTCCTCCCACTCACCCTAGCAAGCAAGCCATGATGAACATGACCGACAGCCTCTGCAAGATATCGTCTGTTTCAAACCAACTGATAATCAGAGCGAGGTCACTCCAGATCTTCCATGACATGATGAAGGTAATAGAGAACCGGAGAAGCTCCTCGCCAGTCGGATCCTCAGAAGCATGATCTCCGTTGATAGCGAGGATGCCGACGTAAAGTAGATCTACGAAGAGTTCGAACGACGCTACTTCTGCGCTTCCGGATGCTCTCCACAAGAGGCCTTTATGAAAATATTGCCGGACAGTTGGCTGTAGTGATGATTAGCATGCTGAGCACATACATGGATTTTGCTTCCAGAAATCCTTGGAGAATATCTTAGATCTCTCAGGCTTCGAAAGGAGCAAATTGCTTAACATGAATGAGCTGAGTCGTGCCACACATTGAAGCCAGATATCATGCTCTCGAAGTCCGATACAGAACCTCGTCCGGGCTTTCAACACATAGATGTTTTCTCACCTTTTTATAAATCTTCATGATTCTCCCATTCCTTCTCTCCGCTTCCCAGTCCTTCTTCTCATGAGAATCAGCATCATGAACAAATGATGAGGCACTCGAAGCAGGTGCTGAATCAGTATCATAAGTTCTCAGATGGGCAGAGTAGCCGTATTTTGAGAAATTGGCATCAAGGGAGACAGCATGGTCCGTCAACATATGTCTATAAACGTCAGTTTTTGAACTCTACAGTCTCATACGCTCGCCAAGAGCAAGCTTTCAAGATGTTCGTATTGTTGTACATCTCAGCTCTAAAGCACGCGCTCAAAGCAAGGACACCCGCACTAGATATCCTACCTCCGTACCACCCAAAATGAAAAATGAAAAATAAAACTCACAGCTCACTCCCCAAAGCATCCAACTCCGCCCTCACATTCTCAAACTCATCAAAAACTTCCTCGCCATGGGTCTGCCTCAACAACTCCCTCCGACTCTCATGATGACTGTGCGCCCGCCTCAACGCATCTAAATGTTCAGGACTCCCCGAGATCACCAAATCAAACGGTTCGTCTTTCCTGATCGCTGTTAATCTTAGTCTCAACGTCTCAGCTTCCTCTGGGCTGAGGGCGATATGGACTTCTCGTCCGTCTGGGAGGAGGAAATTCCTGAGCCGACGAGCTCGGTGGCCATGGTGATGTTGGTGTTGGTGAGTCTGGTTTTTATGGGAGGTAGCGTTGAGGTTGGTCGATGAAGAGGGCGTGGTTGTTATTATGGTTGGAGGCGTAGATGAACTCGGAGGCGTGGTCGACATTTGGTGTCAGCGTTCCTTTTCTGTTGGCGCCCTTTGTGGGATCTCAAATATTAAGAAAGTGCGGGCGGTATTCCTTCTCTCTCAAGACGCGTAGGTTTCCTTCAAGACATGAAAACAAAATTCAATCCCGCCTAGAAAGTATCACCAAGCCTTTATCAGTCACGCAATAGGAGCAAAGTGAAGTAAAGTGAAGTATGCAAATGAAGTTGAGGAACTGCGCCGCTATCTCATGCAGCCTGCTTACATGGATTCTTGGATGGCTTGGCTTTTGATTGGAGAAGGCAGTGTGGCGCGAGCCGCGCTGACGGAGACACGGAAGTGAATAGCAAACGGCAAATGAGAGGCTGGACTTGGTGTTTCGGGTTTTAGGGATGGGATTAAGGTTCGTTTTTTTAGGGGTGTCGATCGCCATGTGGATCCTCTCCTTATCCTACTTGCATAAACACCGAGCCAGAGGGGACTAGTCAACAGCTTGGTTCAATTCCAAGTCTTCGTAAAAGGCAGCGAGGCTCTATTTATGTACATAGCCTTGATGGAATCCAAGACCCATGTAGCAGAGTGGGAAATACAAGTTCCTCCCAAACGAACTCGAACACCAATACAGTATTTCTACAAGTCATCAGCCCCGTCTCATTCTCCCAATGTACGCGCCCATGCAACTAGTCTAACAAGTTCCCATCCCTAGTAGACCTATATCCCAACCTCGCTCACGATCTTTGCTGCTTCTCTGTAGGTCTTGAGTAGCTTCTCGCATTTCTCGCGCTCCTTCTTGACCGCATCGTCCTCGTACAATAGCTCTTCAAAAAGATCTTCTCTGTAAAGCTCACTCACTAGACGGTTCTGAACGACGTCTTTCGAGTGGTTGACCAAGAGATGCATGACAGCTTTAGGAACTTGGTCTGCTATCGACTCTCGGACAATGTTGAAATATGACGAGATCAACGCCCGAATGAGTTCAGTTTCCATGGCCTCACGATCTGTAAGAGCTGGCTCAGTGTTGTTACCCTGTATCCAGTTAGGTATCGCCATGGAAGGAAGGGCTGAGGATCCTACAAATGGAGAATTGTAATCATATTCTCTCTGTGCTCGACCTAGTTCATAATCATCTTCTCGAGCTTGCTGGGCAGGTGTCCTGTGAACTGCGCGCTCCTCTTGCCTTCGAATACTCTGGCTAAAGCTGGGTTCCATGCTTTGGCTAACGTGTCGTCCGAGATTGGGGTTATGGGCTGAAGATGATCCCGCTCCCCCTCCACCAGGAGCACCGTCCTTGCCAAAGAAGTAATTCAGAAAGGAGTCACGCGCACCTCCCATAGCCTGGCCATTGAATCTTGGAGGTGAGCCAGCCCTGATTCCGTTCATCGTCGCGGTAATGCTGCTGTTACCATTCTCCCGAATTGCCGGTGACATGCTTCGAGGTCCTTTATGCAGAGCCTTTCGATGAGGGAGATTCTCGATCTTCTCGCCCTCTTCTTCCTCGTTCTCTGGTGTCTCAGCTCCGTTTACGCCGCCAAGTTCCTTCTGGCGTTTCCGTTCTCGTCTTTCCCTTTCTTCTTGAAGAAGTCTCTTTCTCTCCTTGTCTTGCTTATTGCTAACAACGTTGCTCATGGCAGCCGCTGCTCCAAGAAAATTTGGATGGTTAGTGTTTATATATGCTCGTTGAATAGAAATAAGCGACTCCACATATTGGGATGCTGGGCCGAGTCGTTCACGAAGAAGATCAGAAACAACCTCGATCAGTTTGGCTTGTAGTCGAGGGAATCTCGTCAGTTCTGTTGAGCCACAAGTATGGCAAATCTTAATCAGTTCCTCGTAGACAAGCTCAACGCATCTTTGGCTTGGAATCTCCAAGAGCTTGATCTGAGGTTTGACTAAAAGATCGAAGGCAAGTTCGGGCACAAAGAGACTAGGTCGAGGTCCAGTTGAATTTCGGATTGCTGTCCGGATGTCGAGAGCAGAGAGATTTGTCGTAGGGTCAATAGTTTCCAGGGAATTCCCAAATACAGAGTTGAAGATATAGTATATCCTGGCACCTCCACACAATTCTTTGGTCGAGATCTCGGTCGACGTACCGTCTATTGACGAAATAAAAGAGGATGCAAATCGAGTCATCAGTTGTAAAACCAATGATCCACGATGTTCCTTCCCGCTGAAGTGCATGTCTCCGTAGCTAGCCAATTCCTGTTGTGTTTGACCCATTAATGTGTTGAGCCTTGCCTTGATATCAGGCAGTCTCTCTCGAATATGGGCCATCAGGGTCGTGTTCAAGCTTTTTGCCAAAAACTGGGTGCCGCATCTGTTTGCCATATTCCGGTATGCTGGGTGATGCTTGAAAAAGTCCGCCTCTGACTTCAAAGCCTCCGCAAGCGACTTGTTGCCCTGGATATCTTGTTGCGATCGGTTCACGACACCAATGAATCCTAGTTTCAGAGGATACACTCGTCCTGAAAGAATATCTAGCGCATTTGTTCCATGGTCCATGAGATCAATCTTGGTGAGGACTCCAATAGTCCTTCTTCCCAAGGGGTCGACATGGCGCGCAAGCTTGAGGGCCTCCGAGTTGACAATATCGACGTTCGCGGGAGAGACAGCCAATATTATACTGTTCGGTTTGGCGATGTACTCGGAGATGAGGTTTCGAGTCTGCTTTTCAATATCCGTGGGCTGGTCCCCAATTGGAACCTGTACAATATCGTCAGAACCAAATTCCTGACATTTTGGGACATTCACAGTTTACCTTTGTCAGACCTGGCAGATCTACTAAAGTCAAGCTCAGGACATGAGGAGAGTAGATTTTGAGGTTTATAGGTTGCCGATTGATACCCTTATTGTTTCCAGCAATTCTTGCTGTTTCGTTCTCAATCTCGCGCTTCACATCTTGAAATTCCGTGAACCTTCGATTTGGTATGTGATGAAATTCGGCCCATTCTGGTTGTGTTGCAACGGCAGCTGCAGTATGCGCCTCAGGAGAATCGTAATCGTCGGTAGGGATGTTGATGAGTTGGAGGATGAGGGGTCTGCGAGTAACAATACCACTACCTCGAGGGAGAAAGTCTCGACCAACTATATTCTCGAGGACTGAGGATTTTCCAGATGATTGCGAACCTACAACGACCTTGAAGGAGAAGTTAGCATGTGAAGAAAAAAAAGTAGATGGGGCAATTCATACAATCTGAGGGAGATCCAAGCTGTCATTGCCTATTGTGTTGAACACTAGATCTTGGAGCTTATTGACTATCCCAAGCAGGTCCTCACCAAGGGAAGCCATTTTGCTGTTGTGTTGAATGCAAGCGGTGCCAGGAGGAGCTCGAACGGTTTCTGGCGTCGCGTCAACGAGTCTCGGAAATCGTGGCTCGTCCGCAGAGCTTGACGGCGCGGCAAGACAAATGTCGAGGTTGGTCTTCAGGAGGTCCGAGGAGCTTGGTACCGCGCAAATCGTGGATGCTCTGTGGAGAATCTTTTACCAAGGTTATTGTTAGTATTGACTTTATGCGCAGGTCGCCTTTGCTCCTCGCGTGCACTAGCCACAGCAAGCCACACTAGGCTTCTGACTTTTGACGACAGCGGCCAACAATTTTCCAGAAATTGTCTGACTATGACCCAGCTTCGATTCTTAAGAGCAAGTCATAGACAACGAGTACTATCTGCCACTTCATAAATGTTCTTTTACGTGTTCGCCGCGATCAAGATGGGTATTGGCATACGAAGACAAGGATCAGACACGGTACAGATGACAGCATTGAGCGCGTGGAACCTCCCTGTATTTTTGGATTATGGGTACCCCTATTCGTCAGAGTCTCACATAGGATGTTCACTTACTATTGTACTTGTTATGGTTGAATATTTCGTGTATTTTCAATGCCCTGCGCATCCTTATCTCGAGCGACTGCTTTTCATCCAATAAATATCTGATCCCTACCAATACATATACCTTGCGCAAAAGTTCTGGTCATATTATGACATACTACATGTTTACTACGTTCTTTTACTTCTTTCGAATATGTTGTTCTATATGATCTGGCACTTGGTTGGCTTCTGAGGCTATCGCTCTCCAGCCTCACACCTGATCCAAGCCTAATATTCATTCTTGTAATGAACGGAATAGCAGCTTCCTATCATGAAGAGAAGAACGCTATCGTTACTCTCTATGCACGTCCCCTTCGGTCTCTGGATGAACAGAAAAGAATATTGATCACCTGACTGCTTTATGCCTTCGATATGAGGCAGCAGCATCATTTAGAGGTGACATCAGAGCAGGTCACAACAACATGGTGCGGGGAAACTACGCGATCAAATACTCTTCTCGTCTTCACTTGCCTTCCGCGCTAAGTTTCTAGTACAATTGCCAGATTTTCAATTATTCCTTTGGATATTTCTTTCACAATGCATTTGAATCTCTCAAAAACCGTTCTCCTCTTCGCCCTCTCCTCTGCTTGTGCAGGTCTCGCAACACATATAGACCAAAAACCAATCCAAGAAAGCAAAGACGCTTTCGACCTTGTTCGACATGCGTAAGTTGATGCAAACTACTGTGACGTCTCATTTCCCAACTCAGGAATATTTAGGTTGAAGAAAGCAGCCATCATCGACGAAGTCATCGATGATTTCCACCCAAAATGCTTCGTAGCTGCATTATATGACAAGGAACAGAGACCAGTAGCTTTAGGAAATAAATTCAAGAAATCAGAGACGAAAGAGAAGCCCGCCTTGAGGATCTACTGTCCAAATATCAAGAGTACTCCAGGCCTTGTACTTGCGCTTACGGATCCTGATGCACCGTCGAGGAACGACCCGAAATGGGCGGAGATGTGTCATGTGAGGCACCCCTTTCCTTGTCCCTATTCTGAGTCTTCGATGCCTTTTGAGGCACTGGAGTGATATATTTTCTGTATGGACTGGTGTGTTTCATCAGAGTCAATGTCCGAGCGAGCTTGGGTTATCGGACATGTTCTAAAGGTCAAAGACCGTGCTCAACATTGAGCATTGCATATGTTCCTCCGAAATGCATGGCATTCAAGGCTAACTCCATGCAGTGGATCGCAGTCGTTTTCGCAACAAACCAGACCGGCATAGAACTAGATCTCGATCTCGACATTACCTCCACCGCAGATCTAGTCGAATGTAAGCCAGCACAATCTTAATCCACATTGTAATTTCTTAAAAAATCTCTCCCACAGATAAACCTCCCGGACCACCTCCAAAGACAGGCTACCACCGTTATATATTCCTTCTTCTCGAAGGTGTTAACACCAATCTCACGGTCCCAGAAGATCGCCAACATTGGGGTACGGGGAAGAAACGACATGGAGTTAGAGATTGGGCCGAGCAGGAGGGCTTGGCTGTCGTGGGAGCGAATTTCTTCGTTGAGCGGACTAAGAAATAATCGTCTGTCCTAAATGATTAAGATTCTGGACTAACTAGCGATCGCCTTCTAAAGCTGAAGAAGAGTATTACAAGCATGGAAAGGTCGTGTTAAAATTATTCAGAGCAGAGGAATATAAATTGCAAGTCTACTCATCAATGTTCCATCCATACCTAGAAATTCTCGGCTACCAATCCCATCATCAGATCTTCATGGGACTTCCATCGTCTTCAGCGGCGACCCTCATGTGATTTTATAGTTCTTAAACGCTCTCGTCTTAACCTTTCGCTCAAACATCAAATCTAGCTCCTCATACGTCCTTCCCTTCGTTTCTGGAATGCGGAAATACGCCCATATAAGGCAAAGGACTGAAAGACCTCCTGTGCGTCACAATATTAGCATCAATTTCAGAAATACAAGGGAATAGAAGAAAAGGAGGTTCTTGCTCACCAAAGAAGAATCCAACCTTCCCTCTCCAATTCGCCTGATCCTGATTGATCATATACGGAATAGCAACCGTCATGACAATGCCAACCATAGCCTGCGCAGCAGTAGCTACGGCGATCGTCTTGGTGCGAACTTTCGTAGCGGAGACCTCGCAGAAGAGGACGTAGGCGACCGGGCCGATTGAGATGTCGAAGACACCGTTCCAGATTATCTGCAGTGTTGCGTTAGCTATCTCTTTGAGCGATCCTAATGTGAGAGGTGAAGTTGTTTCAAATGGGTTAGATTACCAATAGAACGCATTGAGCCCAAGTGATGCTCTTGTGATCAAGGTAGTTTGGAGCAAGATCCAGAAATCCAATGATGAACATCAGCATAGTCATAATGGTAAGACCGATGTTGTAGATACGTCTTCGACCCCATTTCGCGATCGCGATCCAAGATAGACAGGTAGCGACCCAGCCGACAGCTAGGAAGCCAACGCTCATATCAAATGATTTGTCATTGTCGAGTCCAATAACTAGAACAGGTGAGCGTTCGGGGAAAAGGGTTTTCTTCTGAGTGGGACTTACGGTCGAAGAAGAGTGCCGCAAAGCCTACTAGATAGATGCCACTGAAGACTTGCGTAGCGTAGACACCGATTGATATCTCTGTTCGACGCCAATTAGCTTTGTTAAAGCAGTCCCAGTATGTAGTTCCGGTCTCCATCTCGAGCTCTAGTTTGTCTGTCTCGATCATCATTGCAAGAGTAAGTTTATTATCAATAGTAGGAGATGACAAGCGGTTGAGCGCCTTTTCTGCATCGTTAAGTCTTCCTTGTCGTATCAACCACCATGGTGATTCAGGTGCAAAAGGCATTCCGACTAGGATAATGATAGGCCAAAGCCATTGTAGCGCGAATGGTGCACTGTATGCCCAATGGTTGTCGAGAGTCTCCGTCCCAGCAATAACTCCACTTGCAAGCAATTGGCCGGTCACAAAACAAAGATTGATGTAAGCCGTGAGTTGGCCTCGGAATGCCATGGGACAGACCTCAGAGGCGTAAGTAGGTGCAATAGTCGTGTAAGTGCCCAAAACGAGGCCGCCAATGAGTTCACCAACCAGCAGGACCACGATTGAGCGGGTGAAGAACTGCATAAATATAAAGCAAGCAGTGAGTGTCACGCAACCCGCGAATGTCTTTTAACATCAGCCTGCGTCACTCCAAATATGGTTTCAACGTACATATCTCCGACCCCACCATTCCATTGGATATCCAACAAGAACAGCGCCCACGACCTGACCGATCGGGTTCCCCATACCCAGGGCAGTTTGCCAGGGAGCGCTGATAATGTAGGTATCCGGAGCCGCGAAGAGGTAACCGAAATCTTTCTGAAAGGCGCGCTCGTTGTACAAACTGCCGAGGAGCTGTAAATTAAGATTGCAGCGTAAGTATACCTCTTTTATAATTTCAAGGGATTTTTGGGAGGAGGATGTTTGTATGAAGATAACGAGACATGGACGAGTCTGCATTGAGTTTTACACTAAAAGGGAAAAGAAAGGGAATAAATGCTCTGCAAAAACAGAGACTTACCTGAGGATCGAAAGCTGTCATGATAATCCCGAGCGAGAAGAATGCAGACCATCCCATCGCTGCAGGATACAATCTCACACCTTCGAAGAAGGTCATCTTGTGCTCTCTCTCAGTAGCATGAAAGGCATCTTCTCCAAATACTGGCTTGACAGCGAGGTCAGCCTCATCGGGACCACTCTCAGTAACGACGCCTGCTTCTTCTGGTTTCCCCATCTTGACACTTGCTTTGAGCACTCGTACTGACTGAGAATACGATGAAATCAAAAGGGAGACGTATGCGCGACAGCTTGGAAATGGCCAGCATTATTAACTTTTCTGGGACTGCAAAGACCCATCCCGAACTGAGATGGCTGGTTGGGTCCGGAGCACTGACACTGGGTCGCTACGGATGCGATGCGAAAGACACGCGATAACGGTACTGACAAGGAACGGGATCGCCATCTCTGGCTGATCGCACATATTACCTGGGGAGAGGCGCAGACAGTTTGGAGATAGCAACGTTGCCATGGACCAGTATCCTTACATCCCACTTCTTGGCGTGCAAACAGCCGATGGTAGAGTACCTTAGATACTGGCAGCGACTTTTTCAGCACTTCCACATTAAGCCAGGTAGCACAAGAGGCCGAAACCTTTTAAGCTCTCATTGAGCACATATAGCAGAAACAACGTGCGTTGATGACACTCAAAGGGTGTTCTGCCCGAAATGATGCTTGTGGATATCCCACTGCTGATATCGCACTTGAGTGTTCAACTCGGTGGTGACATGAGGTACACAGATAAAGAAAGAAAAGCGAGTGGTCGTTCAACTACCGTGCAAGAGAACCCCGGACAAACCCCACCCACTCCTGCCCTTGCAAGCCACCCTTCTTCAGGCTAAAGTTGCTAACCACAAAAGGAAAGAGTTTGGACCTTAAAAGGTTAAATTATTCGCCTTGCACGGCTTTACCTTCCTCATTTAAGAACAGCTTTATCGACTGCGTGGAACATCGTGAAGTGACGAGCTCATTACTATCTATACATTTGACTTAATTATATCCTCAACTTTGCATCGTCCACTATAACTCGAAATACATACAAGCCGTAGCATTGGGATAAGTCTGCCACAGACGCAGAATCTTCGCTTCATGAGGCATGACCTCGACCGTGTACGGAATATCATAACAACCGTGCTCTTTATGTTTCCATAGATCTCGCAGACGATACCGGTCCCACGGCACAGTGAGGTCCCGACGCGGACTGATGCTCATCTCAGCGGTGACTGGTCCTCGGTTGAGCAATGCAACGGCGTAGCTGCCGTCAGCCAACTGTCTGCCATAGACTTGCAAGTTGCCATCTACATCTTGTGTGCCAACTACCTGAGCAGCTTGTCCTAGTGGATCTTGGCTGACCTCAATGACTTCCTTGTTTGTGAGGGTTTGAAGGTCGTAGGCACTGAGTGTTCGAACGTCGGATCCAATCAGCAATGGTGAAGCCACCATGCACCACATACTGAAATGAGTCCTGTATTCGAGATTTGAGGCTCCAGTGCCTACCAGCTGTGAGCTGTTTCCATTCAAACCAACAATGAGCATATCATAATCATTCCAATGACCTGGTCCAGAATACTGCGTTATATTGTTGCCAACATCCAGCATATCGAGGACGTCGAAGTAGTACTTCTCGCGATTGCCAGGATAGTTGAAATCGTCCGAGATATCCTGTCCAATACGCCACTGATTTGCGCCCTCAGCCGCAGCCCATTCCCAGATATTTGCCCATCCACAGTGGCAAGCGTGGTACACTATAGGACGCGACGTTGCGAGTAGTGCCTGGGACATCTTCAGCATAATACCTTGTACTTCTGCTTGTGGCGCGTCAATGCCCTCTGAGCAGCAGCTGTCGTATTTCAAGTGATCGACTCCCCAAGAAGCAAACATGGCCGCATCCTCCGCCTCATGGCCAAGACTACCAGTGTAGCCAGCACAAGTACTATCTCCAGGTCCAGAATAGATTCCCAACTTGAACCCCCTTGAGTGTGCATAGTCTGCCAATGCTTTCATACCACTTGGGAACTTCGCTGGATCAGGTTCCAGTGGATGGTCCGAGCGATTGCCCTTGTAATGCTGCCACCCGTCATCCAAGTTGATGTATATAAATCCAGCATCTCTAAGTCCGTTTGATGCCATCGTGTCGATGGTATCCCTGAACAGCTTCTCATCGATTCGGTCTCCGAATTGGTTCCAACTGCTGAAACCCATTGGTGGTGTCAAAGCGAGACCATTGCTTATACCGGTGGATACGGGGACATTAGTCTCGACTGTCAGTGTGAGTGAGAGCGTAGTAAGAGACGAGGTGGTTAGATTCGGATATATTTGTGCCATGACGGAGAGCACTCCATAGCTAAGGAGGAGCGCGAGATACATGGCGATCTGCTCGTTTGGAGCCAAGACGAGAACGAGGGAAATTTCTTGCCCTCAGATCTAACAGAAGTAAAAGGATTGAGGACCTCAGAGACGAATTGACGTCGATAAAATGAGCTCAAGAAACAATACACAACCAGCAAGAATAAGTAGTAGTAGTAAAAAGCCTTCTTAAGCTATATAAACCACCTTCATCTACTTATTCGTCAGGCGCCCATTCCCATATTGAACCCCATCAAAAAAATCTTCGTACCTTACCTGTGCCTGACCGATTCACGCTTAAGATATTGACTTTTATAATAGCCAAGAGTTCATGCATGCAAGAAGCACCCTTGTGCTTTTCTGGCCGAGGGATTTTTCCGCTCCTAAATTGCGGGGGAAAAGCGGGAAGGCTGCAGGAATGAGGCGCGTGGCACAGGCTGTTCGACAGACATACTGACGAATGAAGATGAAGATGGAAAGATAAGGGCGTCGGTTGAACGTTACATATTGGAACAGTTTGGGATTTGCAGGGTTCTGGAGGTTAAAGTAACGTGAGCGAGTGATTGTGGAGGAGCTTGGCATTTTGGCATTTGAGTTGTGAATGCCCTCATCGGCAGTCAGATCGGCTCGCTTGGTCATTGATCGAGACTAGCGCGGTTCTTAAGTTCGCACGTATCTCTGTCTGAAAGTGTGGATTGCACTGCTTGTGTTGTTCATTTGTCTCCGTTCTCTACGCTTTTATATGAAGATATACTGACTCAGCACAGTCGTCTTCTTTCCCAAGTCCTCCATCACTAGGTTAGAACACTAGAATCAAGAGGTCTCTCAAGTTAGTCATCGACTGGACTTCTAGCACCGAGGCTAGACCAAAACCGAGGCTAGCACCAAAATAGGGATCTTGGGAAGGGTCAAGACTTTCAGGTGAGAGAAAGGCAAATACACATGAAGAAAGCAGGACATGAAGACAGTCTTTGCATCATTTTTTGCTCCTCTGAGAGATAAATAGCTTTATTAAACCTATACATAGATCTCAAACAGAATACTCCTGAGCTTTAGGGTCAAAATAATGGTGCATTTCCTGCCCTGCTTTTTCATAACCACATTTCTCATAAAAGGGGGCATTATCCGGCGAGCAGTCCAAAATAGACTGTGATATCTATTAGCACGTACTCGGAAAGCTGTGAAAGAATACAGACTTTATAGCACCCAACTTTCTTGGCAATATGGTCCAGTGCTTGGATGAGTTTTACACCAAATTTCTGGCCTTGCATATCTGATGCAATGGCAATGTCTTCGAGATGACCCTGTATCCCGAGCTCATACAAGCTATACACTCGTTCAGCTCGGTCTCATCCACTTTCGTCCCATGATTCGAAACTCACAATTTCTTCTCAACAAATAGGGTTCCAGTCCCAACGATTGATTTTGAGGCTTCTTTTGACTCATCGACGATCACGACTGTATAATAGGTGCCATTGCAGCCTTTCATGAAATCGAAGCGTTCTGTCCACGTCGACTCGGAAATCTCGCCCACGTGCGTGAGGCCCCTCAGAACATCGAGGTGGCCTCTATGGAAGTCGCTACGTTTAAGTGGTCGAAGCGTGCAGGTTTCTGGAAGAATGGCTTGAACTTCTTGAGAGATGAGAGATGAGGAGAACAGTTCTTGAGAGGAAGTCATCGTGAAGAGAATGTGTTGTGAGGTGGTTAAAAGGTGGGGTTGAGAGGAGGGAAAGAAAGGAAGCGGGACGAAGGTTTTAAGGAATGTATAGAAGTGAAGTCGGTATGGGGTATATTTGATGCAACCTGCCTCTTTTAAAGTCTCCCTATGTTGACATGTACATGAGGCTAATATAGGCAATTAGAACTCCTGAGCACTCGTAAGACAGTCCAACCATGCGTGACGCCATGTGATGCGCGGGGCAGGTTGAGCTCTAAAACCACCCAAGCTCTAACCCACACATGCACAACATGTAACATAGCCAGAGTAGCAAATGATAAGTAGAAAGTTAGAATGAATGGGGAGAGCAATGCCTCCGTGATCCAGCTGAAAAGAAGTGCTGAAAGGGAATGCCAAGCAGGGAAATGTGGCTGAGAGGACGCATTTGACTCGTTGCGTAGCGCGGGGCTGAGTTCAGAGTTCCTTGCCCCTTTGACACTCGCAGCTCAAGTGCGTGTGCGAGTGTGCGCGTGCGACCGAACAAAAGCCTTCGCGATCTCTCGTCTTTTCTCATTGCTTTACAATCTACCTTTTCGATATTCAAAGCAGTTTTCCGGGATTGCTAAGATAGAGAGAATAGCTATCATGACGGGTCCTGCAACGTAAGCTCCCCTCCCTTGTTGGAGAATAGAAGGAGCGTCTTACTCCTCCCACTCGTATTGCATGTGAGGACTGAAGCTGACGATGGAACATGTATAGACCTGGCCAAGAAGGTCCTTCATTTGCTCCTCCTCCTCTCCCCGAAGGCTGGATCGCACAATGGGATGCTCATAGCAAGAAGTACTATTTCGTTCAGCTTTCCACGGGCGCTTCGCAATGGGATACTCCTACGCATGCCGCACCGACGGGTCCGACACCACAGGCTACACCACAGGGCGTAGATCATCCTTATGGAACACCGGGCCATGGCCAGGTAGCATATGCGGATCCTGACCTTGTTACGAATGCAGATGGCAGCCAGAGTATTAGGAGAGCGGACGGGACGCTGGAACCATATAATGGAGACAGAAGTTTGACTGGGAATATCGGCGTAGGTTCCTTTGCTACTTGCCCCAGAGAAAGGGTGGTCCTAATATTGGATATTTAGCAATTTGCCATGAACCAGTTACTCGGCGGAGGAAAGAAACAGAATAATCAGAGCAGCGGTCTGGCAGGACTGGCAGGCCAGTTTTTGGGCGGCGGCTCGAGCCATGGTCAGAGTAGCGGACACTCGAATACTAGTGCTGGGTCAGGGATTGCTGGTGCGTTGATGGGAAGTCTGCTTGGTGGCGGGAAGAAGCAAGACAATCAGCAAACGAATTACTCTGGGTCACAAAGTACACAGCATGGTTCAAGTGGTTTCATGGGAAGCCTAGGAGGAATGTTTGGTGGCCACCAACAAGGCTCTTCTTCTGTATGTCAAAAGAATGCTTCGCAGGAGGAATTTACTGACCCATTCAGCAGGGAAATAATTATGGATATTCCTCACATGGCAGCTCGGAAGGTGGATATTCTGGTTCTGCACCACCGACATCATACCAACCCAGCGGTGCAACTCAGAGTAGCTATACCGCACAGCAACAGCAAAACCACCCACAGAGCCAGCACTCATACACCCAAGCACAACCTCCGGCACAATCGTACGGCCAGCAGCCATCTTATAGCGCCTCCACTCCTCAATATGGAGCATCACCAAACCCACAACAACAGTACGGCGCCTCTCCGAATCCACAACAAAGCCAACAACATTATGGAGCTTCCCCAAATCCCCAGACAAGCTATGGTGCCGCCTCGAGCTCGCAACCTCCATACGGAGCTCCTCCTAGCTCTCAGCCTTCATTTGGGCCGCCTCCTACTTCTCAGCAACCTCCTTATGGCGCTCCTCCTAATTCCCAGCCCTCATACGGTCCCACGTCCCCTGCTCAACAACCTCCTTATGGCGCTACTACTAATTCGCAACCACAGTACGGCGCTCCATCTCAGCAACAGCCACCATTTGGAGGAATTCAGCACCAAGACACATATGGACGTCCTCCACAAAATCATCAATATCCTCCTGCCCCTTCTGAGTATGGAGCGCCGCAGAACAGCGGAAATCTTCCTCCCCAACAACATCAACACTTCCAAGGACTCCACAATGCAGAGCATTCTGGTGGGCTATATGGCAATAGCCCTGCGGCGCCTCCTGTACCAATGGCTAGCCATCCAGGCCAAAATCCTCCGCAGGGAGGCTATAATGCACCAACCTCCAGCTATGGCGGACAACAGCGATGGTGATCTTATGATGGCGTTAGCATTGGCGGCATGAAAATGGTTGAACATTTCTTTTGTTGGACTGGGGGTCTCCTCAATTAGATGGATATCCAGCAAGTGCATCGATTGCACGACATGTAGTCATAATGAAGATTGATTTTCATGAGCTTGCAACTTTTTGAACACTACATTTTTTTCCTGTCTGCATCTGTGTTGAGCTTTGCTACACTTTGTACCAGCACACTGATGTACTTGGCGAGGTACCAAGCTCCGATAGCAATTATCATGATATACGCGGCAGTAGGCAGTAATGATCGCGGGAAGATATTAAAAGCGTATGGATCTAGGATTATATCCACGAAGACTGGTGGCACATTCTCCATCAGTGTTTTATTCATGGTGTAATAGTCTGCTGCTGCGAAGACTTGCAGAAAGAGCGTCGATGAGGCGGCTTTGGGTGTATGCTTGGACGACTTCTCTTCTTTCGCAATACTTGGCTTTTGGCTCTCTGCATCCAACAAGTCTGGCTGCCTAGCTTCTGAGTATTGTGCAAGGGAAGTAATCAGTTCTGGGGTTTCGAAGACGGTAGCTAGGTCATAGGTTTCGAGACGAAAGGAAGTTGGTTGCTGTTTTGTATCAGCACGAGCTTCGATCGGAAAGTCATTGGAGTTCACAGTAGCGGCCCAGCATATCCTGACTTCGTATCTCTGCCCTTCTTGCAGTGTTTGCAGTAGGTACCAAGATGACTTCCCATACTTGGAAGAGTTTGTGGGGAATTCTGCTTCGATATGTGTTCTCAGAGACCAATAGTGCGGGGATAGAGCTTCGAGCTGCAAGTCTTCCAGAGTAGGATGCTCAACTGGGACTTCCAGATTGCTTGGTGCAAGGAAGATGGTTTTTTCGGTGTTACCAAGTACATAGTGTATTTGAAGCACAATGAACAAAAGTAATTGAAGCATTTTGTCCTCGATCGTAGTAGAATTGCTGCTTTCCTCTAATCTGGTTGACCCTCGAATTCGGTGTTTACAACCATTTTGGCTGGATTAAGAAGCTTTGACCATAATATCTTCATTAGGCCTAGCGCCTTGCACAACGCGCCTCCTTTTCCTGGCGCGGCGACGGGTTTTGTAAACAGCGGCCCACCACAGAAGCGAAGGCTCTCAATCAAATCCCCTGTACCACTCTTCCTTCCCCACTACCATCTTCACAGACCATAATCACGACCTCACAGACAAATTTGCTGTGAATTGTACATTCTACGCTGAGCAATCTACTCAACTAATACCGCCAACATGAGAGAAGTCATTAGCATCAACGGTATGTGCATTCGACGCGCTGCACACCGCTCCCTCCCGCGTCCCAATGTCTGGAAGTTTTACTGATATGTATACTTCAAATAGTCGGTCAGGCTGGTTGCCAAATTGCCAACTCTTGCTGGGAGGTGAGCTTTAACATCTTCGACAACATGATCTGCACGGAAGCGTCTTGTTGTTGATACCTGGTGTGACTAACGTGAAGGGTTTTCACCATAGCTCTACTGCCTTGAGCACGGTATTCAGGTATGTTTATCTTGCTTCCACATACTCGCAGAGTCTATCCGAAAACATCAAATGCCTTGCTAACGCATGCTACTGTGTCTAGCCCGATGGATACTTGACTGAGGAGCGCAAAGCTGCCGACCCTGATCAGGGTTTCAGCACCTTCTTCTCCGAGACCGGTATGTATACATGTGCAGATATACTATGAGAATCATCTGACGTGTTATCGTCTTTTAGGTCAAGGCAAATATGTTCCCCGAACCATCTACTGCGACCTCGAGCCCAACGTTGTCGATGAAGTCCGCACCGGTACCTACCGCAGTTTGTTCCACCCCGAGTTGATGATCACTGGCAAGGAGGATGCTTCAAACAACTATGCTCGTGGTCACTACACTGTTGGCAAGGAGTTGATCGACCAAGTCTTGGACAAGGTCCGTCGTGTCGCTGATAACTGCTCTGGTCTCCAAGGTTTCCTCGTCTTTCACTCCTTCGGTGGTGGAACTGGTTCTGGATTCGGTGCTCTCCTCATGGAGCGTCTGTCCGTCGACTTCGGCAAGAAGGTCAAGCTGGAATTCTGTGTTTACCCAGCTCCTCAAACCGCTACATCTGTTGTCGAGCCATACAACTCTATCCTTACCACTCACACCACCCTCGAGCACTCCGACTGTTCGTTCATGGTTGATAACGAGGCTATCTACGATATCTGCCGACGAAACCTTGGTCTTGAGCGCCCCAACTACGAGAACTTGAACCGCTTGATTGCACAGGGTATGCTTTGTTCAATGCACCTGTTATTTGAGCAGACGCTAACGAATTCATTTAGTTGTTTCTTCTATCACCGCCTCTCTTCGTTTCGATGGTTCCTTGAACGTCGATCTCAATGAATTCCAAACCAACTTGGTCCCATACCCACGTATCCATTTCCCTCTCGTTGCCTACGCCCCAGTTGTCTCTGCTGCTAAGGCTTCCCACGAGGCCAACTCCGTGCAAGAGATCTCCATGTCTTGCTTCGAGCCCAACAGCCAGATGGTGAAGTGTGATCCACGTAATGGGAAGTACATGGCTACTTGCTTGCTCTACCGTGGTGATGTCGTTCCTAAGGACGTCCACGCTGCCGTTGCTACTCTCAAGACCAAGCGCACTATCCAATTCGTTGACTGGTGCCCAACTGGCTTTAAGATTGGCATCTGCTTCGAGCCTCCTCAGATGGTTCCCAACGGTGACCTTGCTAAGGTGAACCGTGCTGTGTAAGTTTTTATGTTACTGTTCGAAAGGACCAATGGCTGACATATCCTAGCTGCATGCTTTCCAACACCACCGCCATTGCCGAAGCCTGGTCCGCACTCTCCCACAAATTCGACCTCATGTACTCCAAGCGTGCCTTCGTTCACTGGTATGTCGGTGAGGGCATGGAAGAAGGAGAATTCTCTGAGGCACGTGAAGATCTTGCTGCTTTGGAGCGTGATTACGAAGAAGTCGCAACTGATTCTCTTGATGATGGCGAGGGTGCTGAGGCCGAGTACTAAACAAATTGCTTCACCGAGTGATATGTTTATCTCCTGTGGGATCACATACTTGGAGGGCTAGATTTCGCACTTGATTCGGCACTTGATACTTCGATTGGAGTGTTGGAGCTTCGTTATGTTAGCGCGGGTTGATTCTGCCGTCTCTTCTCTTTTTCACTACGACCTTGTGTGGAGGGTTTCCTTCAATCAGAATGATAAACAATGCTTCTTGTAATTCAGACAGCAATAGGCAAATCAACTGTCGATACTACTCACCTCCCACTGCAATGTGACTCTGAAAGACGCATGCATTTGCCAATGGATAATCCCAAGCATGCAGGTCATCCATGTGACCTGCACGTTTCTGCCCATCTGGATGCAGGTTAGGCCGAAAGAGACAAGAAGTTTGAGGTTGCGTTGAAATCATTCGCTTGGTGGCCAATTGCTCCCAGCGAGTAAAATAAATCGTGAGGCGGCAGGCGAAGCTAGAGTGGGAAGGGCGCCAATCCCTCGTTGTAATCCCGTCCTGCGAGCTAGCTCCGGATCTTCCAGCTTCTACCTCATCTCTTTGGAACGACGGCAGCTTTGTCAACATACGTTTCCCGACAACTTCAAAGCTATTATACCATTTCAGCCATAATCTGCAGCTTCAGTTCTAAGATTGAGATTACTACAAGTTTGTGCAAGGCTCCCGAACACCAACGAGACTCGGAAAGCGGAGCGCGATGGCCGAGGACCCAAGTAAGAGCTTATTTACTTTCGAGCTTTGATCAATTCGACAATGAGAATCTGAGACGTCTTGGAGGCTCTGTCTGAACATTATAGGATGGAGCACATGGCGATGGAGATGTCTAAGATGGCTTTCACATGCTGACTGTTGTTACAGCGGCACCAAATCTGAACCTCACGCCAGAAGAAAAACGCCTATTTGGTCAGCTATTTCGGCAAGCAGATTCAGACAGCGTTGGTGTTGTGACAGGAGAGGTTGCTGTCAAGTTCTTCGAAAAGACAAGGCTTGAGCCGCGTGTGCTCGGAGAGGTATGCACATCCAGTCTGCGCCAATTTCGATGACAGCCTTCGGTGCTCTCGAGGTCTATAATACTGATGGTTTCTTGCCCCCTAGATATGGCAGATTGCGGATAAGGAGAATCGAGGCTTTCTCACTCCTACAGGCTTTGGGGTGGTGTTGAGGTTGATTGCGCATGCCCAGGCTGGGCGAGATCCCACTCCCGAACTAGCACTCAAGCCTGGCCCTCTTCCAAAATTCGATGGCATAAGCGGCTCTGCTCCAGGCGTGAGCCCTACGATTCAACCCCCTCCTGGCCCTCCACCAAGCGCATTACAACCCCAAGCAAGCGGATCTGGGCCTATACGGGTTCCTCCGTTGACGCCAGAAAAAGCGGGTCAATATGCAGCTCTATTCGAGAAGTCAGGAGCATCGAATGGGGTACTGCCAGGAGAGCAAGCGCGATCAATATTTGAGCGTTCAGCTCTGTCAAATGAGGTTCTGGGCAGGATATGGAATCTGGCAGATACTGAACAGAAAGGTTCTCTACAAGTGAATGAATTTGTGATCGCTATGCATTTGCTAGCGTCATTCAAAGTAGGAGCTCTCCGCGCATTACCAAACATACTTCCTCCAGGACTCTACGAAGCCGCAGCTCGCAGGCCACCGAGTAGACAGTCTTCAGGAGCTGGTGCCATGTCGGCCATACCCAGACAATTCAGTGGTGCAGCCCGAGCTGGTAGCCCACTTAGTCGACCTGCTTACGCTCCACCACCACCACAACAATTCCCTCAGAACTCAGGAACTGCTGGTGATTGGGCGATTACTCCTGCAGACAAGGTAAAGTTTGATAACATCTATAATGGTCTGGATAGAACCAATAGGGGCTTCATCACAGGAGATGAAGCAGTGCCATTCTTCAGCGAATCAAAACTTCCAGAAGAGGCTTTAGCTCAAATCTGGGACCTTGCGGACATCAATTCCGCTGGACACTTGACAAGGGATGAATTTGCCGTCGCTATGTATCTTATTCGACAACAGCGAGGCAAACGAGATGGACGAGAGTCTTTACCTGCTACGTTACCAACTAACCTAATTCCACCGAGTATGCGAAACCAGGTCCGGCCTGCTCCTCTTACAACGGCACCAGCCTTCGATACTGCCCCCACCATGCCCAAATCAGCTGCAGAAGATTTGTTCGGTCTCGATGCTCTATCCTCTTCTCCTCCTCCTCCTATGGCCCAAGTTCCCCAATCTACCGGTGGCTCCGGCTCCTTCGGCGTTAATCGTCAGGTAACAGGCGATCCCTTTGGAGGTCCAATGACTCCAACATCACCCGCACAAATCTCTCCTCAGCACTCTACTTTGTTCAAACCCTTTATACCCTCTTCAACATTCGGGCAAGGTCTCACTCATCAAGGAACTGGCGGCTCTAATAGCTCCGGCCCATCTCTACAAAGAAGCTTCCAACCTCAGTCTTCTTCTGCTACTGAGGACTTGCTGGGCGACAACGATCCTGAAATTAGCAAAAAGCTCACGAATGAGACAACCGAGCTTGCAAACCTCTCCAACCAAGTTGGCAACTTGTCCAAGCAAATGCAAGATGTGCAGGGACAACGAGCGACTTCACAAAATGAGCTGAATCAAGCGAGTACTCAAAAGCGTGAATTCGAGACCCGCCTCGCTCAGCTACGCTCTCTCTATGAGCAAGAAGTCAAGGATGTGAAAAGCTTGGAGGAGCGCCTCGCAACCTCTCGAGCTGAGACCAAGAAGTTACAAACTGATATCGCCATGCTCGAGGGAACTTATGGAGACCTCCAGACCCAGCACCGACAGATTGTTACTGCTTTACAAGCAGATCAACAGGAGAATGCCAACTTAAAAGAACGTATGAGAGTCGTGAACGCCGAAATTACGCAGATGAAGCCGACGTTGGAGAAGCTCAGGTCAGATGCTCGTCAACAGAAGGGTTTGGTTGCAATTAACAAGAAACAGCTTGCAACAAATGAAGCAGAAAGAGACAAGCTGAGAGCCGAGGCTGAAGATCTGAATAGGAGCATCAAGGAGGACACGGAAACACTTGCTGCAGCTGCCAAAGTACAGAGCCAAGCCCCGGTTGCAAGTCCTGCCCCATCGACTATGAGTGCCAACAACCCTTTCTTCCGCCGTCATCCAAGCTCGGGTGATATTCCCACGTCTCCTTTCGCTGCATCGCCTGCTGCGAGCCAGCACAATGATAGATCGTTTGAGAATGTGTTTGGCCCTTCATTCGCTGCTGCTACAAACGAACCACCGCCACCAACAAGCTTCAAAGCAGAGGGTGTTCGCTCACCGTCTGTGGGATCTGCAACAGCCGCTCCCGTTCGCCAGCAGACGACTGGAGGAAGCGGATTCCCCACACCATCGTCTCCTACACAAACTAGTCGAGAGATTCCTACTGTCAGTGAGCAGCCACCACCACCTCCTGAATCAAGACAAATCAGCTCCAGTTTTTTACCATTCCCCTCACATGATGATTCAATGACTTCGTCTCGACAAGTTTCAGCGCCGAATAGCCGATCTGGGGAAGGCTCTACTGGCGCTGATACGCCTACAAATTACATGGGCATGACGCCAACGGGCTCATCAGCCGCAGGACCAACAGAAACTACAAGGGCTGTATCACCTGGTGTCGACCGAAAATCTAATGCTTCCCCTACCGGTCTTGAGGCTCCTCAAGATGTAATCCCAGGTGCATTCCCAGGCGACTCAAACTCGAAAGTTGTTGCAACGCCTACAGGTGGAAGCACCTTGAGCGAGCAAGCCGCTGCTGACCCTTTCGCTCTGAATAAAGCTCCAGAGCGCACTGGCACTGCCAAGGACGACTTCGATGCTGCTTTCGCTGGCTTTGGCAATACTGCCAAGACACAAGAGCGCTCCCATACAGGCAATTCATCTGCATCTGGCTCTGCCAACGTCGCTGGATTCAATAAAGAGTTTCCACCAATAGCCGAATTGGAAGACGATGATGAAAGTGATAGCAATGAAGAAGGCGGTGGTTTTGATGATGACTTCGCCCCAGCTTCTCCTGGCCATGGCAGAAAGTCAAGTGGGAATCAAGCACCTATTGCATCGCAACCAGCAAATACCTTGAACGATACGCTGGCTGTAAGGCCTACAGTGGTAACCCAGGCTTCTGCACAGAGCGTAGGCAGCAACCCACCACCTCCTAACGCTCAAGCCTCACCACCTGCGTACAACAAAGCTGTATCTCCAGCTGATCAAGCCCATTCACAAGCACAGCAGTATATCGGGCTTCTTCCTTCTCGTGAAGTCCCTACACCAACATCTCCAGAACAGACTTCAAGCACCGTCACTGGCCAGACACCATTCAGCGTTCCTCAAGTCTCGTCGCAGCCAGTCCTGCCAGCCAAGATTCCTTTTGATGATGATTTCGACGACTTCGAAGACCTGGAAGATGCAAAAGAAGGAAGCGCCGATGACGATTTTGCGAACATCTCTAATCATGACCGTTCTGGTCTGGACGACTTTAATCCCATGTTCGATAGTCCTCCAGCTTCCAAAGGTCAAGAACACCCAGCACAAAGCAATGGCTTCGGCAGCAGCAATGCCTTTGGAGATTTTACTCAGTCACCAGTCACTAGCCAGCCACCTCTTGCTACTCAAGCAGTCAATGATAGCCATGACTGGGATGCTATATTCGCTGGTCTCGACGAGCCTGCACCGGCACCGGCTGAGTCTCCCAAGACTGTGTCTGCACAACCTCTCAACAATGGGACCTCGACTGCTGCGCCTGAAAGACCACAAATTGGCAGAGCACTTACAGAAGCTGGGGTTCATGATGATCCCATATTGAAGAGTTTGGTGGCTATGGGGTATGCTAGGAATGACTCTTTAGCCGCACTGGAGAAGTATGATTATAATTTGGAAAGGGTAGGTTCTCTTTTGTCATGATATTATCAGGTTCGTACTAAACTATCGGGGATAGGCTGCGAATTACCTTGCCAGTCAGTCATGAATTGTGGTTGGAGAAGTGAGGGACGGATGGAAGATGGATAGGTGAAATTGAGGATGAAGTTCGAGATGTGCATAGTTTAATGAAGTGTATTCTATGGCGGCATTCGGCAAGCACAGATTCTAGTCTTCTGTTGATCACGACCTTCCTTGTTATTCGTGCTTGGGTATTGCATCAAGACGATCACGCCTTCTTTGTTCCAATATTGGTAGGTGAGTCTCGGTGCTGAGAGTTGCTTAAAGGAGTAATGTCCAATCTCCCTTGGGTCATAGTCCAATTTCAATATCAGGTAGTGGATGTCATGACTACTCCTAAACAGAATCTAGAGAAGTCCTCAAGAATTTTCAGAGATTGGAAGCACATGTTGCCAACAAATCATGCAGCTTCGGAACCTAAGCTCGCTTGCGGACAGGGGGTTTCTAGCGTTCACCCTTTCGCTCTTCACTTGAGAATTCCACAGCTGATCATCAATAATATTGAAGCAAAAGAGCAGTGCGAGATCTTTGATCACTGGCTTTTCCATGTTGGAATTTGTATCTTTAAATTGCTCCACCGTATAGTAGTACTCGTATTGGAATGCAATCAAAACGCCTCACATTCTCCACGGTCCCGCGTCAAATTTCACAGACTTAACCTCACATCCCAACGTCCCTTTCCCCTCTCACGACCGACCTTGAACAACATCTCATCTCATCCTACATCACCCAATAACTCATCACGATGCAGTCTTCACACCTCTTCACACTCCTCACCCTCCTCTTCTCAACCCTCACACTCGTCCTCGCCCTCCCACACAACCTTCCCCGCCACTTAACAAAAAGACGAGACTTCCACTTCCGACGCAGCAGCGCTCATTTCCCCTCTAACTTCCGCTCTCTCCTCCCATCCTCATCCCACAACCAGAACCTCTTCCCTTCTCATGACCAAAAACAAAAGGAGAGAAGAGATCAGCTAGCTTGGACAACGACACTAACGAAACCGTTTTCGCTTACGATTTGGAACATTCTTAGCCATCCGGAATCTGCACTCAATGAGACGAGTAGAGGGGATGAAATTGGAAGTGGTGGAGGAGATGGAGGGAACGAGAATGGGGAAGCAGAGAGGAAGCCAACTGCGGCTGAGTTGAGCATTTTCTCTGGAGGGCAAGTTGGGCCAGGGCCAAGGAAGAGGATGAAGGGAAGAAGGACGTTTGGTTTCTTAAGGGGGGTTGTGCCTTGGGGGTTGAAGGGTAGTGAGGAGGATGGGACTGTGGAAGAGGCTGTTGGTAGTGAGGAGAAGGGCAGTGGGAGTAGTGCGAAGAATGGTGAAGGGGATCATAAGGAGGGCAAAATGGAATATGAGGTGCATGAACAAGGAAGCGTAAAAGGAGACGAGAAAAGTATGGAACGTGTTGAGGCGAAGAAGGGAAAGGGGACTTGGAAAACATCCGCAGCGAAAGACGGCGATGAGGGGAAATGGAGTGAGAAAAATGCTGAGGTGAACCTGAAGGAGGAGGGAGAGGGAAAACTTGGTAAGTCTGTGCACATCTACACTCCTCTCTTTTGAATATTTAGAGGAGTGAAATAAAAATTACACGCTGACAAAAGTAATATCAGAACATGCATCAGGATATAAGCACGGACACAAACACTCCCAGACCAAGACTCATGCCCAACCAACTGCTCCTCTTCGCATAAGCATGGCTGGGTTTCAGAGCTTCTTTACTAACGCCAAGGCGATAGAAGAAGGGACGGAGGTACCAATGCAGAGTGGTCTTCAACGATGGTTTGGATGGAGAAAAAGGAAGGATTGAAGTCATTGAGAAATATTGGGGTAAATGGAGATAGAGAATAGGGAGGTATTCGCCAAGGAAGGAGGATCCGTGATGGGAGAGGAGATTGTCTTCGTGTAGTATAGTTCCTTCCCTTCTATATTTGGGGATGTGCTTCACTTGAATGTGATTATTTGAGGCATTGGGCATCAGTTCCTTGAACGGTATGCGTTTGCATACGGCGTGAATGCGAGTGTGGAGCTAGAATGATGGTTCGTAGAGGGTGATCAAACAAGGAGTAGATTATTTCGCTCGGATTAACAATATTCGCGACACACCAGGATGTTAGTAACCCTAGCGATCATATGTGGGGGGAAGGGTTGAATTCATTCCTCTAAAATTACTTCTGGACTCGGTATTCGTCGCGTACCCTCCCTTGTGACAAGTCTTAGTTATCTTAAGTCAAGCCTATCGACCAAAACGTCGAGTATTAGGCGTACAGACTAATAGTGGCAGCAAGGAACCTCACGACAACAAAGTAGTAATTACAAACTCAGACCCCGAATACGACTCTCAAAGTTTAAGTTCACATACCTTACAGACATTGAGTAAGGCCTGAGTTGCCCATGTGTCTTTGGTGACAGGTAGATGTTGAAAATTTCAGATTGAATTCAGTCATTGTAGGTTAAGGAATGTTGAGAGTTTAAAACAGAAAAAAAGGTTAAATACAAAGGTGGAGGGTGTGGTGTTGTTGAAGTGGTGAGAAGTAGCATGAGCGACTCGAGTGAGTCATGTCTCAAACTCATTCAGTATCAACTTGGGATGCCTAAATAATCTCAAATCTTGAGTGA
Organism: Phialocephala sp. D728; assembly: GCA_003988865.1. NCBI lineage: Eukaryota > Fungi > Ascomycota > Leotiomycetes > Helotiales > Mollisiaceae > Phialocephala > Phialocephala sp. D728. Next base: position 664,110 of record QYAJ01000003.1, on the reverse strand, counting down.
AGATCGAATAGGTACTGTCTTCACTCACCTAAGATAATATACTCATCGGCACGACATGCCTAAACAACCTCAGACCTTGAGTAAAGTTCAAGCAATTTATTGCAAATTTTTAGCAGTTTATTAGAGTATAATATTCGTGAAAGCTTTGTAGTCGTTAGTTGGAATCGAGTCTCTCATTCTGACGAACATCTTCGCCTGCAATGAATCCATTTGTATTAGAATTGACACTGAACAAATAGACCTAGTCCTCACTCCCCGCAATCATTCACTTTTCGGCACAAGCTGCCCAAACAACCTTAATCCTGACTAAAGAACCAATGTATCCAGTCTCTAGTTCACCAGACTATTCACTCCTCGGCACAGGTTGCCTATATAAGCTTCCTCCCCTCTAACTTTACCAATACACATCCTTGGTTACTGTAACCACAGCTTCAAGCTTGGGGTAAGGATCCACAACCAAGCTGAAAGATCCTTCGTTTGCTAATAGTATGTAGGGGCTTCTCTTTGAAGAAAACGCAGGTATCTGGCTGTTGCGAACACATTTACCGCGGCGAATATATTTGCTATTGTCATGAGAAATTTTGTTGTCATTTCTTAGCGACATGATTCTTTGTGCTTGCTATATGCGACTCCAGGATTACTCCACTCTCTGTTCAAAGAATCCGTTCTCATGCAATACTTATGAGCAGGAGACAACAAAGGAGGTGGAAGAATGTGAACAGAAGAAAGCTTGTCGTCTGGACGAAGAAGGCCAAAAAATGGTGGTTCTAGAAAGCTGCTATTGGCAAGTACCTAGACGAGCCTGGTATTGCTTTGGAAACAAGTTGGGAAAGAGGAGTCCATCTCGGTATTCCATTTCGTTTCCATTATTCGCTACATGTGGGTATACTACTAACATCAAATCATGTACAAGCCGTCGCCGTCAATGTCTAGCACCAAAGAGGCAAAACTCGGTAATCCTCCCAGAAGCAGACTTTCCCCGACCTCTGCTTAGATTACTTCCACCTAGGAAGTATTCAGAACGCATGTTCTCTGTAGCCTTCAAACCACCCTTCTTCATAACTTAATCCTTCCTAGCAAAATGCACTGCCGTTGTAATTTAAACAATATCGTCTAAGGACGTATGATGCTCGTAATAAAATGGTCCCCCAAACTCCGATTCCATGCTACGTCCGTTATTTCGGTCATGAGTATGTGTTGTTGACAGGCATTGGCCAATCATCTTCTGTGATGCTTGACCAGAATACCCAGACCATGACAACAGCAAGTAGCGTGAAGAGAGTTTCGAAGAGTGCACCATCAATCTTGCCGTGTGTACCGTGACATATATGAACACTGATCACGTAATTGAAGATCTGACCGATGGCGAAGAGTAATGCAGCTGCGGCGAGGTAAATCATGGGTTTGCGCTCTCCTAGGACTCGGATGACCAGCGCAGTTTCTAAGACGAAGAATGCGAACAGGAAGACCAGGGGAGCGAGCTGGTAGAGCACATAGAGTGCAATATTCCTGTTTTGACCGGACAAGCTACTGTCGAAATGTCCAGTCCAGCTATAGCCCGTGTCCAGAGTAATGTAGCCAGTTCCAATGAAGAGAGCTACTGCGGATCCAACGATAAGACCGATTGACATTGGTGTTCCATCCTCGAGCAATTGGTATCCCACGATTGCATTAAGCATTAGAATCCACAAAGTCGCAACGATGAAGCCTAGATGTATTCCCGTAAAAGCCTATAGCTCTAATCAGTTTTCATTCCACCTTCGGAACCGGAGCCACCTACTATCCGGACTGTGTTGCTCAATGGAAACTTTCCGACGGTAAATATTTCGCAGATCTCGATGAGGATGTAGCCAACGAGGAAGACTTGCATCTCTCTGTGTAGCACAAGTCAGCGATTGCCATACCCCAAGACTTATATATGTATCCAGCATACCTCCGTCCTACTGCCGCTTGCTTTTGTTCTGATCGCCAGAGGAGGAATGCAGAAACGACAATTGCTATTCCACAGAGAAGTATAGACCCTGCCCATCGTCAGTTTGCCAGTTTACATTCTCGACATGTTCGACGAACCCAAATTGCCTAGGTGTCTTCCATTGCTTAGAGATATTCCTGTGAGTTGACATCCACCTGCGAAACTCGTGTTGTTCGCGTAGCTGAACCCAGGAAAGATCTGAGGGAAGTCCAATTAGCACTGGAGGTCGATTTCGAGGCATATTCGGGGCTTCATACATTGCAGATGGGCAAGCTACTATCGCGGCAGAAATTATGGAAGTTTCCAAACTGTGTAGACCCCATTTCGTTGTGGCGCGAGGCGCTGGAGATAATTCGTCGTGTCGAGCTGCACCGTAGATCGAGTCCGTCCGCCCCTCTGGAGGACTTGTCGCAAACTCAATTGCAGCTGTTCGCCGACGACTCAATGCGACGGCAGCGACAGCAGGCGAAGAATTGGTATCGAGGAGGTGAAGATGGTGAAAGTGAGGAGTATTTTCGAAGTCTAATTTGACTTGACACCAATTTCCAGGTTTCTTGCCCAAACCAGCCTCCTGTCGCTAGGCCAAATTCGCGGCTTCCCTTCCCAGGAACGCTCAAGTCGCGCACACTAACTCGAGTCCGGGGGTGTGCTAGAGATTTAAGGTGCTGAGCGATGTGCAGTGGCAAATGGTTTCTATTTTCGAGTTGCGCGTGTATCTTGCGGTGCTGCGATGCGACGATCGTGGCGGCGACGACGACGACGACGACGACGGAGGATTTGTGTGCGAGTGCGAGTGCGTTGTCAGGGCGAGGGAGTGATAAGATGCGGAGGTGAATTGGCACTGTGCAGCGTAATGAGTCTGGATGGTTTTCATGCCAACTGGTCAATTGTGGCTCATTTTTTACCCTGGTTCATATTTCGAAATGAATGGCAAGAATTAGCCAAACAGCAGCGCCGGTCGGGGGTCTAGGTTGGACAGCTTTTTGGGTCCTCCGAGGAACGTGCAGGCATCCCGTATATCAGAGCATGGTTTGAGGAAGCGCTTCATGCCGAAAAGTCAAAAGGCATCTCTTTTATTTATGCACCCACGACGACGGGAAAGGGGAACGTACGGCACTGCGCGGTACATGCTCGAGCTCGACCTTGACCTCGGCCCTGACCTCGACCTTGACCTCGACCACAAACATCGTGTGAGAAGACCGACCACGTTACCGGCAGTTTGCTACCCTTTGCTACAAAGTATTATTACTGCACAGCCATATCTGTTTCACCTTTTATGCAGGCGCCACATGTCATGCTCCCAGATTCGTCAATCAATTGGTGAAGAGTGATCTTCCTACTCCACTCCACCATCTTGCCGATGCTGCGCGTCGGGAGCCTCCAAAGGGACCAAAAGCAGGGACTGCCCGAATCGTCGCCGCGGGACGAGGGAACATTGATGACTGATTACGAGATTGGGATGTTCTGCACTCAATGCAGCATGAGGCTGCAAATGAGATATGGACCCCCCTTGGGAAAGAGGGGGAAAGAGAGAGCGAAAAGAATATCTTCATCTTGGTAAGATCTTTGTCTTGTCCCCGTAAAATGAGCCTTTATTTTGGGTTTTGTGAAGAGCGCTAGGTCAGGTTCGTGATTGACTCGAGCCCTATCGTGCATGTTTTCTCGATATGCACGGGAGGTCGAACGCTGCCCGGGCAGTGGCGACTCCTGAGCTCCGTATGGCTCCTTGGGGAGGTACCCTTGACAATACGAGATACAAGGATAAGGATAAATGTTCTAGAACGACTAAGCAACCCGAGGGAGGAGGGAGGGGCCATGCAACTGGAAATATGAACGTTAACGACCATGTTCCTGGGCAACGATGCTGCTGGGTGCGGCTGCTGGTGATACTTCAACACGCTACACAGGTACTTTATGATAGAGTGAGGTGAGGACACTGCTACTCAAATCAGGCTGAAATGTCAGCTCACATGATATGATATTCTGGAAATATAAGACACGAGTGTATAGAATGTGAATAGGCATGGACGGTCGTGCCTAGCAACAAAAAGCTCTGTTGACTGGAAGTGAGTATAGTCATTGCCACGAAAGAATTTCCGTTGCGACCTCGGTACTAGGAAGAGATCGTAGAGAAGAAGGTGCGAACTATTGGTATATTGCTTTGGCGGTTGTTCTTTTGACGGATGTGCACATATATGCGAATAGAAAGGTGATAAACATGGAGAGAGACATCTGGGGCAGAAGGAAGAAGACATAAGATCACGTAGCCGTATGAAGGGTCCCTGAAAAAAGTCTCTTCAACTAGGACGATTCTACTTCTATTATGACTCCTCTATATCCATGGCGGTCATCGATTGAAGAAGTTTACCGCCATCGGGTCAATATGTGCCACAGCTGAAAGCTCTCAGGATAGACGGATGAGGTTCTCCATCCTGTAATCCAATCGCAGCCCACTTTCCTACACGAACGTGATCTAGCAACTCATCAGGTGCAAAGTCTCACCGGCCAACGTGACGAGCACAGCAGGCGCGTCTAGGGTAAGCCAAGGCCGATAAGGTGTCTGACAGTTGTACAGATTGTCTGAGGAACCAAAAGATATTCAATCAATCTACAGCTTTATTACACACTGATATAGTCGGTGATGAGCTGCGGCATCCAAAGAGTTCACAGCTCCCACGCGCAGATAGCAGCTGCAAGACTGCTGTTGGCTATCGTATCGATAAAGAAGACCTAACGTACCTTCCTTTACGTAGCATCTCGTAAAGAAGCAAGTCTTATCTCATATCGTCGATCAGACACCTAAAGATGGATGTGGACGTGGCTGTGGAGGGCTAGGGTCACGTGTGAGACCCTCTCATTCCTCCAAAGCCACCAGAGCCAAAACCCCTGACGATGACGACCAAGAGACCCTTCGTCCGCCTCGTGCCCATCCCGTTCTCAACTCAACTTTCTTATCCGTCTCGTCCGCGTCCAATTTGCCTCTACCATCCATTCTATGCCACATGTGATACGACTCCAGCACCCTCACGCGCAACCCTTCATGCATGTGCTGTATCCGCTTTTCCCCTGCTAAATTTTCCTTTGGGGCAGCAGTAGCCTGACTTCGGGACTTGCTTCTCGACCATTGGACCCCGGACCATTACAACCCACCCTCAACTCCAGTTTCTCCAACCTTTTCCCAACGCAGAGAGGACTGCTGCTTCACAGTCCACATTCATTCAATATTCCTCCCTCAAAGTCTCCCCGTCGCCCTGCTAATATACGTCTTCGATCCTTATCAACACACGCGCAGAATTCCGACTCTGCTGCTCTGCTGGGCACGCACTCGAACGAAAAGCAGGGCCGCCGGTCATCCCTCTCCAGGTCCTCCTCACCTGGCTCGGAGTTTTCCTGGAGCGATACTGGCGATCTCGCAGAACAATTAGACGCCGAGGACCCTTTGCACAGCAAGCTACGAGCATCACTTGAAGAGGAAGTGTTTGGTGGGTCCTCGAGACGGGCAGTTCGGCAGAAGAAGGTCCGATATCGACAAGAACCAGACGACGTCGAATCAAAAGAATATCATCGTGGACTCGTTAAAGAGGATATCGAGATTCCGAAGCCGGCTCCACGGTATATTACACGAGCAGAGCATCTCCTAGCCATAATCATGTCGGGGGGAGAAAGGCAGATGCACGGCCTTACAGGCAAAGGCTTGGTGTAGGCATAACCACACCGACACAAGATAACACAAGCTGATGGGTTTATAGATACTTTACCAGTGTATTCGTATCCTTAGGTGTTTTCCTCTTTGGCTATGATCAAGGTGTTATGTCGGGCATCATCACGTAAGATTGTTGCCAAGCGCCAGGAACAACTCTGACAGTGTATAGAGGCCCGTTCTTCAAAGATTATTTCAACCAACCAACTCGAGCCGAGGTGGGGACTATGGTCGCCATCCTCGAAGTCGGGGCGTTCTTTTCGTCGTTAGTTGTAGGACGAGTAGGTGATATTATTGGCCGACGGAGGACGATATTTTATGGATCTTGCATCTTTTTTACAGGAGGTGCCCTACAAAGTTTTGCGAATGGCATGCCAATGATGCTGTTGGGCAGAATCATCGCAGGTGTCGGCGTTGGCATGCTCTCAACAATCGTTCCCGTATACCAATCCGAGATCTCACCTCCCCATAATCGAGGGAAGTTGGCTTGTATCGAATTTACCGGGAACATCACAGGATATGCTACCTCTGTCTGGGTGGACTATTTCTGCAGTTACATCAATAGCAACTATTCGTGGAGACTACCATTGCTGATGCAATGTGTTATGGGAGCTCTGTTGGGCCTTGGAAGTTTGCTTATTGTTGAGTCACCAAGGTATGCCCCCTAGTAAATGTCCTCCATTTCTTGAATACTGATGAAATAGATGGCTCTTGGACAACGATCACGACGAAGAGGGTATTGTTGTGATAGCTAACCTCTACGGAGGTGGTGACATTCACAATGCAAAAGCCCGCGAAGAGTATCGCGAAATCAAGATGGACGTTCTACTGCAGAGGCAAGAAGGCGAGAAGTCCTATAGAGACATGTTCCGTCGATATCGCACTCGAGTCTTTATCGCTATGTCCGCTCAAGCGTTTGCCCAGCTCAATGGGATCAACGTCATCTCCTACTACGCTCCTTATGTCTTCGAGTCCGCTGGTTGGGTTGGACGATCAGCGATTCTGATGACAGGAATCAACGCTATAACCTATCTCATGTCATCAGTACCGCCGTGGTATCTTGTTGATAAATGGGGTCGCCGGTTTATTCTTCTCAGTGGAGCCATTGCCATGGTTATTTCATTGTCACTCATTTCCTACTTCCTATATCTCGATGTTAAAATCACGCCAACACTCGTTGTCGTCTTCGTTATGATATATAACGCGGCGTTTGGCTATAGTTGGGGACCTATTCCGTGGCTCTACCCACCCGAAATCCTACCTCTGAGTATTCGCTCGAAAGGCGCTAGTTTGTCGACTGCAACCAATTGGGCTTTCAATTGGCTTGTCGGAGAGTTGACGCCTGTTTTGCAAGAGTGGATTAAGTGGCGTCTTTACCTCGTGCACGCCTTTTTCTGTGCCACGAGTTTTGTAGTTGGTATGGATCTGTTCCAAACCCTGATTACATCTCAACTTACCATTTCACAGTATATTTCATTTATCCCGAAACTGCGGGTGTAAGATTAGAGGATATGGATGCGCTCTTTGGCGATGCCACAACAGCGATGCCGACACCAGCAACTCGAGCAGAGACTGGCTCTCTAATGGGAGGCTCGCCCGTCCCATCGATGGACCTTCGACGAGGAATTGTAGGACAGATGAACGGTGGTGGTCTTGGTCCATCCAATGCTATTCCAGGACTGGACATTGACCCACCGCATGTCAACATCAGAAACGGCAAGCCGCAATATGGAGATGACGACTCGACAAATGACGGAGTCGGCGGTTGGATTTCTCGCATGGTGAACAGAAACAAGGGTGAGGAAGGAAGTATTGGAAGTGGACAGAGCGGAAAGTACAAACCTTTAGACCAGGATGAGGACGGCAACGTGTGATATACGAGCACTACAGGCCTGATGAACAAGCCGTGAATAGAATTGGGCAGGGTAGAAAGCGGGCGTAAAGGAGCTCATGAGCTTGACTGACGAAAGGTCATGTCCAGCCGAGCTTGGATACCGATCAAATGTATAGGTATAGCCCAAATGGCAAAACAATCAAAAGTCTTCAGATGAAGGCTTTGTGATTTTGATGTGAATTCAGAACGTAAATGTCTGTTATCGTCTGAATGTCTCAGAGAATTTAGAAGTCTCTGTTCCTCGAGTCTCACATCTTTTCATAATCTCTCGCGGATATAATATATCGAGTTCTACATATATAATTGTTCCGATATCACACTGCCCGTATGGAAAGTTTCAGTTTTATCGTAGCACGAATTCGAAGCCAAGAAATATAAATATCGAGCTGTTATCTCGAAATAGCTGTTTTACTACCTATGCAAGCAAGAGCAAGTTTGTAGTCATAGCACAAGATATGCCATTCAAATGGAGAACTGCAATTTCATCTCCTTCTGTATATCAACTAACACTGAGATTCTCCTTTCCTACCTAGATACAATAATCGCAGCACATAAGTTCTTCTCAGCGAAGGAAGCCGGTCCCAGCCGATGTTCAAGCGACCAGGCTCTGGGGTCCCCATGTCTCGGAACCTTGGGAAATTTAAGATGGGACGATTCTGACAGCTACAGTCTTCAGCAACCAACGCTGAATATCCCTCTCCAATATGATATTCTCATTCTGTACGGAATAAGATACAGTTTCCGATTCATTCTCGTTCCTCCCACTCCCACTCTTTAGACCGCAACTTCCGTCCTGTAAAGATAGCTTGTCTGCCAGGAAAATCTGACATCGACCAGTCGCCGTCCTGCGGGCTGTTTTGTGCAGCACTAAATGTGATCTACAGGGTATGCTCGCGCTACTAACTGCACACTCAACCCCTCCTTCCAATAACCTTCCTTCTCATGGTAGGACGTTTGCCCTACTTCAGCCCAGCGTTGGGGCACACAGTAATACAGACCTGCTCAAAGCGCAGTGTACCAAACCACATGATAAAGCTTCTTTCCGCCATCATGGCGCTCCCGGAGAGTGATTACTGGAAGCAAAGCATCCCTGCAATGTTGGATGGATGACAGATGGGAACGAGGGTCTTATAACAACCTTGTCCTCCCCCGCTCTCAGGATCTAGAACGCCATTTCGACATCACGCTATATCTTACTTATTTCTTGCGCATGCGACAACTCTGGTTGAGAGAGGATTGGAGCTTTGGAGGAGAGAGAATATAGTGATAGCATCGCATGATGCGGGAATCAAAAGCAAATGCCGTCCATGTTGATCATGTCTCCTTCGAAAGGTAAATCAGATCCTTCGATCACGTTAGTGGGGTTTGGGAATGACGACAATATCAGGTCTCAAGATGAAAAGTATAGAGGGCTGGATATGGAGTCGCGCCCTCCGCAAGTCAATCTGAATCTCAATCTCGAAGGCCGGTAAGATCTGCCATGCTTCTGTTGCGGGTTGTCGATGTCTAATACCTGTACAAATAGAATCCAGAACCCTCTTGCAGGCATACCCCCCGAAACCCTCCTTCGAGACGTGGAAGACTTCGCACACCGACGAGGACTGATAGATGCTCTCCCACTTCTGCGAAAAGGTGCGCTTGTAGCAAGAGATCCGGAGAATTATGAGGATATTGTCGGTGAGGAAGCGCTGGATGAGCCGGAAGTCGAGGCTTTGAGAGATGAGGTGCTGCATAAGGTAAGCTGAGAATATCTCTGAATGGGACATTGCAAATTGAACGGCGGGTAGAGTGCTGACTGGGGATACAGTGGAGGCAACCTTTAAGTCTTTATTTTACTATTATCAGCTGCTCTGTTGGAGCAGCTGTGCAGGGTTGGGATCAGACTGGTATATTTTATTTTCTTGAAATTGAGCTGCGCTGGTTGTTCGGCTGGATGCTGGATATTGTACCTCAGCTTGTTGACTAGAATTTCCATGCCTCGGACTGACATTCAATAGGATCTAACGGTGCAAACCTGACCTTCCCCGAAGCCTTCGGAATAGCCTCAACCTCGACCCGCGATTCTTTCCTCGTTGGCTTGATCAACGCAGCACCATACATCGGATCAGCATTTCTTGGATGCTGGCTTTCAGATCCCCTGAATAAGTACCTGGGACGAAGAGGAGCTATATTCATATCTGCGAATTTCTGCTTGTGGTCCGTCTTAGGGTCGGCTTTCACGAAGACATGGCCGCAACTGCTTGTCTGTCGAATACTGCTAGGTATTGGGATGGGTGCAAAAGCGTCGACGATTCCGATTTATGCGGCTGAGAATAGTCCTGCAAGTATAAGAGGAGCTTGTAAGGGACCCCTTTTGGCTGTTTGACTTCAGCCGAAATATTGTCTGAAGTTCGAGCTGTCATCAGACGAACGTAGCACGCTAATCTCTCCCAGTGGTCATGAGTTGGCAGATGTGGACAGCATTCGGTATCTTCCTCGGGTTTTCAGCAAACCTCATCGTCGCGAAGGTCCCCAACATCTCATGGCGTCTCCAGCTTGGCTCCGCTTTCATCCCAGCCGTTCCTCTCGTTCTCGGCGTCTACTTCTGTCCCGAATCTCCCAGATGGTACATGAAGAAAGGGATGTATCAAGATGCATACCGATCCCTGCTCCGTCTACGAAACAATCCTGTCCAAGCTGCTAGAGATCTATATTATATCCATGCACAGTTAGAGCTTGAGGCGGAAATCATTGGTCAGCATACGTATATGAAGAGATTCACTGAGTTGTTTAGCATTCCGAGGTTGAGGAGAGCAACGTTGGCGGCATTTACAGTTATGATGGCGCAGCAGATGTGTGGGATTAATGTTATTGCATTTTATTCGTCGAATGTATTTGTCAGGGCGGGGACGAGTCAGTTTCAGGCTCTTTGGGCGTCTTTCGTAAGTCTCGATTCTTGAATCCGTATAGTTGAGGCCATGCTGACTTGATTCAGGGTTTCGGGCTCACCAATTTTATCTTCGCTTGGCCTGCCATATGGACGATTGACACTTATGGGCGTCGCAGCCTGCTGCTCTTCACATTCCCCAATATGGCGTGGAGTCTACTTGCTGTTGCGCTGTGTTCGCTTATCCCGCAATCGAATAAGGGGCTTCACGTTGGGCTCATGGCCTTCTTTATCTACCTCTTCGGTGCATTCTATAGTCCAGGCGAAGGTCCTGTGCCTTTCACGTATTCGGCTGAGGTCTTCCCTCTCTCACATCGTGAGGTGGGTATGGGCTGGGCAGTGGCAACGAATCTCTTCTGGGCTGCGGTCCTTGGTATTACATTACCGAGAATGTTGGACGCAATGGGTATCGCGGTAAGCTGTAACTCCTGCTGGAGAGAGAGAATACGTATTGATCTAAGTCAGGGTGCGTTCGCTTTCTACGCTGGACTTAATGTGTTAGCGTTCTGCATGATCTTTCTCTGGGTGCCTGAAACCAAGCAACGCACTCTCGAAGAGCTCGATTATGTGTTTGCGGTGCCTACACGCAAGCACATGCATTACCAGATCACGAAAGCTTTACCGTAGGTCATGCTAATCTCGAAATTATTTACCTCTTACTAAGATCTTGTAGGTGGTGGGTCAATCGATACATCTTCATGAGAAAAGGTCCCGAACTCGAACCATTGTATCATTTCGACTGGCCAACAGGACAAGCTCGAATCGACCAAATCTGTGCAACCGACAGAGCTCGAGCACAGTTGAGAGGAATCGAATCGTTACCTGATATGCAGGAAGTACCATCATCTCCTGGACAGAAATACGCCAGTCGGGCACGTATGAATTTTTGATTTGCTGTTTGGGATTTAGCGTGGAGTTTGGGAGGCTGGCGAGGAGTTCGGGTACGGATCAAAATACCCTTAGCTGTAGATACGAGCTTGTCTCTGTGCACGTCCTAGACGTTTGCTTTTAGCATTTCAAGGAGTTCTTCCTTCTATGTTTTCTTCTATGTTATGAGACGAAACAATATTTGCCGTGTCGATATACCGAATCAAGCAGTCGGACCTGTCGGACGATGGTCTGGACAAATGTCGGCATCTGTCGACTCTTTCTGTGTCCTGGGCGTCTGCCACTGCTTATTCCCGTTTGTTCTTCCCCGCCATTCGTAATGTGGGGTCTTTGTCATCCAGCTCTTTCGGGCAAGGCCTATTACTTTTCCCTCATATTGAGTGGCTCTTCCGCAGCTCGATGCATCTCTTGGCGAGCTTATTCTGCAGCGTGAGGTGCACCGGCCGACTTTCCGACACGGCATATTGTCAGCCGAAGATCACCCAGCAAGGCTGAGCTGAGAACCTTCAAGTCCTTGACGTGAGGGGGATGTTTACTCATACTGCTTGTATGCAATAAAATAGACACATCCTCTCCTCTCTTCTCGTTCTCAATGTCTTAATTCCCAACTTCTTTTCATTCTCTCTTCAAAATGATATCAGCACTCACTTCCTTTTCCCCAACATCCCTCGCTCTCCTTGCATGCGGGGCAACCCTCTTCTACTACTTCCTATCTTATATCCTCGACCCTCTTCGCTCTATCCCTGGTCCGTTCCTCGCCAGATTCACTAGATGGTGGTACTGCCTCGCTGTTTACAAAGGAGATTTTGAGAGGACGAATGTGGAGTTGCATAAGAAGTATGGGTCTGTGGTGAGGATTGCGCCAGGTGAGTATAGTGTTGATGATGTTGAGGGCGCGAGGATTATTTATGGGCTTGGAAAGGGGTTTGTTAAGGTGTGTTTCTATCTCTTTTCTACTTCTTGTGTGGTTCTATCTCTTTCTACTTGCTGTTGTTGCTTCTTCGAAGATGAGAGAAACTGAAGTGAAGAGAGTCCTTACTGACCGCACAAACAGGCTCCATGGTATTGGGCATGGATGCCCCCAGACCCTTCCCGAGCATCCCTCTTCTCAGACCTAAATCCCCACCGCCATTCGACCCAACGCCGCAAATACTCATCCTTCTACAGCATGTCCGCTCTAGTTGGCTACGAACCCTTCGTCAACAACTGCTCTTCCCTCCTCGCCTCTCGTTTCCTCTCCCTTGCTTCATCCAACCAAATTATCGATCTGCAGCATTGGCTGCAATGCTACGCATTTGACGTCATCGGAGAAATTACCTTCGGATCTCGTTTCGGCTTCCTAGACATGGGGGAAGATAAGGAAGGCGTCTTTAAGGCGATCGATCAAAGAGGGGATTATTCTACCTATGTGGGTATCTTCCCGTGGGTGCATAGGTGGTTTTATCCCCGTCTTCCGACGACTGGTGGACATGGGTACGTGTATAATTACACGTTGAGGCAGATTGAGCAGCGACAGCGGGAACTGAAAGATCCGGAGAATAAGGGAAGAGAAGGACCTCCTGATATCATGACTAAGATCCTCCTGGCGCATGAAGCAGATTCGGAAAAGATGACGAGGATGGACTTGATTACGATGTGTCAGTCCAATATCGGAGCTGGGTCTGACACCACTGCTATCACGCTCTCAGCAATCCTGTACAACCTCCTCAAATACCCTAGTACTTGGAACAAGCTTAGAGAAGAGATCGACCAAGCAGACAAGGAGGGCAGGATCTCAGATCCAGTGACTTTCAAAGAAGCGCAAGACCTCCCCTACCTCCAAGCCGCTATCAAAGAAGCAATCCGCATCCACTCCGCAACCGGCCTCCCCATGCCCCGCGTCGTTCCTCCCGAAGGTGTCACCGTCGCGAACCATTTTTTCCCAGGCGGAACAACGTTAGGGATAAACTCCTGGGTCGCTCACCGAAACACGTCCGTCTTTGGTCCCGATGCCGAATACTGGAGACCAGAGCGTTGGCTAGAGTTCGAGGAGCAAGGGAGAGGAGCGGAGGTTGAGAAGTATAGTTTGGGTTTCGGGATGGGGAGTAGGACTTGTATTGGGAAGAATATTAGTCTGCTTGAGATTAGCAAGTTGATACCCCAGTTGGTTAGGAGGTTTGATTTTGAGCTGGTGGGGTGTGCGGGAGATAGGGCAGGGCAGGAGGAATTGAAGAGTTTGAATAGGTGGTTTGTTAAGCAGCAGAATTTTCGGGGAAGGGTTTTTCTTAGGGGCGAGAAGGGAAGGTGAGAGAGAGAGACAGACAGACTATTGGTTGACAGTCATGAATGTGCTTATGAATATGGAATAGATGGCATTTAGGATGTTAATGATTGTGGTCTGGATTCGCTTACGTGAAAGGGGGGTGATAGAGGGGCATGCTTAACCGACAGGTGCTTTCTTTACAGTCAGAAAACCCCTATCAACACTATATCCCCAAGACTCATTCAGCGATCTCACTAGATCTTGCCCTTTTTTTTATTGTCTGCTATTGAGATCTACTATCCTTAAGAGAGAGGACCTAGTCCACAAGGTCTGAGCGATAGCAGGGGAATGTGTGTTGACAAACATTTCGATGCCTAGCTCTCAAAGAACTCTGAGGCGAATTCTGAGGCGAGACTATTGCGACCGTGGAAGATGATGAATGTGTGGCTGTGTTTGTCTCCTAGAGGGGCGACTGTGTATGTGGTGCTTTCCATGTCGGTTTTTGAAGTTGTGTTGTAAGAGTCGTCGTTGGGAAAGCTTTCCGATTATGAGCCGCAAGGGTGCTTGTTTTTGGTGGGGGGGAGGGGGTCATTTGTTGAAGATTACAGACACTTGGAACGTTTGACAAATATTTACTTAGCTAGGCATCTAAAGTGACTCCAGTCTGGAACGGGATGCACTACCCAGCAGTTCGGGAAAACCACATGACATCTATAAGTCAAACACGACTCCTCTTTAAAAAGGATATACAACAAGGACTCTGCTGAGACTCTTCCATAGATCAGAACCAAGGAACCCTCTCATTCTTCTCCTTTGTCGTATGTTCTTCTTCGTCACCCCAAGCGTACCGAGTGATGCTACTTCGATGACTTGCATACAGACTCTTCATGGTTCCTTCAGTGTCTTTCACAAACTGTAGACATCTCGGCGGACGAGAATGTTTCAGGTTCAAGAAGCGCGGCATGGCAGGGTTCACGTTGTTTTGTATCTCTAGAGAGACGCCTAGTGAGCGCAGCGCTTGACCGCTATGTAACGAGAAGAGTTGTACACTTGGGTGAAATTCATCGCTCTCTTGTGAGACAGCAACAATGCCGCTCTCCATGTCAACATCGAATCCTGTTAGGAGGAAAGCATCGTTCTTGTACTCTGGATAGTTAAGACAGGACCTGGTCCTCCAGCTGGGATGGCGGGAAGAAGGATGCAATGTGTTGAAGGTTTTCAAATACCGCAAATCGTACTGGTTCATAGTGCTCCTCAAGCCAGAAACAAGTATTCTATGTTCGTCGATCTGTTTGATATGTGTAACAGCACCGGGATGGTAAATTGACGGCCGGTCATACAGAAAGGCTGGAGCCCGGAGATCAATGCGATTGATGTAGCCACCGCGGAGACCACAGAGTAGCATAAACGGGTTCTGGCCTGAGCCTTTCATTGATAGGAATTCGAGGGCGAGAATGTCGCCGCTGCTATATTCCGAAGGATCTTCGGAGTCGTCTTTCAGGTCGGAAGCAACAGGAGTATTGGCTTTTAGCCAGGATAAATCCTGTCTCTCTTTGTCGAGGGTGAGAATTCCCTTGCTGGTGCCGACTAAAACGAATTAGTACCATAATTTCTTTTAAAAGGAAGAGTCGTGGGGATGGAATGTAAGCGCAGAGTCGCTACAGAGCAAATCAAAGAGACCAAACAAATGAAAGGGATGGTTACATGCGAAGAGGAGAGAAGATTCTGGTGGAGCAGCCGCGGAGGAGAACACATTCACATCATTGCCTCTGGCGACCCCAGGGCCGAATGCAATTCCAGGTCGATCTAGTGCTTGCTGTCAGCATAGCTCACAAAGGTAATTTAAATCACGTTGGTGATTTAGGTTATCTCAGAAGAAGTTGTATATCGAGTTGATATTAGAATAGCATCTATCAAACTCACCTGAAGACAAGCCCCGCCAGATTCCAATGCCTCTTTCGGTTGAACCGGACAACCATGTTGCGGCATGGTATCCCTCAGTATCGTGGGTACTCAAGGACGTAGTTATACCAGGGCTCCCGAACCATTGAGTTCGCGGCCTACTCTTTTCTACGCCGCCTTCCTCGTTAAATGTGGCAAGAATACTTGCTGCACAATCATTGTGTGCTAAAATTACCATCAACAGTCAGCAAAGCGTTCCCCTACAGATTTTGACCAGTGTGGCGTGAACTAGTAGAAAAGTACACTGCTCAGACAGTATATTCTCTAGCAATAAAATAAAGATATCTTCAAGAGTAGATAATGTCCAGCAAGCCGACCAAACTGAAATCAAGTAGAGGCGAGGACAAGATGAATTGGATTTTTACCAGAATGTACCACAACGACAGGATCTTCACCGTCTAGACAAGGATGAATGTTGAAGAGAGGCTCTGGCTGAGGTAAGCTTTGATCTTGCTGTGGGACATAAAAGCCTTGATCAATCAACCCAGCAGCTAGTATGTGACGTGGCCCATCTAAATTAGGGGCATGTCCGGATTCTCTTTGCAAGACAAATCCGGAGAGCGTGTCTTCTAGTCGAGCGAAACGACGTATACGTCCCTTCTCCCTTTTGACCTTGTTGGTTTGCGCTTCTTCGTGATCATCACGTGCCTTCCGTCTCTTAACATCAGAAGAGGAATAGGCCGAATCTGCAGGTGCTGTGCTGCCCTGGATCTTGAAATACTTTCTCTTCGCATTATCTATACGCGCGTCAACAGATGTAGAGGACTTCATAATGTGATGCACGGACCGTAGTAGTATCCTGGGATTTCCTTCACGGGGCGATCCATCTTGGATTGCGAAGTTGTCACCTTTTCCACTTGCTCCTTCTAAGTGGTTTATTCGACACGGGTGGTAGAATTGGCATGATAACCGGGAGAATTCTAGAGGATCAGAACTTTTCCACGGCGATCTTGAAATGTTGAAATCTAGTGACCCCAGAAACTTGGTGGCCAGGGAAAGAGCGGCCTTGGCTAATATCACCCCGTGTATTTTGCTAGAATCACGCTAGGGACGCTACAACCAAGCTACCCCTCCCCTCCCAAATGTCTTTCTCGGTCTTTTTGAAAACCTTCAATCTGCCTCAGACCTGCAGTACTTTCTTCACCTGCTTCGTCTTTCTGTAATTGAAATGAAAATTGACCATCAAAATGGTTTACACCCTGACCGTTCACCTCTATGCAAACGACAAGCCCGACTCTATTGAGCGCATCAAGGCCAAGCTCATCGAAGCAGCACGAGTCTACCGCAAGGACAAGGAGACAATTGATTGTAAGTATTGAGGAGAGACCTTATTGCTATTTAAATAGTACCTTGATTTTCTCCCAAGACAATGTCTCAATTCTCCTGAAATAATATTTGTCGAGCAATTGCTAACTCTTATATTATCCAGGGCTCGTTATGCAAGATGTCCACGACCCTAGAGCATTTACGATTGTAGAGCGATTCGAGAACGAAAGCGTAGGGACCCTGGTTGTGTGAACCTATCAGGTACATGATGCTAATTGAACATTGGGTTGCAGAGCCAGAAGTACCATCTTGAGAATCCTTATTGGAAGACCTTCGATCCTTATGTTATGCCTCTTCTCGACAAAAAGATGGACCTTCGCAGACACGAAGAACTTGATACTAGTAAAGACGTCGAGGTCCCAGTTTGAGAAGATATTGGGCGAAGCATTACATTGGGTCTCGGAAGGATTACGGCTCGCACTTGGACTATATACCAAATACTTCAAAAAAGGCCTAAATACTCAAAATCAATCCCTTATAATATAAATAGAGTTGCTAAAGGAGTAAGAATGAATCGTGTTAGGAACTTTAAGGCACGGTTAGCTTAACTATTTACAGAAATAAGCTATGACTCTACGATTAGTTGATTAATTATACAGGTCCTCCGACTATGCCTAGTAGTCTTTAATTAACTTGCTGAACGGAAAGAGCACTTTTGAGTTACCCTACTAGTACAAGAACTACCTTTCAGTCCTCAGCCTCGTGCACTTGCTTGACCAGAGCTAGAACTATAACTGAAGTAACATTCCTAATAACGTTCAAAAGTAAATCTGCTTGATCTAGAGAGGGGTTAAAGTTATACTTACTTTGAAAAGTTTACCTTTTATAGCATTCCTTCATTATTCCGGTTGCCGTGGGGTAATAATGTATTGTGTCTTGAATTTAACCTTCGCTCTAATTGGTCAGCCTCATTTACTATGCCCGTACCCTAGTAAATCTAAATAGTAACCCGATCTTGGCGTGATTGGAAACATACACCACTACAACCTTCACTTGGTCACCCCTCACTCTTTTATCATAACTCTCTGCAAAATAATTCCTCATTTTCACTAATAATGCGACGAACCTCGCTCGACACTTGAGAGCTTAAAAGTCATTCATTATGGCGGGACCCGCGCGCGCGCGTCCGTAAGTACCTTTAAGACGCGACGCGCCTCAGACCTCACTAATTTATTGTAGTTCCAAAGCTGCTGTGGTCATAGACTTGATCAGTGACGACGAGGACGATGATAGTCAAATACGAGTCATGAACCCTTTGTCGAACAATGGCGGACGCGGGAGTTGGCAGGATAATGTTGGTTACATGGCCCCGAACCATGGATTGCCGGACCCGGAGGAGTTTCAAAGTTCTAAGAGCAATAAACCTTCTTCTTCTAAGTCAAAGGCTTCGAGAGGGGGTGATATGAATTTAGGACGTCCTCCCCATATGCTGGAATCCGATCCCGACTTGTTCAGAAAAGAGACTGCCAAGGAGTTACGAAGAATGCGAAAAGTCAAAGCGCGAGAGGAGTTGAATATTGTCAAGAACACACAAGCTACTTCGAACTACTATCCTCCTATTCTGCCAGGCGCAACTAAGCAATCACGTCAAGAAGATCGGGTGAGCAGAACTGGCGGCGAGACCCCAAGGATGTTTACAGCAGCTTTGGCAAGTTATTCTGCTCCTAAGAGATATCAGTCAGACTATTCGTATCCGGGAAAGACTATAGCTCAAGGTTCCGGAGGTGACTATACTACAAGTAGAGTCTTTTCAACCGATTCACCAGTTGCGAATGTGGCCCCATTCCTTGGAAGTACGTCAAGCCGTGCTGATGGTGGTCTTCCGCATAGCCGCGCGGGAAATAGCCAATTACCTCGTGATCATCTTAGATATGGCGACGAAGAAAAGAGCAATGTCACATACTCTCCACTGTCGGCTCAACCATCGAGTTTGAAGCGACGAAAATTTGGTGCCGGTGATAATCAACTTCAGAGCTTGCCGGAGGAGCCAATCGTTCTTCCATGCAATAAAAATACTACACGGAAGGACCCAGCCTCTATACTGCCTCCTCATAGAACCGTCGTTACGGGTGCGAGTAGGGCCGCGAGCTCGGGCTTGTTAAGAGTTGCCTCGGACGGATTGGGTAAAAAACTTGAGCTGAGCCGAGTAGAGATAGGCTCTCGTCAAACAAAGATGTTACATAGTCAAGTTATTCCACACGTGAAGGAGGCATTGCAAAAACATCGAGGCATTTTGCCTGAGAAAGCTTTGGATAAAATTGGAACACAGGCGAGCACTCCTAGTATGGTCGTAAATTCTACCAAACTGACACCAGATGAGCTTGTTACAATGTTAGTTAATAAGTCTAGCTTCAAGCAGAACTTGTCGAAAAACGATGGCATGCTGTCCTCATCTTTCGAACAAAGTCTTGTGAAGAGGAGCCAGACTCATGTCGACCACGCTATCAGAAAATTACGAAGCGTAAATATTTCTAATCCCACCGAAACGGAAGATGTTACTATATTTGATCTTCCACCAACCATCTCCGAGCAGAATCACGCGTCCCCGATGGACGCAGAATCTCCAGACTCCGAGGAAGTTTTCGAAAATTCACATCAGTCTAAGAAACAGCACGGAAAGACTCTCGATTCCCGATTCCGCGATGACTCTTCTCCAGCAACATCTTTCAGCAACGGCCGGGCGGATAGCCTCAATTTATCGGAAGGCGCCGACGATATTGATGCAAACAGGGCAGAAGCATCAACAAAACCTGCAAGGGCCACCTGCGGTACGGTCAAACCAGCCTCTTACACTTCAAGTAAGACTCGAGCCGGCCGGAGAAATGCACAGACAGATGGCAGGAGTTCGAGGAAGCAGACTGAACAGGCCTTTCAGACTATTCAGATATCCATATCGCAGGAAGTAGTCACGAAGACCACAGAGCAGACGGCCGAAATCCCCCTCAATAGGCACCAATATAGCTTGACACCCGAGTCGAGTTTGCAATTGATGCTTCGACAACGTGAAGTGCATGGGAGAGCGCCTTTTGGGCTACGACGTGGGCAAACCTCTTCCAAAGTGATGGCCAGTAATAGTCTTGAAGATTCCATGTCACGGCAGTGCCAGTGGGTACACCAATCTGGTGATGCTGTTACTATCACTTGGACAAGTCCAGATACGTTCATTTCTGGAGCGTTAACTCACTACGATTGCCATAATATGCAATATAACCGAATGGGAAATCTAGTCGTTGGCTCGACTGCTAGTAAGACTGTGAAAATGATCGACGGCCACAGGACTATTCGGCCAATTGTAACTGCAGAAGAGAATAAAGAGAATTCTTCAGCAGCTATGCAGGCGACCCAAGAACCCTGGCGATATGCCCCTGTTGTCTCGGGCGCACATTGCGAGCTCAATGGCTATTCATTCACGGCAAGTTACGACAAGACTGTGAAGATCTGGAAGATCGCAGAAGATGGTCCGTCAATGGCCTTGCAAGGAGTATGGGAGCACGAGTTTCTCGTAAACTTTGTAGTCACCTCCAAGCATCATGAACTAGTCGCTACGGCATGTGAAGCCCACACCGATGCAGTTCGAGTATATACATTCGACGAACAAGACGTATCACGCTCGGCGTACGATGTGTACAATGCGAACAAAACAAACAATCGGCCCGGAGATTCAAGAATGGCAGAGACTTGGGCATATCATCCTGCTACTATGCAGTGGGGAAGAGCGGAGAGAGTCGCAAGATTGTTACTAGTTGGATATTCCCCTCGTGGTAAGAGTCATGACGACGAATCGATACCTGAGGCGAGGAGAAATACCGGCGAGTTGTGTTGTTGGAACACCGACACGGGTCTACAAGTTCCAATTAATGCTGCAGGCCGTAGTCAAAATGTGTTTGAGGTCATTTGGCACCCTAGTCAGCCGATTTTTCTGGTCGCAACTGCCCCATCTGGCACGTTCGATTCAAAGAAGACGAAGACTCAAGTACGTATGTTCGCGCTTCGCGGGGTTGACGACGAAAGCTTTCTATGCATGAAGACGTTCGATTGCCCAGCTGCCGATATTAACGAACTCACGATCATGTAAGTCTTTTCTCTATACAGCAAAGTCAAAGCTAACACTGGGAGGCCCACGAGTCCTCTTGACGGTTATGTCACCGCTAGCTGTACTAATGGCTGTACGTACGTTTGGGACACTATGAATGAGGATCATCTACTACATACCCTGAAACACGGAGGTAAGTTTCATAAACTACTTAGAGTCTCTGATAGATACTGACGGAAAATTTAGAGTCAATCGACAATCCAGATCCAAACCTCCCTCTCGAGCAAGCCGATTCTGGCGTAAAATTTGCTGCTTGGGGACGGTTCACGAATCGATTTTATACTGGCTCATCTGATGGCATTGTTAAGGCGTGGGACATAACAAGGCCTACGACCCAAGCTCTGATACGTAATGTAATTGAGGCACCAGGCGGGATCGCGTGCGGAATTTTCACATCCGACCACACACAGCTCTTGATAGGTGATGCGACAGGGCATATCCATCTTGTACGATCACCCGACGAGGACGACTCTGAAGATGAGAGGCCCCTTGCGCGCGCTATAGCGAAGAGAAAGCCCATGGTCCACCACCCTGAACCTCCTCCTCCAGGAGTTCCAGCTAAGACTGGAAACCTCGATACAGTCAAATCTCCTAGCGATTCCGACACCTACATCAACTGCCGGAACTACATCAACGAAGGCATCCTACGCGAGTACCCCATGCTGGGTCTCGAGAGCACACGTTACAGGAAGGTTGGACAAGGCCCTAATTACGAAGAACTAGGCCTCTACCGTAATGAGCTCCACGTAGGAGGCGACCGAACCAAACCTCTCATTCCCAACATTGTGCGAAGCGATCAATGGGATGGAAATACACAAGTCGCCTCACAAAAGGGTACATTCAAGGAGCTACTTCCGGTCAAATCCAGCCGGAAGCGGTATCAGAGAAATGAGGAACTCGACCTTGACCTATCGCAACTATTTATCTCGGACCCGTCAGCAGAATTGCGACGAGATTTGGAAATCTCCGGCGATTGGACGCATACGTTGGAGATGGAAGAAAAGGGACGGGACTTTATTCAAGACGAGTGATCTGGTGTTAGTGTATGTGAGCAATGTATATTATGTATATGAATGAAATAGCTTCGGCCCTACATGCTTCAAAGGCTGGCAAGCCCTTAAATAATTGTGATTACTCAATTATCATATGCTGCTAATGCCGAACAGGTTATCAAATAATTTGGTTGCTGTCACCTGTGCTTTTCATTCCTTGTATTAACATGAGACGCTATCTAATTGTCCATAATTCAAATGCATTCAAATACAACCCAAAATGTTGATCACTTGATTAGTTATTTCAATCATGAAAATATCTATATTATGCTATTACGTTTTTAGACTATGAAATCACAATTGCACATCTCAAAATACGTCCAATAATCTTCGTAGGAAAAGTTCTTTAAGCCAAAACGTACTTATCAAGGTCTAAACTTTTAAAAACAAGTCTAACATTCTCAATTTGATAAACTTTAACCATTTCATAATTCTTTTCCGAATACAAACTACTCAAACTACTGCGGACAATCTCTATTGGATATGTTCTCATACTTGGAACGTGCTTTTCAAGATCTAAGCCATTAATAATGAGTCTAACATTGTTCAAGTTTAATCCATTAATATAGCTTTTCAATGAGGCGTTTGTGGCTCTAATGTATTTTTTAGATGCTCAAATCGGCATAATTCGATACGCGTCCATTCGCGAGTCCATTTGCATATCCGCCATCTTTTATATTTATACTTTACATCCCACAACTCAAAAATCTTTTTACACACATGTATATTAACAATGCCGAACTCATCTCGCGATTTCGAACCCATATAATGATGTGAACCCGTCTTGCGATTTCGAGCCCGGTTTGCAATCCGAGCTCGTCCTGTGATTCTGAGCCCATACAACGATGTGAACTTGTCTCGACTACATCACTTTACGCTACACTCAAAAGGCAAAATTCGGAAGAAAGAAAGCGTTCAGATCCCTCTTTTCTGCGTCGACCTATGCCGAACGATCCTTTCACACACATAGTTTGAGCGGTGGTGGACTCACAGATGGGAAAGGATGATTACATTGGGGTTGTTGGAGTCGGAATCGTGCTTTGGGCAAGCAGCGAGACTTCTACATGCCTTTGGAAATAAGTGGTGCACGTGACGGGAGATGGGCAGAATGAAAGGGGCTTTCGCGAAGGCGGTGAAGCTGGGCACATTGGTGCATAGGCAGGCGATCATGAGATCACGATCGGGATCCGCAAGATGCACATATAAGATGTTGACGAGAAGTTACAAATTTCTGGTGGCGGGGAATGAGGGCATGAAGAGGGGCTTTTGTGACGGTGGTGAAGATGGGCATAAGGAGAGAGACAAACAAATGGCGCGAGTGGCGAGATGGGGGATGGGAATGGGCGAGAGACGAAGATGTGATGACAACAAGCTATAAGTCGCAGAGGTGAAGGGCGACCTCACACAGCAAGAAAAAAAGCTCTTGCGAAGGTGGTAAATATAAGCATAAATATAGAAACACGCAAGTTGGAGAGACAAATTTTGGGATTGGGCAGAATGGGCATATTGGATATTAGCTATAAGTTACAAGTCGTGGACATTGAGGTAGTGAAGAAAGCGTGTAGCGCCTGATTAATATATCTAGAACAAGCAAGCGCTCACCTGAGGATAGCCAGAATAGCGGGCTATAAGATGACACAAAGACTGGGGTTGCAATGAGAGAGCAGTACAAGGATCCAAATTGTTGGCTGCAAGATAAGAGGAAAACAAGTTTAGCACGCTCTCCTCTTGAGTTGGCTAGAAGCACATTACAATATCTAAAAGAGAAACAAATAGCTAGAAGAGGAGAGTATGCGCCAAGAAGCTTCGAGAATGGCGCATTCTCATAGATGGGGATATAGAGCAGGGGCCGGAACTTCAGAGGTTTAGAGGCCTGTACATAAAGCATGTTCTATCAAGAGCGAGGGCGACCACGGATGGAAGATGGCTAAGTCCTGACTGTACAGAGGTGCGTATACGCCTTGGATAAAGATTTCAATAAAGATTCGCGGATACAAGTTGGACTAAGAAAGGTGGGGGTAACGCTTCGCAGACTCAGACCTCAGCTGGCAGGGGATGCATAAAGTCTGATAAATCAAGCATCCTGACAAGTGTAGTGGGCAGATGGATGGATCGGCGACTCTGATCTGAGGGTAATAGTGTATTTTAGATCCGCGGTTTAGGCAAAGAAAGAGAGGACTGCCATGCGATCCGCGGATGCGGAGATATGGCAAGACGTTTTGAGAGTACTGTTACCCCCAACTCTTTTGTCTAGCTTCATAAATGTCTCGGGATTTGATGGTCAATAAGATTCATCAAAAATTATGTATCGTAGATCCACACGAGTAGCAGACTAACAAAAGAGCCTAGGTTACTATAATATAATGAAGAAGTTTGTTAAGAGCTAGTGAGATAGGGCTAGGTTGGACTGGGCATATCATAGATATTTGAACTTAGAATGGGTTACCTAGCACGTATTAAGACAATGGTCTGATAGTAGAGTCGTGTATAACTCGGAAAGTATTATGCATAAGCATAGATTAGAAGGACAAGAACAGTGGCCTTCAGAATAGCTACACATATTCCTGTAGGCAAGATGCATTATCTGGAAGCTGGTGCTTCAGTTGTACGTGCTGCAATGCTCAAAGTATTCACTACCTTTATGCTTCCAAGCAAGAGTTTCAACTTTGTAGACCAGCACGGAGTTAACCACAGCAACATATTCTGGCAACGAGCCGAGATGACAGAGAGTGGCAATCATTATAGAACAAAAATTCACCATTCTTCAACTTCGGGTCACTATTTCAAGCACGAATGTAAAGAGTTTGATCAGGTTCGAGTTTTCTTACCTTGCGCCAAAAGTCAACCATAGCATGGTTCACTGGCAATCCTTCTGCATTAACTAAAACAATACAAAGTCTGGAGCCCATCAAGAACATCATTGTAGCTCATTAAAGTACGAAGAAGGAGACCACCATCGTGACATGTAAGAAAAGTCCGTCTTGCATGGGCCCATCACGTGACAGTACTTCTAGGGGTGATTTGCTAACAGAAAATACAGACGACATGCTCATTGCTTTTTTTATTCATAGCAGGAACGTTCAAAATACAAATTAATCATGTCGATAGAAAACATGGACGCCTCGATTCCTTAATTTGTTTCAAGCCTCGCATTTTAGGGGGCAGAAGAGATCTATCCACAACCAGACTTCTCCTACTTAAAACATATCACAAGTACTCACCAGCTTAGTGGCTTGACTCTCAATCCATTCGGAATTTGATGTCCGTTGCAGCCGCCTCCCCACACTCTTTGGATTTTCTTCTTTCCAAGGCTAGCTGATTCTCGCCAATAGGCAGACCATGACATGAAAATATCGTGGGGAAAGAATTGCTTATTCGAATTAATTCAAGCCTGACGCAGAATCTGATGATCTTAATGCCTCATCGTGGGATGAGTGGTTCGTGATCATGGGCAATGGAGAAGATGGGCGCGCATGAAGGCATGCCCTCATTTACCTCCATGAACCAGTAGAGCAGTATAGAGATGAGCACGGAGCAGTACGGATGAAGAAGCTTCATGCATCGAGAAGTGCAGATGGGAAGGGACAATGCGATCCCCTCCACACCTCACCCCACATTATTGCGCATCTTGGGCGCCAACCTTCATCCCGCAGCGTAAGCCCGCGATTTTCAACGCACTAGAACGTCCACTAGTCTTTGCATCCTAGTAAGCGCAACTCGTGTCTGCAATACCTCGACTCGCGGCTTTGGGTTCGGAGGCATGGCTTTTTCGCTGGTTTCACCTGTTTCAAGCGTGGTACAACACATTGTTTATTGGAGAGCTTATGGACGTGTGATTGGGAGATGAGAATGGGACGGATGTGGAGGAAGCGTGGGATGACGCATACGGTACGTGCCTAAATCGATGGGATGTTGCTTAGGGAAGATCCCGTGTTAGGTGGGAGTGGATGAACGTGGCAGACTGTGAAGAAGGATACAGAGAATTACAACGAAGCTCGAGGAAAAAGTCGACTGCATAAATAATACTTAAGGGTCCAAGTCTTCCGTTGCAAGGAGACCACGTATAAGATGTCACACAGTCAAAATTAAAATCATGATATTTCAAGTTTAGATTATATTATTCTGCTTGTCTTTTTTTGACAGGCAAGCGCTAGGTACAAAGCTGGCCACCAGCTACAGCAGAGACGGTCTCAGTCTTTCCCATCATCTCCCATGCCGACCAGAAAATGCAGAAAAGCAAGCTGCTATACATGTGTGGCAGGCAATCTGGGTCCTCAAACTTAAGTGAGTCCCGAAAGAAGATCACGATTATGCTCCATTCCGTAGTTGTTATGACCCGAACTTCAAGTGAACTCAAGGTGTACTGCTTTTTTCCCAATGCGAGGTATCATGAACGCCATGCGCCTTTGCAATGCATGTGTGTAAAGAAAAAGTGTGAGTATAGTAGTCCAGAAGATCTCTCTGGATCGTGTGAATGAATCTGCTAGATGCAGTGTTCAAGTCTTCCATCTCAAGTCCGATGTCCTGGTGGAGGCGGTTGAGGGGGTGATGACTGGCTCTGGCCTGGGAAGACGAATCCGGGCGGAAGCATTGGCATGCCATTCGGGAAGTTGATCGGAAATGGAAATCCAGGCATGCCGAAAGGAGGAATCGGTGGCATAGATGGCGGAGCACTGACAGCAGAGGATCTGTCCTTGCGGTCATCGTCTCGGTGATCATCGTGGCGGTCGTCTCGATCACCTCGTCGGTGGCTTTGGCGTTCTTCCTCATCACGATCACGGGTAGACTTTGGTCCATTGCTGCCGCCTTTGTCGGTTTGCATGCGACGGCTAATTGCTTTAGAAGATACACCTTGACCGATTTCGATATCTGGTTCCTCGACGACAAGACCTGGCTCAATGGGCTTGCCGCCACTGCCTCCGTACTCGGCAGTTAGCATCCACTTTCGATCCGCATCAGTAAGTTTGCTGATAGGAATGATGCTGACACCGGTCTGATAGTCACTGCAATCACGAGGACCAAATCCAACGCCCCATCTTGTCTAGGAAAATTAGTGTTAATACATCACATCAAGCACCTCTGGAGCTTACCCTCAGCTGAGAGTCTGGTGCTCTATTCTTCTCCATCTCATTCTTGGCTGTTACGGCATCGGCACGGCTGATCATCTTTACGAAAGCATGGCGCTTGTCCTTATTGACAATACAAGTCTGGACTTGCCCGAAGTTGGAGAAGATATTTCTCAGTTCTTGTTCCGGCATACTGTTCCTGATTAGCGACACCCATGGAAAGGCTAGATGAGTGGACTTACGTGACTCCCCCAACAAATAGAGTACGGCTGAGCACTGCGAAAAGTTAGACTATCTGGCTTGCAAACTGATTGCGTGCATACCTTTGATGTTTCCCTTTCCAATGGAATGATCATACTCAATCCACTTCTTTCCACTACCGTTGGCTCTTGGTGGGGTCGGGCTGCGGCCACGACGGGGAGGGCTACGCTGTCGGTATTCATTACCACGGCCGCCTCGTCCTCGACCACGATCATCCACACGATTACGTCCTGGTGAATCTCTACCATAATCATAGCCCGTATCCTCATGACGACGAGAGTTTGGTGAATCACGAGCACCCCACACACGAGGCGGAGACCGAGATCGTGAACGACGACGGAAACGACCAGGTGGTGATCTCACAGCCTCATTGAAACCATTGTGATCACGTGATTCTTCTGGTCTTGCACCCCAAAAAGCGTTCTGAGCATTTTGATTTTGATTTTGGGCCGCAAATGGCGGTGGGGGAGGAGGAGGGAGTCCACCTGCTCCAACCAAAGGGGGAACTTGACTACCCATAGCAGCAATGATTCCAGCAATTTTATCAGGGGTGAAGCCTTGCTCTGAGAGTGCCTTGATCACCATCAACTGCGTCTGAACAGTTGGATCAAGACCAGCAGGCGGGGCTATGGGAGCCGGGACCGCAAACGGATTTGATTGATTACTTGCAAAGGTCTGAACACCATTACTCGTTCCTTGTGACTGCGATGCAAAAGTGGCCGATGGCACGTTTACAGGCGGTGGGGGTGGAAACGGCAGAGTCTGATTCAAGCCTGCAGCTTGCTGAGCAGGATTACTTTGCGCATTTGATACATTGTACGAGCTAACCGGGACCTGAGGTGTAGAATTTGCGGGAGGAGCAGCAGTATTCTGACGAGCCATATTTGCGAGGGCCTCCAATATCGACGAAGTATTACGAGCAGCGGGAGCAGGATTCTGCGTCGTGGTTGGCTGCAACCCAAGGGCTCTTTGTAGATCTGCTGGAGGACTTCCTGGTGGAGTAGTCGTTTCATCTGTGAAGTATGACAGTAATTAGAAATTGACACAACGAACACTGTGGAGGTAGTTGCGACTGCCTTACTTTGTGTGTTCAACTTCTCCTTGAATGCGGTGAGCATCTGGAGAGGGAAGGTCTGGCCCTTCTCCCAGATATCAACGAGCTTCCTAATCTTTTCCTACAAGACAAAAGGCAGAGTAAGTGGAAGTTCATACGGGAAAAATTATGTGCACTGGACATCTCTTCATCAAGCAACATATTTGGAAGCTAGAGTCACGAGGACCGTACAAGTCTGAAGACTACTGAGCTCAAACTTTTGGGCGTACCTTTTGATCATCGGGAGCGGTTTGGATAATGTCGTTCATCAGTGCGGGCAAAAGCTCCTTTACTTTGTGGACACCGGCGGCAAATGTACCATCCTGGGCAGAACTGTTTATGGGTTGTCCGGCGCTCTTGGCTTGCTCTGTCCACTTGCGAGTTACGGAATCTACGACGTAGAGTACGCCAAGCTTGTGTGTTCCAGGGGCTTTCTTGAAGTGTGTATACAACTTTTGGATGAGGACGGATTCGGACTGTGTGTCGTGGCGTTAGCTTCATGCCATTTTCGAAGACAACTACTGTGGAGACGAGCTTACCTGGACGTTCGCCGTGCAGAGGGCGGTGATACTCTGAATTCGAGAACCTGACACTCCTGGAGGCTTCAATAATAGCATGGCTTGCAAGCCAGCTTCTAGTTCTGCTACTGCTGAAGACATGATGTGAAGGAAACACGACCAGCGCAGGCTCAGTGGTTGCAAAGAGTTTGCAGTTGCGAAGATCGAAGGCCTTGCGAGATTTTACTTCTACCCTCGCCCTTCGTCTCGACCCGCTAACACGAAGCTACGATGAAGCAAAAGTGAATGATTTTCTATCGAGATTACGACGTGCGACCGGCACAGTGATTCAGCTCGGAGGATACTCAAACAGTCGACAAGCCGGCAGAAGGCAGCGACAGTGGTAGGCACCGCAGCAGATGTATGTATTAGTTGATAGTATCTGTAGATGATTCTTCGTGGCGGTGGTGGAAATGGAGTAGATGAAATCGAAAGAGTTGAGGCCTGGAGGCGTCACATTTAACCTCGCTTTTGAGTCAAAAACCTCAGGCAGCAATTAAGGCATTAATACGACAGCTGTGTTCCAACTATGCAATGAAAGGAAGTTGCATGAAAGGGCGGATAGGCAGGGATTTACAAAAAATACTTCTCGTTATTCACCTCTATTGCAATTCAGTCCAATTCTATGTGTGCAACGCCTTTCGGCGGATTTATGGATTTTCTTCTGTGGCAGGGGGTTGGATTTCTCAACGCCCCGTGCACCCACCCATGCAAAGCTCCGAGAACGAACCGGGCTGACGTCCCTTCAAATCAAAGCGTCTGCCGGACCAAAATTCTCTCTTCGACAGACAACACTACTCTTTCTCGTCTTCTCTCACACCACAATGGCGTCAGCACTGCGTTTGGGTACCTCGGCCTTAAGGTCTTCTTTTGCAGCTCCTGCTTTCAATGCTAGAACCGCAGCCTTCAATGGCTTGCGATGCTATTCTTCATCGAAAACCCAGGTAAGCTCGATCTGTCCCAATTGTCCGGAAGAGAATTTTAATTGTCAATTTTCTTCTACAGACCTTGAAGGAACGATTCGCCGAGCAATTACCAGAGAAGATTGAGCAGATCAAGAAGCTCCGCAAGTAAGAAAGGTCCTAACTGCAGGAGGTGCAGAAATTGACAATTGTAGGGACTATGGCTCTAAGGTTATCGGTGAGGTGACCCTCGACCAAGTCTACGGTGGTGCTCGTGGAATTAAGTCGCTGGTCTGGGAGGGTTCAGTTCTCGACTCTGAGGAGGGTATCCGTTTCCGAGGAAAGACAATTCCAGAATGCCAGGAGCTTCTCCCAAAAGCCCCAGGGGGACAAGAGCCTTTGCCAGAAGGTGAGCTCCGATAAGGACTTTTTCCAATTGGTGTGCTAACTTCATTCGCAGGTCTCTTCTGGCTGCTCTTGACCGGCGAAGTTCCCAGTGAGCAGCAAGTTCGCGACCTCTCTGCCGACTGGGCCGCCCGCTCAGATGTTCCCAAGTTCGTCGAGGAGCTCATTGACCGATGCCCAAGCGATCTTCACCCAATGGCACAATTCTCCATCGCAGTCAATGCTCTCGAGCACGAGTCTGCTTTCGCTAAGGCATACGCTAAGGGAATGAAGAAGACCGAGTACTGGGGCCACACGTTCGAGGATGCTATGGACCTCATTGCCAAGCTCCCAACCATTGCCGCCAGAATCTACCAAAACGTCTTCAAGGGAGGCAAGGTTGCACCAGTCCAGAAGGATAAGGATTATTCCTTCAACTTTGCCAACCAACTTGGTTTCGGCAACAACAACGACTTCATTGAGCTAATGAGACTGTACCTTACCATCCACACCGACCACGAGGGTGGTAACGTCAGCGCCCACACCACTCACTTGGTTGGAAGTGCTCTCAGCTCCCCCATGCTCTCCCTTGCTGCTGGTCTTAATGGCCTCGCTGGTCCTCTTCACGGTCTCGCTAATCAGGAGGTCTTGAACTGGCTTACGAAGATGAAGGCCGCAATTGGTGACGATCTCAGTGACGAGGCTATCAAGAACTACCTCTGGTCAACTCTCAAGGCTGGACAAGTTGTTCCCGGTTACGGCCACGCTGTTCTCAGAAAAACCGACCCCCGATACATGGCCCAGAGAGAATTTGCCGAGAAGCATCTCCCAGACGACCCAATGTACAAGCTTGTTAGCCAAGTCTACAAGATTGCTCCAGGTGTCCTGACCGAACACGGAAAGACTAAGAACCCATACCCTAACGTCGATGCTGTAAGTAGCTTTGTCCATCATTTGTGTTCACTTACTCACATGAACTCAGCACTCTGGTGTCCTCCTTCAATACTACGGTTTGACTGAGGCTAGCTACTACACTGTCCTCTTCGGTGTTTCCCGAGCGATCGGTGTTATGCCACAACTTATCATCGACCGTGCAGTCGGAGCTCCCATCGAGCGACCCAAGTCCTTCTCCACAGAGAAATGGGCCGAGATCGTCGGCGCCAAGCTGTAAAACACCAATATTACGACCTGGGGGTGGGATGGGCGCCGGAATGCAAATTGTACGTGTAGGTTAGACCGGCTCTGGAGCGACTTTTGCGCTGTTACCTGTAATTTATCTCCAGCGCTGGTGATCTCTCGCAACATTCCTGCGTATAGAATGACTTTCGTGACCAATGGCTTTCGCGTCTCGTGCGACTTTTATCTGATAGTAATCTTTGATATGAAGCTTACGGAGACGTGATGTCACCCCAAAACGGCGAAGCATAGCGGCAAGAGTGCTTGGCAAGGCAGGGACGAAACCGCAGGTGATATTCTTTGAAGCTAAATTGTTCGCCATAATACTCCAGGCCTACAATTCCTATTCCTAAACAAAACAGGGACCGAGAATTATTGTCGGACCGTACCGCTCTGCCGTACACAACAGAATGTCTCCGGTGCTGGAGTACTGAGGGTTAATGCCTGTGCTACATCAATCTTGTCATCTACGCCCCTTATGGCAACAGGTCTCAGCACGTGTCAGGCTAGCTACGGTCTTCCCCATCCCGAGGCTTGTTGACCCCGTAAGCGACACCAACGACCAGCTCAACAAGAAACGGAGCTGCTGGAGGCCAACGTAAATCTCAGTCCCGGCAGTGAGGCTTGTATCCCTGTACAATACCCTACCAAGACCCTGCCAACACTAAGAAGCTTCGTTGGAGAGTGCTGAGCAGCCACCTGTCGACAGAAGCTGGACGCGCTGACCTGTAAGATCTGACATACATAGCACCAGATACGAAAATTTCAATCTATCTCGCATCCCAAAACCCGCCGAACCGCCAGAGTGTTGGACAGTGCCTGCCTGGTTTGGTGCCTTCGGTTCGCATCGAAAGAAGCAAAAGGTCCCCTTATCGCTCGAATCGGTCGCCGAATCAAATTGTACAGCCGAGCCATTCTATCCTCTTCTCACCCAGCCCTTCCCGTTCCCTCTTGACAAACAACTTCCACACTTTTTGCGACGAAGCACCCTAATCCCTTGGTCAGGGCCCCTCAACATTCCATCTACACCCACGATGTCAGTCGCAGTCGCAGACAAGCCTGTTCTCGAGAAGAAGCCCGTCAAGTTCAGCAATCTGCTGCTTGGGGCTGGGCTCAACATGTAGGTCCCTACGACCAACTCCGGCCGGTTTCAATGCTGACGTGCAACAGGTTCGAGGTCACGACTCTGGGGCAGCCTTTGGAGGTCGTCAAGACTACCATGGCTGCGAACAGAGGAGACTCATTTGCTACTGCTCTTACTAGAGTTTGGGGTAGAGGTGGTGTTTTTGGCTGTAAGCTCAATCCGACCATCAACTCTCGATTTCATATCTCAAATGGAACAGTTTACTAACGATTATTTCCTCTGCAATAGTCTACCAAGGTCTCATTCCCTGGGCCTGGATCGAAGCCTCCACCAAAGGTGCCGTCCTCCTCTTCGTAGCCTCCGAAGCTGAGTACTATTCCCGCTCATTCGGTGCTGGCGATTTCGTCGCTGGTATCTCTGGTGGTGTCACTGGTGGTGTTGCGCAAGCATACGCTACGATGGGTTTCTGTACCTGCATGAAGACCGTCGAGATCACGAAATCTAAGCTCGCTGCTCAGGGTGTCAAGCCCCCAGGTACATTCGCTACATTTATGGATATCTACCGCAAGGAGGGCATTAAGGGTATCAACAAGGGTGTTAACGCAGTTGCAATCCGTCAAATGACCAACTGGGGTTCTCGATTTGGTCTGTCTCGTCTTGCGGAGCAGGGAATTCGAAAAGTCACTGGAAAGGAAGATGGCGGTAAGTTGAGTGCATGGGAGAAGATTCTGGCGTCTGGTTTGGGTGGCGGTTTTTCTGCTTGGAACCAACCGATTGAGGTTATCCGAGTCGAGATGCAGAGTAAGACTGAGGATCCAAATAGACCGAAGAAGATGACGGTTGGCAATACGGCGAAGTATATCTACCAGAATAACGGTCTCAAGGGTCTGTACCGTGGTGTAGTTCCCCGTATTGGATTGGGCGTTTGGCAGACGATTTGTATGGTTGCTATGGGTGATATGTGAGTCTTTTCCCGCTCTCAAAACCCGTTTTCTAAGACTATTGCTAACATCTACCAAAGGGCCAAGACCTACGTCGAGAAACTCACAGGCGAAAAGGTCACAGCTAAGCATTAAGCGGCGTTCACGGAAAGATCAGGATCACAGCATGTCTTAAAGTCTAGATTTCACGCTTTGGTTTGGTATCGAATCTTCGGGACAAGTCAGTGAGGTTGGTCATTATATGCAAATGCAGGGAAACATAGAGCTTCGTTTTGTACGGTTCATTAGAGCATGACGGATACGCGGTGTGTGCTGCACTGCATGAGTCGCTGCAGCACCAGGGCGGTGTATCTGAAATGGAAAATTTAATCGAGGGACAACCCGAGGTTTTGGATGCTTGAAGGATTTTGGCATGTGATTGTCAGCATCAATCAATATGTCAGGTACCATCCATGGCTCCCCATATGCAGAGTGCTCAAGTGAGCCAAGCAGTTTTTTATGTTCATTTCCTCCAGCCTTGTTTGTGCATTGGCCGTTTACGAGTATTCACTTTGTCCCATCCTAAAGACTCTTGTCGCTTCTTTCAATCTTCCGTTCTATATAAAGACCCTGGTTCTCAGAGTCTCGGGCTTCAAGTTCCAGTTGCAAGCAAAACTCCAGCTAAGCCGCGGCGAACGTTTCGTGGCCGAGCCTGTTTCCGGTCTGGTTGCTGGCTAGTGCACATAAACTTGAATCCATTATCTAAACCTGACGATTTCGTGATTAGGACAGCAGTTGAGATACTGCATGCCAGCTTCATATAGAGAGCTTGACAGCGAGAAATGGAAGTTGATAACAGCGCTGTTTCGGACAAGAGATGAAGAAGAACTTGGGATGAGATCGAGTTTTCTTTCTTGTCTAGTTGTCCAGTTTTATTTTACTTTTATTTTTGTTTTTCGTCAGATAGTAGCTCAATGTCTGGGACGTGGTCTAAGCGGCATTCGACTATTCCTGATATTTTGTCGTCTGTTCCTCAATCAGCAAGACGTCATTCAGCAAAGTCTACCACAATTGCGAGTAGACCATATAGTCTGAAGCCTGTGCCCAACGGACACTTATGCGATTGATGGCCCGCAATAACACCCTGGGCCCTGGCAGATGGATCAGCGGAACTCTATTTGCAGATAGTCTAGGACTATCAGATCTTCAGGCTCTTCGGAGTCTAGGAAGGTATCCCAGGGGAAGCAGAGACAGGAGAGTACGCCATACCACTTACTTCACCAGTTGTCCCCCCGAGTCTGCGCAGCAAGGCGAGCAGGATTCAAGATCTTAAGAGCCAAGAAGAGGAATCAGAGGAGACTGATT
Source organism: Phialocephala sp. D728 (assembly GCA_003988865.1). Lineage (NCBI taxonomy): Eukaryota > Fungi > Ascomycota > Leotiomycetes > Helotiales > Mollisiaceae > Phialocephala > Phialocephala sp. D728. The sequence continues at coordinate 629,247 of QYAJ01000003.1, read as the reverse complement.
CAGCTAGCCCGCCAGGCAGTGGATCGGATTCAGAGGAGTTCGTGAGAAATGGTGTCCGCTAGGAGGAGAGGACACGGGGTGAAAGGAAACAAGGGACGAAAAGGCTTAGTGAACCTACTTTTTCTTGATGTGCATTAACTTCTCTACCCTGCCCAACACACAACACCACCCTCATAGCTTCCGGCTTCTCGTCAGGAAACTCTTCTTGTGCTTCCTTCTTGTATCCGGCAAACATGTTTGGGCCTACCAAATGATGGGACACTATATTGAAGATAAATTATGGCGCAAAGTTTTCGAGTACAGAGAAATCAGAGCGCAAAGCGCTTGAGTGATGTAATGAAGGTGTAGTAGAGTGTGCGTACGCCTTAGAGGTGCGTGTTACGCAAAAGGCGCAAAGTGGTAGGTGACTGGGGAAGTATGGAGAAAATGGAGCAAAGTGTACGAGCACTACAATGTCGTGCTGTGCTAAAGGCGCAATGTGTAGAAGGATATTGTTAAGAAGTATTTAAGTGTAAGAAGCAGAGTAAGAGGTTAATAGAGCTGATCAAAAGTGCATTTGAAGGATCGAGTTATCTTCAATGTTGAGGATGATGGAATGTGGGAAGAATTGTACTCGGCTAGTTCGAAGATTTTGTCGAATGGTTATATGAAGTCACGCACGTATTTCTGAAATTTCGAAAGAGCTTGCATACTGTTGTTTAGTTTGGAAAAAGTACGCTTATTGTTCGTAAACGCAGGCGACATTTTGGATTCAGATCGGAGTCAAATACTTTGCTCCTATCTGAACAGGTAGAACGAGTTGCACAAAAATAATTGACAGCAATATTGATTTTGATAATTGGATCAGATTCTCTTGGAATATACTAGGGCCGAGCGTCCTTACTTTTCAGTTCGAGAGCAAGATAGGATCTCGCCACGAGAGTAACGGAAGCCGGCATATCAACACCGCATCATTCTCCCCTCTTTCCTTCTTGGTTGGTTGTGGTGGTGAAAGTTGTAGGTCATTAGTAACGGACGATTTTATACTTCGCAGGTTTCCCAACGCCCCAAATCCTTGAGCATGAGTCACGAAGCTGCTTCACTCACTTATTCTAGTAATCGAACCCTAAGACTACGCTCAGTGAACTGCCAGTGACTATATATTGGTTTTTTCTTTGATAGAACTATTTCTCATCATTCTGGCGTCAAATTTGCGGCATTAGGAAGGCAACTCACCTTCTCACAGATTTTGTTTTAGAATTTCTTCCCTCGAAGCCATTCACTATGACATTGTTGCATGGCAAAGAGATCTTGGAGGGCGAATAGAGATCTTGGCAACCCTTATTCACTGCGAACTTAGTCACGGCTGTCAAAAATGCTCACTTATTCGTCGGAAGTGAAGTTTGCTTTGAGGCGATGAATCTGGCAAAATCTGCATTCACCTCTTTATCACCTAACTTCCTTTGAACTCTTTCTGTTCAACAAGTATATATACTTCGTCTGTACCTCCGTCATTCAGAGTTCACATTGCTTACGGCTACGATTTCGACTTTAGAGGGGATTAACATTAGGCTGACTACAGAAGACCAGTCCTACGCACAACTCTATTTGCTAGTCGTGAAAGTCCTAGAAGCAATGTGAAGGCGTATCCATGAGATCTGGTGCAGAATGTTTGTTGTCATCTGAAGAAATTACAGTGCTCATTTCGTTGATCGCGGGATGGACTCCCGCGCCCCGCTCTAGCTTTAGATGTTCTGCATTGTCCGGGCTTCATTCAATAATAATTCTTGCTTTACGCATACAAATATGTCTAGAAGAGTTGACGGACAATAGCTGCCAGGGCAATGCTTCCCGTACATAGATAGTACGTTTGCGAGGTATTTTGTGAGGAGAAAAGAAGTTCCGAGCCGTGACTTTATATGAATTTTGCTCCCTTGGATTTAGTTGAAAATCAGAAAGTGAAATTCGAGGTCGCACTTGCCTGATTCGAGGATCCTGCCTTGACTTTTGGTATTCACTAGCGTTAACACATGTGTCAAACATAGTCATTGGGCGATGGATTCTTTGGGCTATGCATATCACGATCAACGTCGGTCACTCTGGAATCTCAGGTATAAAAGCAAAACCAGAGGCTCCTTGCTTTCTCTTCAGAGCGACAGACCTCAATATTTGAGAGGTTGGAGATAGGAGAGATCTCAGACTTCTGCATACAAATATGACGATTACTAAGTGGGGGCTTGTAGCTCTTACAATTCGTCTCAATCTCTAAGATCTTTGGACGAATTTGAGGAGGAAAATCGTTTTCAGTTTGGATAGTTCTTGGAGTTGACAACAACGATCATCTGAGAATCTGCGAATTCGTAGTTGAAGTTGACAGCAAAGTTTCTGTGTGCACTAGGCAAAGATTATCGGTCCGTAGCGCTCGCCTTATAGAGTTTGAGTTGGCGTAGAAGCCTGGCTGTTGGTTGTAGAAGTGCATACCGATCCTTGCAATAAGCACGATACTCCTGCTGGTAATATACACAGCAAGCGCATGCTCTTGTTTTAGTTTTCGAATTGTGAGCGAGGACAACGTTCGTTATATACCTCCCGACCAATCAATTAATTAATCATTCGTGCGAACTATACGTGGACCACGTGGACCCCAGGTCCTTAGTGAATAAACTAGAAACCGTGAGTCTTTATTCCATCTTCCTATTACATTATGTTTAATCCAGCAACTCCAATGATATAACATCAGTTTTGGGTCTCGTGATCAAAGATTCAAAGTCTAGGTAGAGTCATCTTCCAAAAATGCCACAGCTGCCAATCATATCGTGGCCTTTGTATTGTGAAATTCACTAAACCCCATATATCATCGCTTCTAGGGTAATTTTTGCTTCACCTTCTCCTTTTTCTTTCTTCTTTTCCTTCTCATACTCACTTATCAGAATTTATGTCTACCCATCAGTCTACCTTCTCGCTCGATGCATGAATCCGAAAAGAACAAACACATCTTACAAATCAAAGGTGAGCTCCACTTCAAGAAGATGATAACAAGGTACAGGTGCTTGAACATCTTCGCGATCGTTTGCACATTTTCCAGACAATCGCTCGCATTCATGTTGAGTCTATCAATCTGAGGTCTAAGGTTATGATTTGCATCTTCTAGCTCTTCGAGAAGCTCGAGGATGAATGCAATGCTGCGTTTCTTTCCCGATGCATATTCTTTGCAATCCCTTTAAGCATGACTATCTAGAAGTTTATGTTGAGGAAGGCACATTTGAAATTTCTCCTAAATCTATGTAGAAATGGGCACTTTCCAAGGAAGTGGGCGGTGATGATAAGAAGTTCACGATGTCGGGAAGATATCATATGTGTCTAAGAGAAGACTGGTTGCGCTTCCTGTGAGAGGAGATAGTTTCGGGGTGCTATAATGTACTGTTTAGATGCCTCTCTGGTCAATGGGTGCTGCAATAGTAATAAGTCAACATATCCTTCACTGAACTTACTCCTCGATAGATTATAATGTATTCTTAATATTTTAATTATTGAAACGGATTCAATTCCTCAGGTCAGCTTTTACATTTTCAAGTGAGATTTTGCTTCAAGGTATGACACTGAGTTCTAGACTTTGTGAGTATAAGTTTCATTGTTTAGAGCGATCTTGAAATCTAGGTAATTTTTCAAGTTCAAGTCTTTTTTTAGCTTCGGACATTTTCAACTGGCATATAGTGGGGAAGTATGAAATTCGATTCCAGATATTATACTGGTCGAGTTCTGTATTTGGAGAATTGTTTGTTTTGAAACATTCTCTTTTAAATATACTTTTAAACCATAGTATTGCATCTCCGGCACTGAGTGCTTTGAGATCTTGTGGACAGCGTGAGATTGGATCTGGGACATTTTCACGTGATCTTTTCTTTCAAAGTCCAATAAATGAGTTGAAACATTTAAATAGGAATTTTAGTAAACTTCTATTATTTCATGCCGAGCTTTCTCTTTATAATTAGCTATTCAAAGTCATATAAATAACTCAGTTGACCACAACTGCAGACTTTGCCGAAGAACACCAGCTCAAATCAACCTGTTACCAAGGGCGGTTGTAGAGAGAATTTTGCTTTCCTTGCTTATTGTTGGGTAGGGGAGACTCACGCGTTGCTTCCACAATGTGCGCAAGGATGCTGAGGGTTATGATCTACAGACCTAAAGTGATGTCCTTGCTGTCATATACTGAATCGTTGTCTAGTAGAGATCTGAAAATCAACCTTAATCCGTTTAAGGTACAACTCGAAAGATAATGAAGAGAACACTAGAAAGGTACTATGAGAGAGAGCGCGATGGATGCTGCATGAGCTGGCAAGAGAGAGGATGAAGCGCAGCCTTGTATGCTAGCATATTAGACGGAGGTCTTGAGTTCTCTTCAACTTTGCGAAGAAGGCTTTATATGGACAGACGTCGCGAAGGAGTGAAGTACCATGCTGTTATACTGCAAGAGTGAAGCTTCTCAAACCTCGAATGGTTGTACTTAGCAAGCGCCCCAGTATTTCTCTCTTAAGAGAAGCGCCGCTCCTGCAGTTTCGAGCACAGAGCAATACGAAAGCATTCACGGACAGTACTCGTGGAATGAAGGAAAATTTCGTGGTTATAAGGGGGCACTGCCGCAAGTTCTATACAACTCAAGAGGCAGTAACACTCTAACACCAACAATCACAACAGTAGCTAAGCCCTAGTGAGTGCCTAGGAGACTGTATTAAATGCGAGACGAAGTGCTGATCTTAAGCTCCATTTCCAGCTTGAGATCTGCCATAAGCTACTGCGAACTTAGATGAATCAGCTTTGATCGAAGATTTGCGAAAAAGAAACGACAAGCGACAGCGGAATCCAGTGTGACAGCGGCAGTGACAGCAAGACAGAGTTTTAGTATACCCCGAGCTACATGCTTCTGAACACAGACTTCAGATGAACATACCCTCCATGACTTCCACGGCAGTGTGAGAGTATGGTAGCACGACTACCGAAAAAATGATGTTTTCCTCCACAGCCTGAACGGGGTCCTCTGCTTTTTTGTAAGGTTGAAAAACTCGTATATATTTATACTTCTCGATGAGCGAGGCAAGAAATACAGAGCAGTTGGAGGGTTTGTTGGTGAATGTCAAACGACGAATGCATGGCGTCGCTGGTAATAGAGAGCTAAAGTTAGGGGATATGTTAGTGAATGAACGAAACTTTGGATATTCTGCCCCCTTCTTTTACCCGTTACTCATCAAATCGGAACAAGACGAGCTTCGAGAGCAAGTTCTCTTCGACTTAGATGTCGGGAGCGAAACTGGAATATTGAAGTGGTTCGTCTATGTGCATACTGTTCATGGTTGAGTCGGTCATTGAAAAGCACTCAATGTCCGACCGAGGATTCCTAGATTATAGCAAGATTTTTGCCATAATGACACAAATTTGACACGGACAAGTGGTTAGTTTGCCTTCGTAGGGAAGTACATCACCACTCTCTCACAAGTAGACTGAATTAAAAAAGAGGGGGATAAGTGCCTCAAAATTGGAAGACAGCCGCACTCTCACACAAGTGCTCTCAAAGACCGATCATGAGGGTATGAAGTCCTTAGCCTCGCGACCTCGGCGAGAAAGCTGTGCTCGATGACGAGGACACTCATCTTGTCACACGAACATCACGGGTTGACCGTACAAGTCCATTGAGACCAAAGGCCGGTACGCTAGAAAGCCCGAAGAATGACGGATTAAAAAAGACGCACAAGGAGAGATCTGTTCATGTTTCTAAGCCCTTCAAGGTAGCTCCGCTTGGTTCTCCTCCGTTGTCTAGTCTTGTGGGGGAAAATTCACGCTACATTACTAGCACGCACCAAGAGTTTTCTGTCAAGCATGCAGCATCCTTCCCCTGCATTTCCAGCAGATGAGAATGATGAAACAGTAGTAAATCTAACGACGTCGACCCAAGACTAAGTGCGGACGCTATCTCAGTCGCTGCCAAAGACTAAAGCTTTCGAAAACGAGCGCTTGGAGCGAGAAGGTAAGCCGAGGCGCTAGAATGGCCCTAGAACATGCTTCGAGTTTTGGAAGGTAGATATACCTCATATATTTGGGTACAGAAAGATAAGGAGAGGTTGTCATTGATTCTTGGGTAAGGTGGAGAAGCGGGGATGGTTCTTGTGTGGGAATTTTGGCGATGCAGATTGAGGTGGCGTGGTAGTGCGAGATCTTGTGATTGGATTCCGTGGCTTGAGGGCTGTGGCTTGGCTGTTGAAGCGGCGCGTGAGGCGTCGTGCGATGTTTTACAATCGTGTGTAAATTGTCTCATGATTGGCTGTCTTATGTCCAAGTCGATTTTCTGGGAGAGAGGGTTGACGCGGGTGTATCACTATGACGAGATTCTAAGACCTGTGGCTGCGGGAGAAAAGCACTCGAACGCTGGCGTCTTGTAAAAAAAAAAATTCTTGAAATGCGGATGAAAAAAGGATGCTAGAAGTGGTAGAGATGAGGCATTTTGAGAAGTAAAAAAAACTTCAACGCCAATAGGAAGCTATCTGTTTGGCTGCTGAAGCTCTCTTGAGATTTGGTGAAATTGTTCCCTGCCGAATCAAGAGCGGCACTGGGATCTCGATGTTTCGCTGGACATGAGAAGTGTTGTGCAAACCAAAACAGGAATGTGCAATTGATTATTCTTGGCCGTATACTTGTGAATGTTGAAATTGCTGTGCAACATATATTTGAGATTAGTGACTTGGCTGTGTCTGGGCTAAAGGCTCTACGAACCGTCTAGCTTGCTGGGCCTGCTTGTCTGTCAGTCATGACGGGAATAAAGAAAATCGCGCAGACCATGGAACTCGATTCGCAGTGAGAGGCCACTATATTTTTGTTATTTTGGAATAAGGAGGATGGAGATGGGAGGCAATGGCTTGAGTCTGGGAGGGCTCGCTCGGAAGGATACTTGCGTCCAGATGTGTTTCGTGTTTCAAAGTTGGCTGAAATGTTTTGTTTCGATCTTCCCCAGGTTCGCGTCCCACGGGCGGAGAATTTGGAAAAGCTCAAACCCTGCTGCTTTCTCGTTTTGGTCATCGTATCTGCCTATCTGCGTGCATGAACTTTCATCAAGCCTATCACTCGGCAAGCAGCCAGCACCAAACGGCGGAAATGACCAGTCATAACGATGAATTTGGCCAGGCACTTGCTGTCTTGGTATCTCCAGCCAATAATGGGTTTTCATGAGGCGTTTTGCTTTTTTCTCAATAACACGATAGACGCTAAGGAATAACCATCTGAGGTTGAGTTATTTACGTCCGCGCATTGTTCCAGTCTCATTGACAAGCTTCCAAAGCCAGCATGCCGCCCTGGAATTTCTATCGCAGTTGGAAAGGTTACACAATGTGCCGATTGTAAACGAACCAGGAAGAACCAGGAAGAGCCAAGAACTGGGTAACATGACGATAATTTTCGCCCAGCTCGATTGTCGGTCGAAGCGAAGTGCTCCACGCCAAGAACATATTCGCTTGGCCTGGCCTGACCTCAGACGCTTGCAAGGTTCGCCCGGGCCGCCACACTTTCAAGCCGGCGCAGTTTTACCGATCCACAAAACGTGCCACGAAAAAGCAGCGTGACTGAGTGCCGAGAACCAAGGGATCCCCGTCCCACCCAATCATAGATGTTCCCGTCGCGGCTTCTGACTCTATAAGGAAAAGTCATATGTGAGCTGCAGATGGGAGGAACGAGGCAACCTGAGATCGGCCAATCGCTGTGGCTAATCCTTGTTGTAAATCGGCATGGTTCTTGGTAACACCAGGTAAGTTATCCATGAAGAGAAAAGGCGTCATCATGACGGCCTCGGTGAGGATATATAAGATGGTAATAGCTCCTAGCCTTTAGGTGAGGATATAATACAGAAAAGAACTAGAGGAGATATACAACTAAGGGAGAAGGAAAGCAATAAAGAAAAAAAGTATCTTTGCATTGAATATCGGAATCGTGAGGGGTAGCAGTGGTAAAGCACATGCAATTTGCTGGCAACGCTGTGGGATTGCAGATACCCCGCTTGAGGACGGTGCAATACTTCGTATCATGTACGACAAGTATCAAATAAAAACGGTGAAATCATAGATGTAGGGCAGTATTCTTTACCATAGAATGGAGACTGGATGGTCTAAACAACCGTTATGTTGCGCTTAAGAAAGGGATTAAGGGTGGCCCAACGTGTGAATGTTTCTGGCACACTAAATCGGCACTTTCTTACCTACCATGGAATCAGGTCGCACATTTGAGACGAATGCTCTATTGTAGAAAATGAATTTGACGTCTGAGCACAAGCCAGTGCCGAAATGTGAACGTTTTAAACGGCGGAGACGGATATCCTTTGCTGTCGGTAACCTGACGTCGGTCTGCTGAATGTGCTCTTTGCAGCACTGTCTCCACCAAGACGCCAAGCACAACATCACAGCGCCGCTTTACGCCCAAGTTTGCGCCTAAAGTTCGGGCCCGCTGCTCTCTACTTATCGCCAGGTCCAAGGGCTGGTCTAAGATGGCGAAGCGAAGCCACTAACCATGCACTCATGGCCCTCCACCATTAAATACTTCTGTGAATTGCTCTTTCCACCACTTCTGCAACTTTCACAGCCTCACCTTCCTCCTCTCACTACGCAGGTCGTTCTCGGCCTCGCTGCGTAGATCGCGCTCTGCGATCAATTCCTTTCAATCACAACTCCTACAACAATCGTTCCCTAGAGATAGCTTGTACCCCAGATTGAGATCGAGCATACCCATATTCCACTCTCGGAGCTTGAAGCATAGCTTCCTGCACATCACAACTATGGCGGACACGCACGGCGCGACAGGCACCTATTCAAGTAGTAATTCATCTACCCACCACAATCATCTCGACACGACAATTGAGTCGGGCAGCTTCGACGAGAAGACCGGCCACATCGATGCCTCCCTACCCCCCAGGAAGAAGCCAGTCGAGGAGGAGGAGGAAGATGAGGATATGGATGCTCTGATCGATGAGCTCGAGTCGCAAGACGGTCACCTCGACGACGAAGAAGAAGATGAGAATGCTGCTCCAGGCGTAGGACGTGTCGTTCCCGAAGACCAGCTACAAACAGACACACACGTTGGCTTGACAGATGCCGAGGTTATCGCCCGTCGCAAGAAGTATGGCATGAATCAGATGAAGGAGGAGAAGGAGAACTTGATTCTTAAGTTTTTCGGATACTTCATCGGTCCCATTCAATTTGTTATGGAGGTATGTCCCAACTTCGTCGATTTCATGAACCTCGGGTGGTGGCATCTGCCATCTCTCTCCGCATGTTTCCAGCAGTTATGCCGTCCAATCGCAAAGCAAGGTTTCAGGCTGCACAACGCGAACATTCCACCGAAGAATCCGTGCTGATACTAACGCGTGTGATAGGCTGCCGCTGTCCTTGCTGCAGGTCTTAAAGATTGGGTCGATTTCGGTGTCATCTGTGCCTTGCTTCTTCTTAACGCCGCAGTTGGTTTCATCCAGGAGTTCCAAGCCGGTTCAATCGTCGATGAATTGAAGAAAACCCTTGCCTTGAAGGCTGTCGTTCTCCGTGATGGTCGTCTCTTTGAAGTTGAAGCTCCAGAAGTCGTTCCAGGTGACATCCTACAAATTGAAGAAGTAAGAACAATTGAGCCCAAATGTCGCGTCTAGGACGATGCTTACAAGGTCTTTTCAGGGTACCATTATCCCCGCAGACGGCCGCATTGTCACAGACGATGCTTTCCTCCAAGTCGATCAATCTGCCATCACTGGCGAGTCCCTCGCCGTTGACAAGCACAAGGGCGATCAATGTTTCGCGTCGTCTGGCATCAAGCGTGGCGAGGCCTTTATGGTTGTCACCGCCACTGGTGACAATACCTTCGTCGGTCGCGCCGCTGCTCTCGTCAACAAAGCCTCTAGTGGTACTGGTCACTTCACCGAAGTTCTGAATGGTATTGGTACGGTTCTCTTGATCCTCGTCATCTTCACCAATTTGATCGTCTGGATCTCGTCCTTCTACCGATCTAACCCAATTGTCACCATCCTCGAATACACCCTGGCCATCACTATTATTGGTGTTCCTGTTGGTCTCCCGGCTGTCGTTACAACTACTATGGCTGTGGGTGCCGCTTATCTCGCCAGGAAGAAGGCCATTGTCCAAAAGCTTTCTGCCATTGAATCTCTGGCTGGTGTCGAAATCCTTTGCTCTGACAAGACTGGTACCCTGACCAAAAACAAGCTCTCTCTGGCCGAGCCATTCACTGTCCCAGGTGTCGAGCCTGATGATCTTATGCTGACTGCCTGTCTCGCTGCTTCTCGCAAGAAGAAGGGCATTGATGCTATCGACAAGGCTTTCCTCAAGGCCCTCCGATACTATCCTCGTGCCAAGTCCGTCTTATCCAAGTATAGGGTTATTGAGTTCCATCCATTCGATCCTGTCTCCAAGAAGGTTCAGGCTGTTGTTGAGTCACCTCAAGGTGAGCGCATTGTTTGTGTCAAGGGAGCACCACTTTTCGTCCTGAAGACCGTCGAGGAAGATCACCCTATCCCTGAGGATATCGATCAAGCCTACAAGAATAAGGTCGCTGAATTCGCTACTCGTGGTTTCCGTTCTCTCGGTGTTGCGCGCAAGCGTGGTGAAGGTTCTTGGGAGATCCTTGGTATCATGCCTTGCTCTGACCCTCCTCGTCATGACACTGCTCGTACTATCAACGAAGCCAAGACTCTCGGTCTCTCCATTAAGATGTTGACTGGTGATGCAGTTGGTATTGCTCGTGAAACCTCCCGCCAACTCGGTCTCGGTACTAATGTCTACAACGCTGAACGTCTTGGTCTTGGTGGTGGTGGAGATATGCCTGGTTCTGAGGTCTATGATTTCGTCGAAGCTGCTGATGGGTTTGCTGAGGTCTTCCCTCAACACAAGTACAATGTTGTCGAGATTCTTCAGCAACGTGGTTACCTCGTGGCTATGACTGGTGACGGTGTCAACGATGCCCCATCTCTCAAGAAGGCCGATACTGGTATCGCTGTCGAGGGCGCTTCCGATGCTGCTCGCTCTGCCGCCGACATCGTCTTCTTGGCTCCCGGTCTCGGTGCTATCATCGATGCCCTCAAGACGTCCAGACAGATCTTTCATCGCATGTACGCATACGTCGTCTACCGTATCGCCTTGTCCATTCACTTGGAAATCTTCCTTGGTCTCTGGATCGCCATCTTGAACAGATCTCTCAATATCGAATTGGTTGTCTTCATCGCCATTTTTGCCGATGTTGCTACCTTGGCCATCGCCTACGACAATGCACCATTCTCCAAGACTCCTGTCAAGTGGAACCTGCCCAAGCTTTGGGGTATGTCTGTCCTCCTCGGTATCGTTCTCGCCATTGGTACTTGGATTACTCTCACTACCATGATTGCTCGTGGTCAGGATGGTGGTATCGTGCAGAACTTCGGTGTCATGGATGCAGTCCTTTTCCTGGAGATCTCTTTGACTGAGAATTGGCTGATCTTCATCACCCGTGCCAATGGTCCTTTTTGGTCATCTCTACCTTCATGGCAATTGGCTGGTGCCATCTTGGTCGTTGATATCCTCGCAACCTTCTTTACCCTCTTCGGTTTCTTCCTAGGAGGTCATCAAACCTCGATTGTCGCTGTCGTTCGTATCTGGATTTTCTCATTCGGCATTTTCTGCATTATGGGAGGTCTCTACTACCTGCTACAGGACAGCGTTGGCTTTGACAACCTCATGCATGGGAAGTCACCCAAGAAGAACGCAAAGCAACGATCACTTGAAGATTTTGGTAAGTCGTTACGCCTCATCCCCTTGTCTCGAATGTCTTTGCTAACCCGTTTCAATAGTCGTTTCACTTCAACGTGTGTCTACCCAACACGAGAAGTCGGCATAAACATAACCATCCTAAGACAAGTTCTATCGCGATTGCATGATGGGCGTTTGGTGCATAGTTCTTTGATCGTGCTTTCATTGCACGCTGCTTGTACATACTTACAGACGAGTTGCCGCCAGTGGATGCGCAGTCTACTTCCATTTGAGATGTCCTCTACTCTACCTTCGACTACAAGAATGTGGTTCCTCCATATAGACTGTTATTCGTGGTCGTGGTCGTGGCATTTTGGGGGGGAGGGAGAAAACAGGTGCTAACTGTCGGTTGCTTGTCTGCTCTTTTACTCATGGCCGGTCATACCCCAGGCGTTTCCGGTCGATACCTCATACTAAAAATAAAAGTAATTAATATTTAAATCATTCCGTCTCAATTGTGACCGTGGCATACAGAGATGATGGAAGCATTGGAGTACAACATAAATGGGTAAAGTTCAGTGACTGAGGTGATATCTCCAACCTAGACTTTTCACTAAGACGTCGCTCCCTTACTGATATCACCAATTACCTGCAAAACTTCACATGCAGAACGTAGGTATACAGCAAAGATATTGTACAGCATATGAAATTAAAACACACATGAAGCTTCGCCAACCATGACATGACATGACGGGAACTTATTATTATTTATGAGATAACTCTATTCTTAGATTGAATATCATCCCCCTTCCTCTCCCTTCTCATTCTCACTTCTCACTTCTCACTCCGCATAATGCAGTGAGTGAAATTACATCGGTGCTGAGCACTGAGCACTGATGAAGAGTTGAGTGCACGGCCCCGCGATTTCGGCCCCCACGACCCTCATCCCTCATCTCTCATCTCTCATAGGTACCCGGGTATATCTTGCTAAGGGAGGGGTTCAGTCGCCGTTATTCTTAGGTATTTCCACCGCCGAATTTTTATAGTGATTCTTGATTTTGTTGTTGGTGTGTGTGAGATGATAGATGGATAGAGTCTGGTTTATAAGGAGGATTACGAAGATGGTTTGAGGTGCTCTAAATGAGAAAGAGGATTTGCTCTTTCGGGAAGACTTTTGAGGATGAGATGAAGGATGAAGGATGAAAGATGGAATATGGAATTTGGAGTGGGGGGGATGTTTGTGTGTATATGTTTGTGGATGGTGGGGAGGGGCTGAGGAGGTGGAGTAGGACTGGGACTGGACTAGGACTAGGATTGAGATTGAATCATGGAGGATAAGATGAAATTGAGATAATAGATGAACGGGCTGGGGCAGGACACTGGTTTTTAGCTCCTTGTCTACATCTTTCAAGAAACTAGCGCAGAGCTTACAGGCAGCGATCAGATGAGTCTCGGAAAGTAAGTGTGTATCCAAACCCTCTTTTCTCATTTGAAATCCTATATGTATGCATCCAATACCATGCACTTCCCCTTATCCAAACCACGTCTTGCTCAATATAAGCTTTAAGCTCCAACCTCCGCGCGTTCTGCTGCCTCCCTTCACCTAAAATGAGGATGCAATATATGTACACAGAATTGTCGAGCATATCTACAATTTCGCTTTTGGCGTCTCCTCCGCCAGAGACTCAGCGTACATCCTATCGATCTCTGCTCTGAATCTTTTTGCTGATTGAGGACGCTTGAGTTTGAGTCTATTTATTGTTAGCTCCTATCATATTTCTGTGTGGAATAGGGATGCTCACGTAGGCGTCAACAACTCATTCTCAATCGTAAACGGCTCGATCTCCAAATGGCAATTCCTAACTCGCTCGTAGGAATTGAACTTACTCTTCTTCCCAATCTTCTCTAGCTCCCTCAATACCGCCTTCTTAACCCTGACATCTTTCGCCGCTGCCTTGACTGCCTCGATATCTTCCGCTTTGATGGGCTTCTTGAGCACATTTGAGGCAAATGGCGCGAAAGCGACGGGGTCGATACCGAAGATCGAGACGAGGAATGCTTGTGTGGAATCGCCGTGAACGTAAGCTTGAGCGAGGATGTTCGTGTTGGCTAGGTAGACGTTCTCAATTCGCTCAGGAGAGATGTATTCTCCGTGCGCGAGCTTGAGAACGTTCTTCACTCGATCAATGATCTTGAATCGTCCCATTGAATCGATCTCAGCGATGTCGCCTGTACGGAACCACCCATCTTCGATAATGGCTTTTGCCGTCTCGGCTTCGTTCTTGTAGTATTCGCGGAAACGCGTTTTCCCTCGGATTAAAAGCTCACCGCGAGGGTTGGGAGAGTCAGTGACTAGGTAGTCCATATCCGGGACGGATTGGAGGCAGGCTTCACTCCCAACAGCCATAGCGCCACAGTTTCCGGCGGAGAAGTCGCCTTCTAGTTGGGCGAGACCGACGGAGTAGGTTTCTGTCAAACCGTAGCCTTGGATGATGTCGTTTCCGAAGGCAGCACGGAGGAATTGCTGCAGAGTAGGATCAAGAGGAGCACTACCACTAACCATTCCACGACAGCGTTGGAGACCAAAAGCGCTGGTGAGCTTGGGTGTGAAGATGCGATCCCAGACGATGTGCTTGTTGGTTGCTTGTCCAGGAGGTAGCTTCATGGATGCAAGCTTGGTGTTGATGACATGGCGTCCCATTGTCCCTTTCAAACCTGGTGCATCGAGGGTAGCAGCCCGAATAGCAGAGCCAAATCTATTGTAGAGTCGAGGAACGGAGTTGAAGCCTGTTGGACGCAAGATCTTCATGTCGTCTACCAGACCCAGAATGTCTCCACGGAAATATCCAATGGATGCACCGCATGATAGAGCGCCATGTTCAGCTACTCGTTGGTAGATGTGTGCAAGAGGCAGGTATGAGATTAAGACGTCGGAGGATAATGTATCACTTGTTACTCGAGCAGTAGCGGTTGCTGCAATAGCGTTCGCGTGTGTCAGTACCACTCCCTTTGGATTGCCAGTTGTTCCTGAAGTGTAATTGATTGTGATGATATCCTCAGGTCGAGGTGGCTTCATTGGTAAGCCGGACGCAGCCCCGAGCGCTTCAACATCCTCAATATAATGGATGGAGATCCCCGCGTCAGCAGCAAGGGTGTTCAAGATTGCTGATTTGGAATTTCCAGGCCGCTCTCCCGCATCCAGAGGGTCCAAGCAGATAATGAGCTTCAGTGTTGGTATTCTTTTGCCAAGCTTCAGAAGGATTGGGATATGTGGTAGTGTGGTAATAACACACGTAAGCGTAGCATGGTTGATAATGTATTCGGTGGTATCCGGACCCAGCGTGTCGTAGATGGAAACAGTAAAAAGAGATTGGGACATGCAACCCAAGTCTGCGATCATCAGCCAGCGTTCAACCCTCTAATATGCAGAGTTACTCACCAGAGATCTGCCATTCTGGACGGTTTTGACACCATAACCCAACGCCGTACTTCTCTTCCGTAACGCCTGCCTTCTTATGCAATCCCACGATTCCAGCACCAAAGTTCTTCCTCCGCGAAGCAGTCTCCGCATAGGTCATCCATTCATATTTGCCAAAGGTCTTCGTGGCCGGATCCCACGGCCGGCTTCCCAAACATCTGGCATTTGGCCGTCTCTTCACCGAAGATTCAAACGCATCGTGAGCCGTCAAAACCTTCGGATCTAAGGTCGTCAAGAGCGGACTATCAATGAACCGCCAATGTCTGTAGACCGCAGTTCGGTCTTCCTTCTCGCTGCCAGGGATTGGGAGGGAGTAGGGGCTTCCTGGCGGAGGAGGAACTCGTAGGGCTTTGACGAGGGCGTCGGGATCGGTGGGGTATTGAATCGGAGCCATGAGTAATCTGCTGTGGGAGGACAATCTCTATAAAGCAGGTTAGTGTTTGGAGTGTAAAGTGATCGTGTGGTTGAGACAAAAGTCTGGGATTGTTGGAACTTACTCCTTACGAGTATGCAGCACTGCTTCTTCCGATCTGAAGTCAACCTTCTATGCTCTATTTCAAATGCACCGACCAGCAAATTTTCAATTCCAAGGAGGAAATCAAAGAAAGAAAAAGGGATTTTAGGAGAGAACAAAGAATGGAAGCGTCGGCATGTGAGTTCGAGGTCACTCGGACGCTGGCTCTGGATTTGGTTGGCGGGCTTGACTCGAGAGGGAGCCTCGGCAGGCAGCCAAGTTTTCGATAATGTTCATGCTGGATCTCGGTCATGCTCCGCTTCACCCCAACCCCCCCTGGCCCATCAATTGCGGAGTGGCCGAAAATGGGGAATCTGGCAGGCAAACCATGCATATCGCGTTCTCCATCGTATTGTTTCGGTCCGGAATGAGGATATGGTGCAAACTTTATGCGTACGTGTGTACAAAGGTACAAAGGCATGGTAAGGCTCATAAATATTTTCCGCATCTTCACATGTGCGGGTTAGAGTTGCTTTGCGGGGATATTTCGTTGCGCATGACTGCTACAGTGCCACAGTGCCACAGTGCCACAGTGCCACGCAGCATCCTGCAGGCAGGCCCTGCTCGTTGCTGCATTGAGCGTCACACTAAGGCCGAGTTTGATGTGCCTTCCCTCGGCCGTCGGGTTGTCTCAGCCGAATCACCGATGATGATAGAGCGCGGAGCGCGGAGCGTGGAGCGTGGAGCGTCATATGTGAAGTTTCAGATCACATACCCCGTATTTTGCATGTGGGATTGAGATTACCCCTGAATGGGTTTAGAATTTTGGCCAACCAACCTCAATCTTCTGAATTATATAGACAACGATTGCTCTCAGAAAGTGCTCCTACAACGGTGTAATGATATTGCAGAAGTTAGACGCCCTCCAGTGAAGGCTCGTTCGTGACAGTTCGAGAGGGAATGTATGAACGCAGATACCTTGACCTCAGATTTCTCAATTCGATCATGAGCAGGCAAGATAGATGGTGTAATGAGTTCCATAATTGTAGTGCAAGGTAAAAGATATAGACTATCCGGGGCGTGTTGCTTTGTTATTCGTCTCGGAACCGATTTATAAGTCCAATTTGGGCACCATGAAGCCAAGTTGGCTTTTTGCGACCTCGAATCCGTTTCTTCTGCATGCGCAAAGATATCAAAGTTTCCCGTCCGTTGGAGAATAAAAGCTGCTGCTTCCTCATACACTTGCTTAGTTGTCTTTGTATAATCTGCTGATAGAGCCTCTGGAACTTCAACTTCCCCACCAGCGCAGTGCCAGATGCGCGAAAACCATATCTCTCGGACTAGAGGCGCCAGATCCTCGCCGCTCGACTAGAGTTTTTAGCAATGTTTTGGCGAAGTCAGTTCGACCATTCTCTATCCCAAGCACTCTCTCCCGATACTCCTGTCTCAATGCATCCATTTTGACGAGATGTGATAGAGAGTCCCAATGAGCGACCGATTTCAGGTGCCGTGAACCACCATTTCACCTAACTCGTCCATGGCCGATCTGAATCCAAGGATCTTTTGAAAAGACCGGCTCTTGGAGGATCTAAACTCTCGTGAACTAAGGTCATTTAACGAGAGCGGACGTGTACTCCGTGAGTAACTCGAACTCGGGTAATTCATCTAGACCCAATATGTCCTCTCGCACCTTCTGCTTTAAAGTGCTGTCATCACTCGTCAATATTCTCAGCCACTCATGCAGGTCACGCATCGACTCGCCAAGGTAGATGACGGTATGGTGAGCAATTCTGTAAACATGAGTCCCGGGAATTACAATATTGATGTTAGTACAGTGCATCAAATCTGCGACTTCGGAGTAGTGAAAGAGTATGTCTAGAAACAAAGAGACATATATCGACCTAGCTAACGACAAAGGAAACTGAATGCCGCTAAGAAGGCATGCTTTGAATATTAGAAACTTACAGCTGCGCAACCTGAGCCCCTTCTCCTTATCATTTATCTGATCAATACATATCGCATCAGCCCAAACCCTTTTCGATCTCGTCGCATCTCTCATGTGACGCAAGGCTGAGTCGAGATTGACCGTAACCTCTATCCTGGCCGTCTCTTTTGGATCTCCCCAAACATAAGGCAGAGCCGTCTAATTGTCCATCATATCATGATCGCATTCACGGAGCGTGGTATGAATGATTTTGCATCGCAGTTGGGCCTCCAGGTCTGGAGAAGGCTGGAGATCGAGGAGTCGGATGGCGTCGGGTTGGAGGAGAGGCTGGTATTGATATGTGCTTGTTTCGTTCATCGTAACACTGGTCTCTGTGATTAGAGCAGACATTTGCCGTGAAGATTTACATAGATATAAGTTGTAAATTGGTAAAGGCGATATGACAGAAGATCGAGGCTGGAGGAAGGCACCCACTCGCAGACGTGGCACAGCTTACAAGGATGTCTGGTAAACCAATGAAATACTCGCCACACTTGCGGTATTGAGGGATTCAAATTTTGAGAAAAGAAACTGAGCTGGACGTCAATACTAATTTAGAAATGGCAGATCATCATGCAAAGGTATCTATCTTAGAACTTCATCGATTGCCCTGCTATCTTGCTACCATCTCCCAATACTCCGTAACCTAGATCCTGAACAGGCTATGGATGGATGCATGCTGGCTCCTTGACACCCACTCAATCTGTACAACATACAGCCCAATTAAGTGCTTCCCATCCCGCCGCCCATCCAGAACCACGACCACCAGACCCATCCAGTGATACGCCCAAAGAGTTATTCCCAAATGGTGCTGCAATGCCAAAAGAATCGAACTTTGAAAATGCTCATCACATGAGACAGGAAAGGAAATCGTGACCATGGTCATGGTGAACACTCATTATCATCCCGAAGCTCCTTTGCGCCTTGTCTCTTGTTTTCTGCAAGCTAAACTGAAGCCATTCATCATTTGCTTCCATAAAAGAACCCAAAGTAGCGTTATAGAAGCTAAATCCGCAGGCAAGCGTCTTAAACGACTTCTATGATGCGATCCTGGGCGTTGTTCCTCCACGCACCGAGAAAGCTTGAAGCTCCGGATTTTAATGTTGGGAGACGATTATATAACATGGCGAGAATGATGACGAGCAATAGTGGAATCTGCATTTCATTAGCACACTGCATATCACTTCAAACATTAATAGGAAAGGAGTAGAGGACGCATACCCAAATGAAGAAGAGATTCCTATCCCGGCTCAACCTCTTCACCTTTTCTGCATGCGCCAGTCTCAACTGGTCCTGTTGCTCTCTCGTGATTGTATGCTTCTGACCAATCCTCACGGTACCTAACTTGACAAGTCGGCTCTGCGCCATAGTCGAACTCTCAGCTTCCTGAGTCTCAACTTGGTCAAACATTTGAGCACACTTATTGTCCGCTATCGTATCAGCAGCAGCTTGTTCAGCCGATGAGCGCTTGACGTCTGCATCGCCTTGCGGAAAGATGTCTTCGTATGCTGGTGGTGCGGCCGGGACGTTGCCGGAGAAGAGATCCCACCATTTGTATTCTTGGTCCTTGGCAACTTCTGGACGAACTTTTAGACTTTCTGGACGATTATTGCCGACTAGGTTACTGATGCGGCGGACCATCGGGGTAGTAGGTAGGTAGGCTTGATAGTCTGGAAGAGCAGGCATCATATCAAATCTTGGCATCTGGGGTAGATTCGGGAGGTTGAGGTGCATTGAGTGCATCGACTGTTGAAGATGGGCGATCTGGGCGCTCAGCTGATCACGGAAAGCCATCATCGTCGCAGTTGGGGAAGCAAGTCCTCCGGCTGGTAGATCTAGGACAGGATCCTTCTCGTCTGCCACCTCTTCTACAAGTGGCTTCTGAGCACTTGGGCGTCTCGACCTTGATCTCATCCAGAATGTTCCGTCATGTGCAGCATCTGCATCCTCATCCTCATACTCGTTGTCATCATCGCTATCGTCGCTGAGGGCATGGTTTTCGGCAGGCATTGGCGTGACTGGTTCCCAAACAGATCTCAAGGAGGTCGCACTGCTGGTTCGGCTTCTCAACGAACCACCACTACGAGTTCTCGAATGATGCTCAATACGTCTGGCAGCACGAAGGACTTCTTCTGACGTTGCCATATCCGAAGGAGTATAACCTTGAAGACTTCGAACAGTCGGATCAGCTCCACTCAACATCAATCTTCTGACAATTTGAGGATGGTTATGTAAAGCAGCAATGTGCATTGGAGTAAAGCCACCCTTGTCTCTAGCTTCAGGATTGGCACCTCTCGCGAGGAGAGCTGCAACGAAGCGATGCAAGCCTAGAGAGCAAGCCAAGTGAAGCATGGTCTGACCAGAAGATCTTCTGAGGTTGAGGCGAGGCATATTGGGACTGTCATCGAGATCGATCAGATCTAAACACCTGAGAAGAGTAGCTTCAACATCAACACCGAAAGTAGCTGCGTTAAAGTTGGTCCCCTGTGACCCACCGTTTCCACCAGTAGGCGATGGTCCTGCGGAGCCACCCCACGATGATGGGCCGTCTCCAACAATTCTCCTTGCCAAATCACGAACATCCTCCATCTTGCCGGTCATCTTATGTCCCAAGACGGAGAGTGCCGTCCTGATGATCTGTTGCTCATCATCATCAATGTACTTGAAGAATGCTTGCTGCTTTGGAATCGGTGGCGTCGGATATGGTTGCATTTGCTGCTGTTGGTGCTGATGCTTGAATGTTACTGGAACAGTGCCAGCAAACGCTGATGGGGGAAGAAGACAGACCAGGGATGTTTCACCCCAGAATGTTGTTGTCGTAGCCTTTGAGTCACCGAACATAACTTCTAGCCCCTGACAGAAACCGCTACCTAAACATGTAACTTCAATACCACCAGCCTTCGGACCTTCATTAGGAATTAGTTTGTGGATCGTGGGTGGCCTATGCGGGTTGAGGCTCAGCGGTATGCCATAGAGCCCATTCGCAACAGCTTGTGCGATTTGAGCCTGTTGCTGTTGTTGATAAGCCTGAACTGTGTTCCTTAAGCCGTTAGGGCTAGGTACTCGGCTAGGATGAGCTGAAGCTGGCGCTGAAAACATTTGCTGCAGAGCCAGGTTTTCCATCGACTGAGACCTGTGACCTTGATTAAAGAAGCTTTGGTCATTGCTGTTAGGGGTAGGAGGACCGGTATTGTATTGTTGAGGAATGGTTGGAATAGTGGTAGGCGCAAATTGCTGATCATTAGGTAGTGGGAAGGATGCAAGGTTGGGTGTAAATGGTGAAGCAGCACCGGATGTGGAGGCGCTCATTGGATTTGGTAGGGCTTGGGACATTGACGCGTCTCCAGTTTCCAATCTGGTCATAGCCAGGCCACTTGGAACCTTACTCGAACCGCTGGCCTTCCTTTTCTTCGATGATGGTCCAGATTGGACAGTTGGTGACGCCTGACGAGACAGATTTCGAGGTGTCATGCTCGCTGAAGTCGTTTGTGACGCAGTCACGCTACTCGGGGCAGAGTACTGCATATTCAAGTTGCGTTGCATAGCCTGCAAATCTGAGCTAGAATGTGATAATCGGAAAGGAGCCATAGTCCCTGCTGGATTGCCCATATCGAATGTTGTGCCATCGCTTGGGAAGGAACCAGAGCCAGCATACATCGGACCATCAGAATTTGCTGATGTCTGCGTCGTTAATATTGGCATAGTGTGCGTCTTGTGATCATCGGTGATCATTATTGAAGAACTCATTTCCTGCGCAATTAGACGATCTTGATAGTCCTTGATCGTGAAGATGACCTGGAATCCAAGCTTCTCATTCTGATGCCTGCAATAGCATGCAATACGCATCGGAGCATCCACCTGCATTGCCCCTTCTGGGACGAATGGCTCTGCCCGGTCTCCAACGGACTCGGAAGGTGGCTGACTTGTTGGCGTCTGCCAATCTTTGACCTCGTGAGTATTGAAGACAATGACACGCTTGGCCTCATCCTTGTGCCAGGACTCTTCTTCTTCAACCTTCTTGACTTTCTTTCGCGCCGCTCTCTTGCGTTCTCGCGTTATGCAGCCCGCACAGATCTTGACTTCTCCACCATTCAATGGCTTGTTCTCGTCGTCTTCTTCTGATGAACTATCATCGGAGGGTTCTTCCTTAGTAGGAACAATTCCAGCAGCGGCTCGCTCAAAGGCACGCCGTCTGTTCTCAGGATTCTGCATGGCACTAGTACAAACCAAGGAGGTATATAGCTCAAAAGTATCTAGCGATCTTTCGAGAGTGGGCTTCGAGAGCAGCTTCGGCTTCGAGATTGTGTGTGTGGGAAGGTGAAGTTTGGTAATCCCTGGTGGTAGAGGGAAAAGAGTTATCTTAATCGGAATTTGGGTCTCTACTCGAGACTTTAAAGGTGTGGGATGTATCGTAAGAATAGGCTTGTAGTGATTGCTGATCGGTGGGAAAGCCTGAGGACGGGCCATTCTTGGTATAGCTTGTGCATTCAAATTTTGCTGCATAGGAGGCAATCCATGATTTTGATATCCTCCAAGACTTGCTGCCCAGTTGGTTTGCTGAGGAGCTCCGCCAAGCATTGTCCCGCTTATGAACTCGACCGCGGTCCCGGGAGAAGGAGAGTTATTGAAGAATGCAGTGGGTGAAGATTCTTGACTGGTAACCATAGCAGAAAGAGGTGAGGCTTCTCGCGAACCAGAAGTAGTGAGTCCGTTCATGGACTGAGTAACTGAATATTGCTATAAGCTGTTAGCAAACCGATCAAGCTATTTTCGTCCCATACTGAGCTTACCGAGTTTGCCTTGTTGTGATTCTTCGCTTTCGTCTTAACTAAAGGTGAATGCTTCCGCGGAGTATCATATTTAATCGTGGGCATTTCTGGCGATTCCATCTCCGCAGGCCTTATACCGAAAGGACTCGGACTGCTCGCCGCGCTGTCAAAGTCAAAATCATTCTCCATAGTCTTGTCGCTGAACTCAAAGTTGGTGTTCATCGCCGAAGGATTGATCGTTCCAGTACCATCAAATCCGCCAAAGCTTGGCGCGTCACCAGAGATCATATCTTCTCCTTTCCAATCGCCCATGTCTGTGTCGTCTGCCATCATTGTGTCACCTGAAGTCAGCACTGACCGCGAAGAGTCAGAGCTGGATTTACGCTTATACCCCGATGATTCTGAAGAGGAGTCCTGATATGAACCCGCTGGTGAAGCAGTCAGAGGCGCAGAAAGTGATTGCTGGAATCTCGAGTCAAGAATCGATCCTTGATCCGGAAGAGGACTCTTGTGATTCGTAAGGTTTGGAGATCCAAAATCGGTCAAGAATGAGGAATTGTCCGTCGCAAAATCTTCAGCGTTCAAGAAGGCACCTGGGCTTGTAGCACCCCCAAGATTTGAATCGAAGAAGTCGAAGTCAGGATCCGAGTCAAGTCGTCCTGACATGTCCGAATCGAGAATGAATGGGGGCGAACTCGCGGAGTAGACAGGTTCTGCTGTCGTCGGCATGACCCTTTAAGATCTGCGATGTCGTGTAGGACAATTAGGGTCTGCTGTCAAATTGTTCTTAATTTTCATCAGAGTGCTGAGGCAGACCAGTGCACCCCTCAACAGAACTCGTACGTTCGCCTGCCGCGAATATTCCCAATGTGCCGCCTTACAGTTCAGGTCCAATTACGCCGTGCGAGAGCAGACAGTTGGTTCGCTCCTCCTCGAATGTCCTCAAGTTGTCAGAACATCCCGTTCGTCGAATGTGTCGAGAAGGTTTGGTCGGTATAATTCCGAATCGTCACCGCTGTCTGAACCAAAGTCGTCGTAGCCTGACGATGATCTGGCCTCCGACCCTGTCTGCGGACGTTAACACTGAGGTCTCTCAGGCAAACATGGCGAGGCTCGACTCACGGGGTTGACAGGACAGAATTATGTTGTGTAGGCTTCGGCCACGAAGTGGAGTCCAGGCTGAAGTGCTGCTGCTGGTGCTGCCGCGATTATGCTGCGCTGTTTGGCGATTCGTCAAATAAATGCGCTAGTAAGAACAGTGAGGAGAAGGTTCGGAGGTCACGGTTTACTGACGTCGAGGAACACACAAAACAATTCAAATGCGGAGGTGAAGATATGAAGACACTCAGGACAGTTTCGCAGTGCCACAGTATAATTGATGTTTGAAGTCTTGTGTGTGAGTCCTGTGAGTCGAAGTCGATTCTAGACTAAAAGTGTCTCTCTCAATTGGTGTGTCAACTCTCCAGGTTAGAACTTCACTACTGACTGAAGGCGATCCTGCCACTCACGCCTCCTCCACGTTTCTTCACCGATATTACAGATTATCTCCCACAACCCATTACTGAGACCAAATGGCTGATCGTCGTGATGCACATTACGAGCCAAGGACTAGACGCAGGACTCAAGGGGAAAAACCTCCTAATTCTCCCATATTCTTGCGAATATTCTAGGCACATCCGAACATACTGGCCAGTGAGCCCTTCACCAGAGCTTCTTCTTACCTCGAAAACTTTTCGATATGCAGTCTGCACTCTAACTTCCCTGAATCTGCCGATCCACCTTCAGCAGCCTCCAGCACTCTTCGCATTGGCCAATCCTTCGACTAGATATCAGATCCATGGCCACTCACTCGAACATCTCGACTAACCTCGTCGTCAAGCCACGCGGGAATGCTCGCCGTTTCGCCCAGCACCAAGAACAACCCTCCAATACTCCAAGACGGGCCACAAGAACTAATCATCGTTGCCTGAAAAGTAGTTCCTTGTCTCTGCAGCACTCTTCACCTCCATGAAGTTCTCAAAAGAGAACCGCTGTTCAGCCACTCGGGCCACAGATTACAAACGTAACGCAAAGCTAGACATCCGCTACTGCGCTGCAATATGCAACTATCTCCAGTTTCTCGTCCGCGCCTGTCTTCAAGACGTCAGTAACAGCCCTTTTTTCTCCTCAGCTCTGCCCCTCACCTCCTCACCCCGTATCCGCCTCGTCCCGTCCATTCCCACTCCCTTCCATCCTTAGACCCTGCCTTTCCTTATCCTTCCCCTTACAAGCGTTACAAGCGTTACAAGCGCTATCAATTCTCCGGAGAAATACTACAGACTATCCCTCCTATCCCTCCCATTCCTCCCATCCCTCCTCTCCTCCTACTCCTCCATCACAAATTCTCATTCGGTCCTATGCACACCACTAACTCCAAAGAGAGAACACCTTCTTGTCCCGAATCCCGATCCTCCTTTTTCGGAACCGGGTATGACCCTTCACTTGGCGCGTCGCACCGATTACGTATCGGCTTCTCATCAGCATGCACGAGAAGTAAAGGCCCTGAAGATCCCCAGGGAACCGGACTTCGAATTTCAAGCCGTGATCCGATCGCGTCGAACCTTCCAACCATCAGCCTTCTAGCTTTCTGTGGCGACTTCGATCCCCTAAATGCCCCTAAAAGTGGTAGTCGCTTTAAGTCACGTGCCTCTCAAAGGCGTTTGACGGGCTCAGGTAGCCTAAGAACAGAGCTTCGTAAGGAATGTTCCATAGGATAGTAGATCCCTCACGCCTCACATGCGAGTCATCACCCATCATCATCTCTCATCATCTCATTCCCACAAACGCCGGCAACAATGCCCACCAGTTCCGGATCCGAGATTCGCCTCAATGCAACTCCATGCAGCTGTGTGCATCTGCGTGCATCTCTACCCAGGTGTGTGCATACCGTGTGCAGGCCAGAGCTGTGGCGAAACGAATATAGAACGGATGGCCTCCGCTATCGCCCATTAATATAGAGGCAGAGCCCAGCACCTGTGATATGCGGTGCTTGGAACGTGCAGGGCAAGGATTGATAGATAACGAGAATGAATTCTGCTGCCTGCTAGCCAAGGCAATGGTTATTCATTCGTTCTCATCGAGCGTATGTTGTAGTACCAAGAGCGCTTATGAGATATATGCCTGCGGTGCCAAGAAAAAGTAATTGATTCACAGTAATTCAGGGAAGTAGATCGACATCTTCTCCCGTTGTTCTACGCAAAGAGTATCGTCGTAAGTTGCAAATCTGTATCGATTACTTCCGCATTAGCAACCTTTCCATTGCCGACATCCATTGCCAGTGTCAACGAGAGCAATATAAACAGGAGTATTCACGCATGAATAAGGCCGGACCGGGTCAACAGTAGCGGGAATTAAATCTGCAGGATAGATAGACGATGCCTAATAGTTATCTGTAACTTCTGATAGATAAACGCACAGCAGCATGCATAGTAAGCAAGCTAGGAAATCATGGCCATAGCCGAGAGCTTAGGTTCCGCAAGTATATATGTATCCCTATGTACCTCTGTACCTCTTCTTACACTATCCCCCACCTTCGCAACCTCCAAAAAACTGTGCCTGTCCTGATTCCCGTTCTCCACAGCAACACAAACCAAGCAATTTGTCATCTCATCTCGTCCTTAACCACCCCGCCAGATTAAGCACTGAAGCTGGCGCGCATTTCGGAAGAGGACTATTCTGGAGGAAGCGATTTCAGACCTCTCCCCTCGCCTGCTCATTCGTAGAAGCCTGAGCATGATTATCATCCGGGAACCTGATCGTCCTTTCAGGCAGGACTGGGGTAGAAGGTCGTTCCGTATCAATGGGAGTCGCCGATCCAGTAGCAACTCCACTCGCAGCTCCACTCGCAGCGCCAGAAGTGCCAGTACGGATGACCGACCCACCAATCTTATAGATAGGTCTTCTGGAAACTGAGCGGGAGCCGGTCGGTGTGGACTGGCCGGAATGATTGCTATTGCCTCGTTTCTTCCGTTCTCTAAGAATGCCAGGGACTGACGAGGATTGCACTTGGTTGCCGATTTGGAATGACTCTGGCTCCTCGTTTTCTCGAGATGTGAATGCTCGCGAGAGAGTTCTGGGGAGGAAGAAACCTAGCTTCCCGAGCGGGATTGACAGACCATGAACAACCTAGAATCGTAAGCTGCGGTCAGGGGATTAAGAGGATTAGCTTACAATGCTACAAATTGCTAAGAACCACACGACGATCGTGATGACTTCTCCGAGCTTTGCGGCATCTGCTCGCTGGACACCATCGACGGTAATAGTCTCGAGGAACTCCAAGCTAATGTACAGATAGAAGATAGCAGAGACACCAATTGGGCCGAAGAAGCCAACGAAGATTGCCTGACGCATCTCTTCGATCTGGTGTATAAACTTGTGCATGGCAAACACAACTGGAAGACGTCTGTAGGAATTAGCAATGCTTTAGACAAAATTACTGGAAAACATACCTCAGTAGAAGGATTAAAACGCCAAGGAAGATTAATCTATAGATAGGGATGATATCGTTAACTCTGAACATAGCCCAAGGACAAATCGCTCCGAACCAGATGAACACAGACAGATTGAGCAGCATGTCAATAGTTGGCTGTAGTGAGTCGTCCAATGTCTCAAGACGAAACCAATCATCCCAAGTGAAGGCGTTGCCCGCAATAAAGCAAGCAAGGACATCATCACTGCCAATCATGCCGCAAGTGCCCGTAATGAACAGTGCCAGTGTGATAGCGAACACCAAGAAACTCTCTCGATCAACGAACTTCCTCTCTTCGGCCCAGTGCAGAAGTTCTTTTGCCACCCAGCCAACTGCAAAGCCGTAGATAACGCTGAGAATGATAGTATAACCCCACGTCTCACCGAACCACAGCCCAATGGCCGTCCTAGCGCCACCAGTTTGTCCCAATCCGCCTTCGCCGGTGTATTTGATCAGGTAGAGCGCAAGGAAAAGATATGGATATCCTAGGCCATCATTGGCTCCCGACTCGGCAACAATGATCTTCTGTAAATCCTTGGGTACATTCTTATCTGCAAACTTGCCCTTGACAATTGAATTGCTGAGAACAGGATCCGTGGGCGTAACGCAAGCTCCTACAGCCAGAGCATGGAGGAATGATAGATTCGGAACCATGCCCCAGACTAACAGACTGCTCACCAACCACATCGTCGTCATGATTGGCCCGAGCAGGAGCGCGAGAGGTTTCCATTCTTTCTGCAGGTAGCGGGAGGGAAGTTGCACGCCTGCAAGAACAAGCTGGACGCCAAGGACAAGTCGGGAGAAGTAGAGGGTGACGGAATCGAGGTTTGCTTGGGAGCCGGTATACTCGAGAGGCTTGACGAAATTGGTCGCGTGTGGGGAAAAGATGACGCCTGCGACCAGGGAGATCACTACAGATCCCAATTAGCTATGCATATACAGAGAAGAAGAACAGAGAGACGGACGTGCTTCAGAAAGGTAGAACTTCTCTTTACAGAGGTACGATACCAATCCGAAGGTCGTGATGAAGCCTCCAAGCACCGAACAGACGATGTTGAAGTTCGTCACGGCGAGGGTAGGCATGCTGGGCAATCAGCGCTTGCGCCGGACGAATCCTTTCGAATCTGAGAAAGGGATCTGGGCTGCGTTAAGAGACCCCAGTGTCATCCAACCTGCTGTGCAGTGCAAGCAGAGGTCGGGCGTAGGGTGTGTTTTTGGTAGGTGTTATTGAATCATTTGAAAATCGAAACGAGATTATAGTCTTTGCAACAAAGACCGCCACTTTGCTAATTCTTGAGAAGTACGACGTGGAAGAATGTATACCAACACTCGAGTTATTCCTGTGGTGGAAGTTGAAGCAGAGATAGTCGAATCGTAAAGAGGAGAAAGTGGATAGGTTTTGATTTAGATGAAATCCTGGCTATCCGGTGGCGTATCGGCGGTCTCAACCGACCTTGTTCAGCATCACTGCCTGTCCGACCAGGGGCCTGGTAACCCCCACCTTCAGGCCTTCTAGCTTGTGACAGCCTTCTACTGTACACGTGCTTCCCCAGGTCTTAAAACGTGCCCATATATTGGACGGCCTTGCTGGTGTGCTCACACGCCCGATCGAGAGGGAGTGGCTTTTAGAGGAAGGGTGCTGCAATACCCAGTCACGAAATGGCAGCAGACCCTCTAATTTTGCAAATAATATGCACCATATACCTGATAAGGCTGGCCTTGCACACGCCCGAGTATGTCAACGCCCGAACGAGCAAACAATCTTTGATTGGAGTATAATAGACATAACTAAACTCTACCAAGAGCCTGGTTCTCCTGGTGGCCGGGTATTAAACACATCTCCTGAGCAGAGAAGATACACCAATAGTATCGTACACCCATAAACATAACAAAAAACCCTACTTTTATTCCCTTTTCCTTTTCCTCGTATCTGTCAGACGAGAACCTCCCTCTTCGCCTCACTTCTTCGTTATTGTGTGTTGTCTTTCTGTATTGTTTGATTATTCATTGCCTAGCCCTCCCAAGATGAGCGCCAGCAACTGCTAATCTATCAGCAGCCTCGTTGCCAGGATCATTGTCATGGCCCCTGATCCACGTGAAAGTTGTGTCCAGTTTCATTTTGTCTCTCTCATCAATCAGCTCCCGGATCCCTCGAATCAAATCTTGATTCTCGACGTCCTTGTTTGTCGATGTTTTCCAATCTTTCTTCATCCAGTTCTGGTACCAGACCGTCACG
This sequence comes from Phialocephala sp. D728, assembly GCA_003988865.1. NCBI lineage: Eukaryota > Fungi > Ascomycota > Leotiomycetes > Helotiales > Mollisiaceae > Phialocephala > Phialocephala sp. D728. The sequence goes on along the minus strand of QYAJ01000003.1, from coordinate 600,087 downwards.
CAATTGATAGAATAATTACTATCCGTGATAATCTCCAGATCTCGATCTTTGGGAGCAATTTCCAGTGCTCTCAGGATGCCCGTTAGT